>CM074860.1:1462500-1467500 GCA_037501455.1 Lantana camara | reverse complement strand
ATATCGGTCAACCATAGACCGCCAGTTACGGGATCTAATCCTCCGCTAAAAGTAAGAAATTCCGCATATTTGGACCAATTCAAGGTGAAAAATGGAGTTGCTCCCTCTGCAAAACTTGGATAAAGTTGAGCCAAAAGATCGCGATTCAAGATAAATTCATGAGGAAGCGGTATCTCTTTAGGATCTACTCCAGCGTTTAGAAATTGGTTAATCGGTAAAGATACATGTACTTGATGCCCTGCCCAAGAGAGAGACCCAAGTCCTAGTAGCCCCGCTAAATGGTGATTCAACATAGATTCTACGTCTTGAAACCAAGCCAATTTTGGGGCCGCTTTATGATAATGAAACCAACCAGCAAAAAGCATTAACGCCGCAAAGACCAATGCACCGATTACGGTACAATAGAGTTGTAATTCACTAGTTATTCCAGATGCTCGCCAAAGCTGAAAAAAACCAGAGGTTATTTGTATTCCTCGGAAACCCCCGCCCACATCACCATTCAATATTTCTTGGCCCACTATTGGCCAAACCACCTGGGCACTTGGCCCAATGTGAGTTGGATCGCTTAGCCACGCTTCATAATTGAAAAAACGAGCACCGTGGAAATACATGCCGCTCAGCCAAAGAAAGATGATGGAGAGTTGACCCAAATGGGCACTAAATACTTTTCGAGAGATCTCCTCCAAATCACTGGTATGGTTATCGAAATCGTGAGCATCAACATGTAGATTCCAGATCCAAGTGGTAGTATCAGGTCCTTTAGCTATTGTTCTTGAGAAATGACCCGGTTTGGCCCATTCCTCGAAAGAAGTTTTGACGGGATCCTTATCCACCAAAATTTTTACTTTTGGTTCCGGCGAACGAATAATCATTGAGTCCTCCTCTTTCCGGACAACACATACAAAGAGACCCGCCAACAGTCAAATAATTAGTAAACCTTTGAGAGATACTTCGATAATTAGTTTGTTGCTCTTCTATTTTTCTATCTCCCATTTATCTATTTTCTTTAGTTCTTTACTAGAGCAATTATGATCTGGAAGTCGATCCGGGGCAAGTGTTCGGATCTAGTATGACATAGTCATGAGGCGCTCAACGGACCTTTTGAATCTCATAAAACCCTTTTGTAGCTTTAGATTGATACAAAAAGGATCTTTTTGTACAACCGGATGATATGAATTACTCTATTCCAAATCACGTGAGCAGCCATTGCTAAGAAACATCCTGGTATATATGGTATATATTTCTATTTGAATTTAAATAAATTCGACTAATTGAGTTGTTAATTTAGATATTTAATTTAGCTTTCTTTAGAGTTAATTGAAATTTGTTTTAAGAAAATTTGAATAAAAAAAAAAAGAAAGAAGTCTATTTTGGACTCTATCCCTTATTTTATCCTTACGAAATATCCGATGAAATAGAATGCTTAGAGGGGATATAATGAAATTCTTTGATTGGCTATTTCCACAAAGCAAAGGAAGGGTCCCCCCTTTTTTATTTGACCGATGAGGCCAAAAAACAATTAATTCTAACAAATCAAATAGATAGATAATATTCTAAACTAAATAATAGAATCGAATTAATAAACTAAATAAATAAATGAACCCTTCTTTTATTTGAAACGCCTCGTGATCTTCAACCAGTTATGTGCTTCAATATAATTACCAGGAGTAAGGGCTATAGCCTGTTTCCAATACTCAGCGGCTTGCTCAAACCAAGCCTCCGCAATTTCAGAATCTCCCTGGCGAATGGCCTGTTCTCCCCGGTCGGAATAGGTGGATTAATTCCTTCCCTTAGGACCGTACTTGAGAGTTTCCTACCTCATACGGCTCGTCAATTCTTTGGGTGTCCCGTTCCCGTATCTAACGAATGGGATTTATCATGGATCTATCCCATTTTGCGGATTAACCAAAGAGGTTCATTACATGAGTTTTAAACTGAAATTTGGATTCCATTTGAATTAATAATCCGTTTTATTTCGTTTTATCTTTTTTCCCACCTTCAGAAGAAAAATTCCCCCTATCGTTAGAATTTTCTGAAAGGTAACTATCTCGGTTTCGTATAGAAAATATAGAATCTTTGAAAAAGACTTTCCTTCCTAAGAAAGAAAATACTTACTATCTTTGGGATCTGATCCTACACCGCTGCTCAAGACTTTAGTGGATCAACTCTATTACATAAGCGGATTCCTAATTTTTATCTCACATCATGAGATAAGTATATCTACCATCATGACATAGCAGTTATTATTGTATCGGCCACAAACCCCGCCAATTGATCTTTACGGTGCTTCTTCTACCAATTGGATCCTTTTTTTATCCATAGAATAAAGTAGCTAGGTCTATCTATTTCTTCATATTTCAACTTCTATGAAGTTTCTTTCTTTGCTACAGCTGATAAAAATCGTTGTTTTACACGATGCATATGTAGAAAGCTTTTGTTTCTTTCTATAGTGAAGATAGTCGCACGTAATGGCAGATCACGGCCATATTATTAAAAGCTTGTGGTAAGAACGGATTTCGTTCTAGTGCTCGAAAATAATATTCCAAAGCTTTCGTATGTTCTCCATTACTTGTATGGATAAGACCTATATTATAAAGTATATAACTTCGATCATAGGGATCGATTTCTAGTCGCATAGCTTCATAATAATTCTGTAAAGCTTCCGCATAATTTCCTTTGGATTGGGCTGACATCCGTTACGGTGGCCATTCAATTAAAAGAATCTCCGTTCCAGAACCGTACGTGAGATTTTCATCTCATACGGCTCCTCCCTTCTGTGCATAAGGAGAATAATACATGAAATCCAAAAAGATAAAAATAGTCTCATTATGGACTGAGCGGGGCTAGTGTTTTTACAAGAAATCTCTAGCCAACCTTCCTGCAAGAGATCTTTTCTTAACATCAAGTGTGTTGGGACTAGATAGAAATGAGAACTCCAACAATTTCTTTGTTTTCAACGCCTCCTAATTTCCAGGAATTAGTCACTTCAACAGCCTTCGGTGGTTATATTGGTATCCAAATACGAACGAGATGGATGTTTGTTGTCCCAACCATTCTTTTAGTCCCGAGCCCAATAAGGAGAGGGGTAATTTCGAACAAGGTTTTCGTGTTGTTGATTCCTAGGTGTAGTGCTTTTCCCTTATGCTGTCCATTGGTACTAGTGGAGTAGGATTGCCCCATAATACAGAACCTCTAGGTGTAACCTTTCGCTCAATACTAGAATCAAAAGTTGAACCATAGCATCTGAGGTTGCATTAATCGAGGATACACGACAGAAGGAATTGTTCTATTTCTAAACTTCACCTTCAACAAGCCTAGATTTCTTTCAAAAATTTTCCCGAATCACGTGTCTTTCTCGTAAATGAAAAAAAAATGAAATAAAAAAAAAAGAATCAAATCACACCATCTCTGTAATAGGTAAATGCCTCCTTTTCTCCTGAAGTTGTCGGAATTATTTGCAATAAGATATTGGCCACAATTGAAAAGGTCTTATCAATAAAATTTCCATTTATCCGCGATCTAGGCATAGCTAGCAATCCATTCTATAATTCTTCTCATTCCCTCTCGTGGGAAAATGCTCCCACAAAGAAAAGAATTGTACAGTACGAAATAACATAAAAACAGATTCATTTAAAAAAAGATTATGGGCCTTCTAGTCCAATTGTTCCTTTTTGATAGGAATCGATAAGAACTATTTGAACCCGATTCGATTTCATCCTAATCGAGTAGTATACCAATTTCGTTGAAGTTACAGATTCGAGTAACTCGAGAAATTTGGGTTGAATTATGATACAAAGAAGAAAAAGATGGAACATTTTCTGATGAAAATAGAAGAACCACCCCCTTTTTATGTTGTGTACATTTGTGTACATAGCAGGTATACAATCCACTAAATGAAATGTTTTATGAATTTAGAAGAGGGGGTAAGGGAAGGGATTTGTTGTTGAGAAGTCTAAAACCGGAAAGAAATTTGAGGATTTGAGGGGTATGGAATCGTAGTCTATATAGAATTATGATAGAAATAGAAAGAGAATTATGATAGAAATAGAAAGGTATCCATTAACACTAGTCTAAAAATCTAGACCTATCAATTAGTTGATTGGTTCTAATTCATTGATTGAATCGATTCGAAATAGTAGAAATAGAAGGGAGTCCTTTTTGCAAGCATGAATCCCGCCTTTTCATTTTTTTTAATAAAAAAAATTCGTAAGAAAAGAATTTTCTCTTTATCTTGAATCCTCGAAAGAAAGATCTTTCTTCACTTTGATGAAAAATGTTCTATTTTGATTTGTAATATACGATTGGTCGTACCTATCCAATAATCTAGAATGGAATATCAAGAACTCGCTATTCACTCGGCTTTTGGTTCATAATGATTATGTAGGAGAGATGGCCGAGTGGTTCAAGGCGTCGCATTGGAACTGCTATGTAGGCTTTTGTTTACCGAGGGTTCGAATCCCTCTCTTTCCGTACCTTCACTTAATAGACCCATTTTATTAACAACACCGGATCAAATAGGAATGGGCAACCTTTATTCCACCAGTTAGACCTTTCATTGATATAGATTCTCTATTCCGAATTGATGTGACGCGTAAAACTGAAAGAATATGAAAATAGCCCCTCTATGATCCATAAATGGGATCAAATCGGGATCAAACCCGTTTCTTACTTAACCTTAATTTAATTGGAAGAAAATTGCCCCTTGCTATTTTATTTGAGTTTAGGTTTAAGTCTGACAAGAATAATATTCTACAACTAGCAATTCATTTATTTTCAAACCGACCCATTTACTATCTATTATTTGATTAACCAACCCTTTATATTGGAATGGCTGAAGGGTCAAATGGTTTGGCACTTCCTCCTGAGGGGAAGAGTTGAGAGAATTTTGAATCAGAGTTCTGGATTTTTGTTCATCTTTCGCCGTAATAATATCTCGGGGTTTGCAGCGATAACTTGGTATATCAACTATACGCCCATTCACTAAAATATGTCTATGGTTA
>CM074860.1:1125000-1457500 GCA_037501455.1 Lantana camara | reverse complement strand
CATCGTTAAAAAATTGTCGTTATACCTGTCATCGAGGAAATAATGGTGCCGTATTATTGTATTTTTATATAATAAACAGTTTCGTTCTCTAAATAAAAATTTCTGGCCATCCCTGAATGGAACTACGAAGATGTTGCACCGTTGTTCTTGAGTATGTTGCAACTGAGTCATATGATGTTCAAATAATTATGAATTATGTCTGTTGAATCATCAAATGGAAATATATGTGTGTGTTCTTCCATAGAAGATTTAATATTCAAATTTTAGCTATTTGTGGTGACTGTTATAAGTTTGGCATTATTACGAATACCCCATAAATTTTAATTCAATTACGAAAACAACTCTCATCGGTGAAAAATTACAAAAACCCCCCTAAAGTAGGAACAAGAATTGTGACATCCCTGTCCCACATCGGGAAAATATAGTATAACCAATGAATATCCCTTTGGGGCAGTGGTTTAGGTCCAATTTCAAGTTATATTCAGTGGGCTTGGAGACTTGCGCTTGCGTCCAACAGGCCCGCGGACCCGGGGCGTGACAGATGGTATCAGAGCCGCCCTTTTGGGCAATAGAGCCGCTCGTCAGCAAGAGTCCAAGTAGGGATGGCAAAGAGTCGAGCCGACTCGTGAGCCTACGAGCCAAGCCCGAACTCAAGCCCTTTGGGTCTTGGCTCGTGGCTCGCGAGCCCATATATTTAATTAAAAAAATAATATTTTTATTTTTTATATATATAAATATTTAATTAATATATAATATAATATATATATTTATTAAATTTTATACAAAATAAATAAAAAAGTAATATATTTATTATATATATTCGTTTAATATATATTATTATATATAAAAATATATTAAATTATTAAAAAAACTATTTTTTTTATCAAAAATAATACATTATGGTCGAGCCTCGAGCTGAGCCCGAGCCCGAGCCCGGAAAAAATATAGGTTATATATGATTTTGTATTAGAAAAAGGACCATTGTTGTTACAAGCCTCACCCAGCTCATTTCTTGATTACAAATAAAAAAGTGGAGATCAAAAGTATTATTCAAAACGAACTTGTTTGATATAATGCTAAATGATGCAGTTTGATGGTCGATGTTATGCTGGGGATCTAGAGGAAGAGCATTACAAATGTCAAATGTTGGCCGAATATATCAACCAAAAAGAAGCCCATGATATACAAGTGGATGCTCAAGAATAATCCCCAATTGCCGTACAAGCCTGCATATCAAATCCCTGGAATTTTGCTCGCTGATGACAAAATTCCTCAATTATTTGTTTATTACAGAAAAACCCATTTCAGTTGAATACTTCATGCTGCTGGTACGGTACGTGAATACGTCCGTACGTCTTGGAGTCGGCAATTTATGTATATATATATATGTGTGTTTTGTGTGTTTGGGTTCTTCATGGGAGGGATCATTGAGGATTCGAGCTGAAATCGGGGAAGAGACTTATCCGGGATTGGAAATGGAGTAAGAATCATGTTTCTTTGGGTGTTTAAGGATGTGGGTTTTACTCCATATCCAGTCCTGTGTGAGTCTCATTTCCTGCTGCTTCATTCTTGGAGTCGTTTTGGCAGCTCAATGGTAACATTATTGATGGCTTTTCTGTATTTTCATGAATGTATTATGTTGTTGTGCAATGTGTGGAAACTCTTGCTTGTATAATTGTATTGTATCGTATTTTGCTCTTCCTTTCCTGTTTTGGTGGATTAAAGTAATATAATTGCAGAATCATTTGAAAAAGATTGGATCTTTTGGTGGATTGTTGAGTATTGTGTTCCTTGACATGCTACTGAGTGAATTCTTTTCATGGAAATTCAAATAGCACAAGTTATAATACTTGCATTACATCTCCTTGTTTTGGGACAAAGTTTTAAGGTATCCTGTCGAAAAATAATGCATGGATAATGTAGATGGAGACATAACAAGAACGGAGTAAATACAGTAATGATCCTTAGGGAGTTTCTTTGACAGTGAGAGGTTTGGCTGTTAGGAGTCGTATGCTTACCGATGGGGGCTGAACTGGAAATTACATTTAGTTAGTTGAAATTATGGTGAATGCTTTTGAAACCTTTTCCAGGCAATTACAATATTATGCTAAAACCGAAAGGAAGTTTGTGTAGAATCCGAGGCATTCAAGATTATTCGTATTGGTTGCCATGTAATGAACAATGTAAGAATGTTGATGCTGCTATTTATCTGAAAAGGAAAAGGAAAATGACACATAGAAGACATTGAAAGAACAGCCATGGAAAACAATTAACTGATTAATATATGTAAATTCAAGCTCGTCTCATATACTTTTTCATGAGAAAAGATGACAACTTTGAGGAGCAATGAGCATAGTTTCTCAATTAATGGAAGAGATGTGCTTTTTCCTGAGCCAGCCGGCGAAATATGCTTCTGCAGCGAATATTCATCCCATATTACGTGTCAAGAAATCGTTCTTCCTTTGATTGTACCATTGCATCCTTGCTGTTTTCGTCTCTGGTTGTCTTCATCTGCTTGTGCCATAGGCTTCTTCTACTTTGTCTCATACACTACAACATTTTGTTGCTTGACCATGGTTATAAATACGAGGTAGGCTAAAAGGTCACAAAGCATGATCGGTCTTGGTTGAATTTGAGTAACGATGGCTAACCATTTCCAGAGATTTCAGATTGAAATTTTGAGTGCGGAGTTCGAAGAATCAGAATATTTGACGAAGGAGAGGAAGCTTTATCTGTCGAGGGTTACAGGGCTGGATATGGAGCAGGTGTGCAACTGGTTTAACAATAAACGAGCTAGGAAACGTGCTGAGGAATCCATGGGAGAGTTGCATAGGACCAGTTCCCAGCTCAGAGAATCCATGGGAGAGTTGCAGAGGACCAATTCCCAGCTCAGAGAATTCATGGTAGAGTTGCAGAGGACCAATTCCCAGCTCATAGAATCGCTGCAGCAGAGCCACGAGCAGGAAAACAACCTCAGAGAGGAGCTTCAGGACAGCAGAGCGAGACAAGCTACTTTGGAGTTTGACAACCAGCTTCTGAAACAAAAGATAGCCAATCTTGAATATGAATCGAGGTTCGGTTGGTTCATAAACGGGCATCCTTAAGAAACTGTCGTAACATCTGTCTTCGATGAAATAATGGTGTCCATTGTCATATTATTGTATTTTTATATAATTACAATTTTGTTCGCTAAATAAAAATTTCTGGCTCCATCGCTGAATGGAGTTACGAAGTTGTTCTGTAGTCGTTCTTGAGTCTGTTGCAACTGAGTCATATGATGTTTCAATAATTATGAATTATTTCTGTTGAATTATCAAATTGGAAATGTGTGTGTCTGTGGGTTTACCTTCAATAGAAGATTTAATGTTTCAAATTTAGTTATTTTTGGACTGTTATGAGTTTCAGATTAATACGAATACCCTGAAGTTTAATACAACTATGAAATTTTTTTCAGAAATTAGAAAAATCTGCCCTGAGGTTTGGATAAAATTACAAAAAAATTCTAAGAAATTACAGAAAACACCCTTCACGTGCATCAAATTAAAGTCCAACGTTTATATATATCTTGGAGCAAATCTGTCCCTCCGAAAACAACTAAGCTATGCCCTGCGGGCTTATATATATCATTGTTGTCGCGTACGAGGTCGTCCTAAACAAGCAAATGAATCAGTTTGCCAGCATACATAGAAACATCCGTCATATATGTTAATGATGGAGAAACAAGCAATGTCCTTTGATCGATTCATCCTAAATAGTGTGAGACGAGCTTAAGTAGCTACTGGTGTAGCAAAATTAGGGACTCAAAACACAAAACATCTGATTAAGTTAATATACTGCCGAACTGCGAGACGACACTGTATTGGCAGTTCGAAATTACAAAACATTCTTGCATTACATTTCCCCTTGTTTGGGACAAAGTTTTAAGGTATCCTGTCGAAATCTAATGCATACATAATGTCGATGGAGACATAACACGGACAGAGTAAACACTGTAATGATCTTTTAGGAAGTTTCTCTGACAGTGTGAGTTTTGGCTGTTAGGAATGTAAGAATGTTAATGCAGCTATTTACCAACAAAGAGAACAGGAAAATGACAACAGAAGACATTGAAAGATCAGCCATATATGGAAGACAATCAACTGATTAACATAGGTAAAATCACAATCAACTGATTAACATAGGTAAAATCGAGCTTATGTGAAAAGTTTCTGAATTAAGAGAGAGCCAGCCGGCTGAAAGTTGCTTCGACAGCGAATATTCAGCTGATCATATTACGTATAAGGTGCTTCTGATTGTACAATGCATATATCTTTGTTGTTTCCGCCGATGGTTGTCTTCATCTGCTTGTTTCTTCTATTTTGTTGATTGAGCATGGTTATAAATACGAGGGTAGGTAAAGAGATCGTAAAACATACATGATCGGTCTCGGTTGATCTTGAGCAACGATGGCTAGACGCTTTGAGAGATTTCAGGTTGAAATTCTGAATGCGGCTTTTGAAGAATCGGAGAATTTGACCAAAGAGAGGAAGCTTCATCTGTCATGGGTTACAGGGCTGGATATGGAGCAGGTGTCGAGCTGGTTTAGCCGGAAACGAGCTCGGAAACGTGCAACCGAGGCCATGAGAGAGTTGCAGAGGATCATTTTCGAGCTCAGAGAGAGACCAGCTGCTTTGGAGGGTGAAAACCAGCTTCCGAATGAAGGGTAACTGTTCTTGAATGTGAATCGAGGTTTGCTTGGTGTCTTTCATGAAATAACGTTGTTAAATTCCGTTAAATAAAAATTTCTGGCTCTGTTCCTGAACGGTGCTACAGAGTTGTTCTTGAGTCGCCTGTTGCGACTCAGCCATATGATGTTTGAATAATTATGAATTATGTACGTTTTGCTTCAATGGAAGATTTAATGTTTCAATTTGCAGTTAATTTGTGGTGACTGTTATGAGTTAGGGATCAATACCGATACCTCGGGAGGTTTAATCCAATTACGGAAAAAGCACTCGTAACAAAAAAATTACGAAAATCCACAATAAGATTCGAACAAAAGTTACAAAAAACACGTCGAGACCGGGAAAATTACACTTTTGGTCCCATTAGATTAACTCGATATCACAATTGGTCCCATAAGATTTTTGTTTACACATTGAGTCCCATAAGAAATAATTTTGAACACATTGAGTCCCAACCGTAAATTTTTAAATTTAAAAATGGGAGAAACGTTATCTTCATCTTAATTTTTGCTTAGAGGGACTAGATTAATCTGACGTGGAGCTTAAGTGACATTTTTTAATGTGTAAACAAAAAATCGAATGAAACTAAATGTGGTATCGAATGCCTAATGAGATCAAAAATATAATATTCATTGAAAAATCTGATTAAAAAATGTCACCTAAGCTCCACATCAGGTTAATCTAGTCCCTCTCAGCAAAAATTAACATAAAGACAACGTTTCTCCAAGTTTTAGAGTTAAGAATTAACGGTTGGGACTCAATGTATTCAAAATTATTTCTTATGAGACTCAATATGTAACAAAAAAATCCTATGGGACCAAATGTGATATTGAGTCAATCTAGTGGGACCATATATGTAATTTTCCCCGTCGAGAAATTACAAAAAGTGCCCCTAATTACAAATACTTCAAATGTGCATCAATCGGTTTGAACTTTGAAGTCCGATCATTTACAACTTTGTTGTTGCGTACAAGATTGTCATAAGCAAGTGAGGGAATCAGTTTGGTAGCATGTATAGAATCGTCTGTACGTATTGAATTTCGTTAGGATTTTTTGTACCATGTATTCTTTCTTTATATGTACATTGTATTCTTCCCTTGAAAAAATAGAGAAAACAAATTATTCTTTCGAAAAGATGGAGACATAAAATGTCCCATGATGAAAACTATAAGGGAGAGTCTTTGTGGTGTAATTCATGGACAATATTAAAAGACTGCATATATATGAGTATAAATATCGATAATTTGGATGGGTTTAACTTAAGAGGTGGTGTAGCTTAGTTAGAGACTCGAATACAAAGTGTCAGATTAAGTTAATATAACGTCAAACTGTAAAATTAGATTGGGTGCTAGTATCCAAACATCTTCATTAATTTTCTCCATCATTCATCGTATGTGAGAGTCTCACATGCATGCATTGTCCTAAACCCTAAATCTATTTTCTTCTTTTCCACCATCTTCCTATAAACCAAAAGCCACAATTCAAGAAACCAATGACAGACCATGAAATGATCAACGTAGTGAAGCCCATATAGGTTCAAGAAAAACCATGAGGCTCTTAAGTCGGATTTCGATCGACGAAGGCGAGAACTCAAACGAAGAGGAAAAGGTTGCCGGATTCGAGCTCAAGCTAGCGCACTTCGAGCTGAAAAATGAGCTTAAGCTCAAGAGGAAGCGTGAAACGAGAAACCGGCCTTTGAAGCAGAGGATTGCGATCGGCCTTTGAGCTCGAGCTAGGAGATCGATTCGTTAACAAATTTACATTGCATCGGGATCCATGAATTTTAGCATAACCAAAATTTATGATCAATAATATATTTTGCCTTCCACTAAAATTCAAGAAGGATGACGATTGTCATTACAAGCTAAGCCTCTCCCACGATACCATATAGATATGGTGACACGAATTTTATTTTGAATTATTTCACTTAATAAGTATAGGATACAATATCTAACACGAGTATAGGATACAACACTATAAAAATAATATTTTTAAAAGTATTAATACTAGGGATGTTCACGAATCGAGCCGATTAAGGTTTGAATTCGAATTTATAAAGTTCGAGTCGAGGTCGAACCGAGTCAAGGTTCGAACTGAACTCGAACCCGAACCGAACCTTTTTATTCTTGTTCGTGGCTCTCGAGTAGGTTCACAAGCTGACCTATTATATTTTAAAAAAAATATTATATATATATATATATATATATATATATATATACATATATATAATGTTTTATTTTTATTTTTTCTAAATTATCTTGGGTTCGAACTCGAGGCCGAGCTGAACCGAACTCGAACTATTGGATGAACCAAACTTCAAATCAAAAAAATAGGGCTCGTCGAACTTAAACACGAGTCCGAACCGAGCAAAATAGGTTCGAACTGAACCTCAAACCGGAAAAAAAAAAAAAAAAAAAAAAACAAAGTTCAACTCGATTCGGTTCGTATACATCCTTAATCAATACCGATACTAGGCACAAAATATACTTATTTTTTATTTTTTATTTTAAACATACACCCCAACTTTTGAAAAAGAACCCTCAAATAGGTGCTTCTCAGAATAATACCCAATTGCTCGATGAGGACGAAAATCCCAAATATTTGTTTATTGCAAAAAAGAAAACCCATTACAGTTGAATGCTTCATGCTGCTGGTACGGTACTTGACTACGTCCGTACGGCGTCGAATCCCTGCGCCTTTCCTCGAAATTGCATTCCAATTGAGTCGGCAATTTGTTTATTGGTGTACGAATGTTTGTGTGTTTGCGTTCTTCATGAGAGGGATCACTAAGGATTGGAGCTGAAATCGGGGGAGAGATTTGTCCAGGATTGGAAATTGAGTAAGAATCATGTTTCTTTGGGTGTTTAAGGATGTGGGTTTTACTCCATATCCAGTCCTGTATGAGTTTCCTTTCCTGCTTCTTCATTCTTGGAGCATTTCGCAATGTGGGATCAATTGGAGTGTTGATGGCTCGTATTGGCAGCTCACTGGTAACATTATCGATGCCTTTTTGTATTTTCATGAATGTATCATGTGGAGACTCTAGCTCGTATTGTATTGTATGTATTTTCCTCTCTCTGTTCTGTTTTGGTGGATGAAAGCAACGTAGTCGCAGAATTATTGCAAAAAGATTGGATCTTGGGGTGGATTGTTGAGTAATGTGTTTCTTGACATGCTATTGAGTTAGCCTTTTTCATGGAAATTCAAATAGCACGAGCTCTAATTCTTGCATTACATTCCCTTCTTTGGGAAAAAGTTTTAAGGTATGACGTCGAAAAGACTTTGTCCATTTTTCGGGGTCTCAAAGGGGCGTGGAAACACATAAGAACTCTTGAATGGAAATGGAAAGGGGATGGAACTCCAGTTCCTTCGGAATCGCTAGTCAATCCTATTTCCGATAGGGGCAGTTGACAATTGAATCCGATTTGGACCATTATTTTCAGATCCATAATAGTGCGAAAAGAAGACCCGGCTCTAAGTTGTTCAAGAATGGTGGCCTTGAGGAAAACTAGTGCATGCATAATGTAGATGGAGACATAGCTAGAACAGAGTAAATACTGTGATCTTTGGAAGGTCCTCTGACAGTGAGAGTTTTGGCTGTTAGGAATTGAACTTGAATGGTTACCAGTGGGGGCAGAACTGGAATTGCATTTAGTTTGCTGAAATGCATGGCATTTAAAATATTATGCTCCAACGAAAACGGAGTTTCGGTAGAATCTGAGGCATTCATGATTGTTCTTTTATCGTGTGATGAACAATGTAAGAACGTTGATGCAGCTGTTTACCTACGAAGGAAAATGACAACAGAAGACATTGAAAGAATAGCCATGGAAAATAAGTAACAGATTAATATATGTAAATTCGAACTCGTCTCATGTACTTTTGCATCGGAAAATATGATAAGAACAATTTCCAAGACTAATGAGAAGAGTCTCTGAATGAATGGAACAGATGGGCTTTTCCCAGAGCCAGCCGGCCGGCTGAAAGATGCTTCTACCCGAATATTCAGCACATATTACATGTATATACTATAGTTTAGTATTACATGCTTAAAAATTTTTGGCAGTATGTGTTTTGGTGACTCATGGTGACATAACTGCTATAGAAAGACATAACACGTCACTGTCAAAGAAGTGGTGAAGAATGTTGGATGCATCTCCAGAAAATTGTTCTTCCTTTGATTGTACCATGCGTCCTTGCTGTTTCCGTACCCGGTTGTCTTCATCTGCTTGTTGCCATTAGGTTTCTTCCATTTTGTCTCATACACCACTGCATTTTGTTGATTTATAAATACGGAGGGTAGGTTTAAAGGTCATAAAACATGGTTGGTCTTGGTTGAACTTGAGTAACGATGGCTAACCGTTTCCGGAGAGATCAGATCGAAATTCTGAAGGCCGCATTTGCACAATCACGGCATTTGACGAGGGAGAGGAAGCTTCAGCTGGCAAGGGATACAGGGCTGGATGTGGAGCAGGTGTCCAGCTGGTTTAACCGGAAACGAGCTAGGAAACGTGCTGACGAATCCATGGGAGAGTTGGAGAGGATCAATTCCGAGCTCAGAGAATCCTTGCAGCAACGACAGGAGCAGGAAACCAACCTCAGAGAGGAGCTTCAGGACAGCAGAGAGAGACAAGCTGCTTTGGAGGATGAAAACTGGCTTCTGAAACAAAGGATAGACGTTTTTGAATGTGAAACGAGGTTCGGTTGGTTCATAAACGAGCATCCTTAAAAAGCTGCCGTAATATCTGCCTTTGAGGAAATAATGGTGCCATGTTCTTGTATTTTTACATAATGAATTACATTTAGATAAAAAGTTCTGGCTCCATCTCTGAATGGCGCTATGAAGTTGTTTCCCAGTTGTTCTTGAGTCTGTTGCAACTGAGCCATATGTTGTTTGAATAATTATGAATTACGGGTGTTTCGCATAAATGATCGAAATGAAAATATGTGTATGTGTGTGTGCGCGCGCGTTTTTCTTCAGTAGAACATTTAATATTTCAAATTTTAGTTATTTGTGGGAACTGTTATAAGTTTGGGATTATTACGAATACCTCCATGAAGTTTAATCGGAGAGAAAACTCTCATATTTGAGAAATTACAAAAATCCACCCTGAAGTTTGGAAAAAGTTGCAAAAACCACCCTAAAAGATCATAAAGAATACCCTACTTTCATGAAGTCTGATCGATTATATCTTTGTTGTCGTGTACAAGGTTGTCGTAAACAATGTCCTTTGATCAATTCATCCTAAATGGAGTTTGATTGATTCATATCCTAAATGGAGTTCGACCACAAAAACATTGAAATTGGAGACATAACAAGAACAGAGTAAATACTGTAATGATCTTTAGGAATTTTCTCTGCAGACAGGGAGAGTTTTGGCTGTTATGAATGTAAGAATGTTGATGCAGCTACTTACCAACAAAGAGAAAAGGAAAATGCCAACAGAAAGCATTGAAAGAACAGCCGTGGAAGGCAATCAGCTTAACATATGTAGAATCAAACTAGTCTCAGATACTTCTGCATGGGAGAAGATGACAGCAATGACTAATGCGAAGAGTTTCTGGATTAACGGAAGAGACGGGCTTTTTCCAGAGGCAGATGACTGAAAGATGTGTCTACGACGAATATTCAGCACATATCATGTATAACATACTTCTGATTGTATCATGCATTGATCCTTGCTGTTTTCATCCATGGTTGTCTTCATCTGCTTGTTTCTTCTATTCTGTCTCTTACGCTATTGTGTTTTTTTGATTGAGCTTGGTTATAAATACGAGGGTAGGTTACGAGGTCATAAAACATGCACGATCATCTCGGTTGAAAACTAGAGTAACGATGGCTATACGTTTAGAGAGATATTAGATTGAAATTCTGAAGGCGGCATTTGAAGAATCGGAGCATTTGACAAGGGAGAGGATGCTTCATCTGGTAAGGGTTACAGGGCTGGATACGGAGGTGGTTTCCAGCTGGTTTAGCCGGCAACGAGCTATGAAACGCGCAATGGAGAGACGAGCTGCTTTGGAGGATGAAAACCAGCTCGGGAATGAAGGGTATCTGTTCTTGAATATGAATCGAGGTTTGGTTGGTGTCGTTGATGAAATAATGGTGCTAAAAGTTCGTTAAATAAAAATTTCTGACTTCGTTCCTGAACCGTGGTACGAAGTTGCTCTTGAGTAATGATCGAAATGGAAATATGTGTATATATATATGTGTGTTTTCCTTCAATAGAAGGTTTAATATTTCGAAGTTCATAATTTGAGCTGAATGTTATAAGTTTGGGATTATTACAAATACCTCCCGAGGTTTAATCCAATTACAATAAAAAAGGCGCCATAGTTGAGAAATCACAAAAAGCCATTCCGAAATGGAAAAAGAGCAAAAACAACATTTAGATCCTAACACAAAATATCAGATTAAGCAAATGTACGCCAAAAATAAAAAGAGCGAATGTATCAAGGGATTCAAACACAAAACATTATGTTAAACTAATATACATTTGAAACATCTTTGTTTTCTCTACCCTTCATCGTACTCACATGCATGCATTGCACTAACCAAAATTATATTGGATAAAAAGTTGATTATTCATCTCAAATTTTTCGTGGAATGATCAATCCATCACCACTTCTCACAACTCATATTGTATCTCATCTTAACCAACAAAGTAAACATCCCTTATAGGTATATAAATAAAAGATTCAAGCCAAATCATGAAGCTCTTAAGTCGGATATCCATATAGAACTCTAGCTTTTATATGATTGTTATTTCTTTTCTTGTCTTTACTCCCACTAGAATTTCATAAAATCAAAATTTTCAATTAAAAATCTGTTAAAAAATCTTTAATTATATGCCAAGTAATTTTTTTATATAAATTTATTATTATTATTTTTTTATTCTTATAAATTTATTTATTTTAAAGTAGTTTTATTTTATTTTTTCCATTATCTATTTCTTCACCTACATTTTATTTGTTATACGCACTTATCATATATAATTTCAAACTTTTATTTACATTAATATATTATTTAAACTTTATTAAATTACCCAGAATGATTTAAAAAGTTTTAGGATAAATCAGTAACTTGATAGAAATTAAAAGTAATTCTTAATTTTTCTCTACAAATATTCAACTAATTATTTTTCTACTTTTTTACTTTTATTTTCCAAATACTCACTATTTTTACTACTATAAATGTTAACAATTTTAACTTTTGATTATGAAGTAAAGTTTTACGCATAAGCCCTATGCCTCTCCCAACTCAATTCTTGATTATTACATATAAAAAATTGGGCATCAAAAGTATTATTCAAAGGAATTAACTTCATTGACATTTACACACAACTTGATTTTAAGGCTTTAAGCCAATTGTCAAAATCTTATTTTTCTAGAAAAATAAATAGTAAAATCAATTACTATATTTAAATTTTTATTGGATTTGAATTTTGGAAGTGGGCTTAATTTTTTCGTAGGCCCGCCAATACAAATTGATGCTTAGAATAATCCCCAATTGCCGTACAAGCCTGCATATCAAATCCCTAGAATTTTGATCCGATGATGACAAAATTCCCAATTATTTGTTTATTGCAGTAGAGTTGAATGCTTCATTATGCTGGTACGGTACTTGCTACATCCGTACGTCGTTGAATCCCGTTCCAATTGGCCATTAAGTCGGCAATTTATGTGTATATATATGTGTTTGCGTTCTTCATGGGAGTGATCATTAAGGATTCGAGCTGGAATCGGGGGAGAGACTTGTCCGGGACTGGAAATGGAGTAAGAATCATGTTTCTTTGGGTGTTTAAGGAAGTGGGTTTTACTCCATATCCAGTCCTGTATGAGTCTCCTTTCCTGCTGCTTCATTCTTGGAGTATTTCGTAATGTGGGATCGGTTGGAGTGTTGATGGATCGTATTGGCAGCTCTATGGTAACATTATTAATGGCTTTTTGTATTTCCTTGAATGTATTATGTTGTTTTGCATTGTGTAGGTAGTTTTTCTATGGTGCATTATGTGGAAACTCTTACTTTTGTAGCTGTATTGTATGTAGTTTGCTCTTTCTTTTCTGTTTTGGTGGATTAAAGTAACATAATTGCAGAACTTTTTGAGAAAGATTGGATCTTGTGGTGGATTGTTGAGTGATGTGTTACTTGACATGGTGTTGACTGAACCTTTTTTAATGGAAATTCAAATAGCACAAGTTATAATGCTTGCATTTCATTTCCTTGTTTTGGGACAAAGTTTTAAGGTATCCTGTCGAAAACTGATGCATGTATAATCTTGATGGAGACATAACAAGAACGGGGTGAATACGGTAATCTATAGGAAGTTTCTCTGACAGTGAGAGTTTTGGCTGTTAGGAGTTGAATGGTTACCAGTGGGGACAGAACTGGAAATTGCATTTAGTTTGCTGAAATTCCAGGCGATTACAATGTTATGCTAAAACCAAAACGAAGTTTGGGTAGAATACGAGGCTTTCAAGATTATTGGTTATTATGTAATGAACAATGTAAGAACGTTGATGCAGCTGTTTATCTACGAAGGAAAGTGACAACAGAAGACATTGAAAGAGTAGACATGGAAGACAATTACCTGATTAATATATGTAAATTTGAACTCTCTCATGTACTTTTGCATGGGAAAAGATGACAGCTTTGAGGAACAATCACGCCAATGACTAATGAGAAGGGTTTCTGAATTAATGGAGGGTACAGACTTTTTCCAGCGCCGGCCGGCTGAAAGATCCTTCTATAGCGAATATTCAGGACATATACATATATATACTATAGTATAATGTTACATGCTTGAAATTTTCCGACAGAATGTGTTTTGGTGACTCATGATGACATAACATCTGTAAAAAGACAGAATACATCACAGTCAAAAAAAGTAAAGAAATAGTAGCAGCATCTCCATACTATATTTTGTTGTTTCAGCATGGTTATAAATACGAGGGTAGGCTAAAAGGTCATAAAACATGATTGGCTTGGTTGAACTTGAGTGACTATGGCTAACCGTTTCCGGAGAGATCAGATTGAAATTCTGAAATTGGCATTTGCAGAATCACGGCATTTGGCGAGGGCTAGGAAGCTTCAGCTGGCAAGGGATACAGGGCTGGATATGGAGCAGGTGTCCAGCTGGTTTAACCGGAAACGAGCTAGGAAACGTGCTAAGGAATCCAAGCGAGAGTTGCAGAGGATCAATTCCGAGCTCAGAGAATCGCTGCAGCAACGGCAGCAGCAGGAAAACAGCCTCAGAGAGGAGCTTCAGGACAGCAGAGAGAGACAGGCTGCTTTGGAGGATGAAAACCAGCTTCTGAAAAAAAGGATAGCCGTTCTTGAACTTGAATTTAAGTTTGGTTGGTTCTAAACGGGCATCCTTAAAATATATTCCTAGTATCTGCCTTTGAGGAAATATGGTGTCATATTATTGTACTTTATATAATGTCAGTTTCGTACTCTAAATAAAAATTTCTGGCTCCATCCCTGAATGGAGCTACGAAGTTATTCTTGTGTCAGTTGCAACTGAGCCGTATGATGTTTGAATAATTATGATTATGTATGTTTGCACGAATGATCGAAATGGAAATATGTTTAGGTGTGTTTCCCTTCAGCAGAACATTATTTGTGCGGAACGTTATAAGTTTTGGATTATTACGAATACCCACATGAAGTTGCCCTGAAAGTTTAATCCAATCACAGAAACAACTTTCATAATTGAGAATTACAAAAATCCACCCTAAGGTTTCAAAAATAGTTACAAAAAACACCTGCAAAGTCTGATCATTTATATTTTTGTTGTCTTGTACGAGGTTGTCATAAACAAGTGTGGGAATTAGTGTGGCGGCATATATAGAATCGTCCGTCATACAAGTTAAAGATGGAGAAACAAACAATTTCCTTTGATCGATTCATCCTAAATGGAGTTGGCCCACGAAAACATTGAAATTGGATCCAAAAACTGTAAGACAAAGTAGTTATAAAAATATAATACACATATATTTGTGTAGAATAATAGAATTTATTAATTTACTCTTATGAATTCAAGACATTACAGATAGTTGAAAACATGAAAACAAAACTTTGGGGTAATTCATAGACATTAAAGATTGAATTTGAGTTTTCTTGCATTGCATTTCCTTGTTTCGGGACAAAGTTTTAAGGTATCCTGTTGAAAACTAATGCATGAATAATGTAGATTCAGACATAACAAGAACAGAGTAAGTAGTGTAATCTTTAGGAAGTTTCTCTGACAGTGTGAGTTTTTGCTGTTAGGAGTGTAAGAATGTTGATGACAGCAGAAGACATTGATAGAATGGCCATGGAAGCCAATGAACTGATTTAACATAGGTAAAACCGAACTAGTCTCCTATACTTTTGTACGGGAAAAGATGACAGCAATGACTAATGCGAAGAGTTTCTGAATTGATGGAAGAGACGAGTTTTTTCCAGAGCCGGTCGGCTGAAACATGCTTTGACCACTTACATACTGCACATATCACATACATAACATGCTCCTAGTTTGGGGATTGTAACTCGAAGAGATTCGTAACATGGCTTGATACTTCCTCATCAAATACTCCATCAACCGTTTGTAGAAACGCTTACCATGATCACTAAGATTCCTGAACTCGAAAAAGATATAAGATCTGAGGAAGGTAGTAGTCAAATAATCAATAATATCAGCATACCAGCACGTGACCTTAGAGCGTGGCCACATCTTATGGTCACGTGTCTCGAAAAACTGCTCATCTAGGAAGTAAGCTTGTGTAAGCTTTGAATCTGCAATTTTGCCTCCTTTTCTGAAGGCATAACTCAGATTATCCAAAAATTTCTTGAGTTTCTCAATAGGTGCCTGCAAAACGAAAGAATTTAGTTTAGTTGTAGCATTAGGCACATCAAGAATCAGAACATCCCTATTCCTAGATTTAAAGGCCTCTAATGGTAAAACCATCCCACAAGGATCATCACACAACCCAATATGTTTTGGCTTACTCTCAAAATTTTCAACAAGCAACCCTTGACAAGGTTCAAGACTTAGTTCCTCTACCTTGTTCAGCTCATAACTCTCATAAGTCAGGTTTTCTATCACATCAGTGCTAAAAACACTAGAAAATTCATAAGGACATTTTCTCGACTCATAAACATTAAATTTTGCAATATCACCATTAAATTCTAGAGTCAATAAGCCTTTATGAAAGTCAATTTTAGCTCTAGCAGTGCTTAAAAATGGGCGACCAAGCAAAATATCAGAAGACTTAGAGGATTTATCATCCTCCATATCTAGCACGAAAAAGTCAGCAGGAAAAGCCAAATTATTGACTTGTACGAGCACATCCTCCAATACTCCTTCCGGGTACACTACGGATTGATCAGCAAGCTGGATTATAATACTTGTACCTTTCAAAGGACCAAGATTAAGCGCAGTATAGACAAATAGAGGCATAACATTAATTGACGCACCCAAATCACACATGGCTTTCTTAATACCAAGGTTACCTATTTTACACGGAATTGAAAACATACCTTGGTCTCTGCATTTCGGTGGTAATTTCTTTTGCAAAACCGCGGAGACATTTTCTTCGACACTTACCCTTTCATTACCTTTTAGTTTTCGTTTGTTGGTGCAGAGTTCTTTAAGAAACTTCGCGTAGCGTGGAATTTGTTGGATAGTATCCAACAAAGGAATGTTAACCTCAACCTTTCAGGATGTGTCAAGTATGCCTTGTTCCTCCTTCTGTTTTCTCGTTTGGGTTAGGCGCTCTGGAAACGGAGGTAGTTCCACCCATGGCTTAGGCTGGACTTTAATTTCTGTCTTTCTGTCACGACTGGAGCCTAAGGTGTGATCACGCTTAACGGTCAAGTCGACTGTCTGATCAGTTTTAGCCCGATTATGGTGTGTTTTGGTCTTCTCTACAGCCGGAGGCAGTTCCTTATCACTCATGATAATTATTACGCTCACATTTTGCCTCGGGTCCTCGGTTTGTGACGATAATTTCCTTTGATTTTCCAACCTGCTCAAAACAGCTGCAATCTGACCCAATTGGGTCTCCAGATTCTTGATCGAGGATCCCATATTCTGAACGGTTGATTCTAAATTATTGAATCGGATTGCTTGTGGGTCGGGAGATGGGTTCGGTTGAGGGTTTAGTTGTTGTTTTTGTGGATGTCTAGGTATGAAGTTTGGAAGTTTGGTGGTTGAGGGGCATAACTCAGACTGGGGTGATTTTGCCATCCGGGATTGTATGTGTTGGAATAGGGTTTGTAAGCCTGTTGTTGGTACCCTGCAACGTTAACATTCTCCAACGTGCCCTCTTGAAGAGACGGGCATGCATCAGTGGGGTGTAAGGTACTTGAGCATAACTGACAACCCATTGCTACTTGAGGAGTACCTGCAGTAAGGTTAGAGGCCAAAGCAGTTATCATACTTTTAAGTTCATCAAAAGGAGACGAATTAACCTCACCAACATTCCGGGACACATCCTGTGTTGTGTAATATTTCTGTGAGTTCGCAGTAACTTTGCTGATCGTGTCCTTAATCTCCTCGGTTGTCTTATCCGTAATACATCCTCCACTAGAAGCATCCAACATCTTCTTTTCAGCAGGCATCAAACCTCGGTAAAAGTTGTGAATAACAGAATTCTCGGTAAGGTTATGATGCGGGCACATAGCTAGGAGAGCGTTGTACCGTTCCCAATACTCATGCATGGTTTCGGTTGCTTTCTGCCTAATGGTGATGATTTCCTGAAGGAGGTCTAGCTGTCGCGAGGCCGGAAAAAACCTATCCAAGAATTTTTTAGACATTTGTGCCCATGTCGTGATGGTACCCGGTGGAAGTGAATTCAACCACTTTTTAGCTGCGTCCTGTAGAGAATGTGGGAAGGCTCGTAGCTTTATCTGTTCTTCCGTAACTCCATGTGGCATAGTGGAAAAGCATAGGGTATGGAAGTCTTGGAGGTGCTGATGCGGGTTTTCATTCTCCTTGCTACGGAAGATAGGAAGCAAGTGTATCAACCCTGTTCGGAGTTCGAAATTAGCAGGGACCTCTGGAAAAATGATGCAGAGGGGCTGTTGTGCGATGCCTGGGCGTGCTTGATCGCGCATAGTAACTCGAGCTTCTGCCATCGTTAAGGTGTGGTCACGCTCAACGGTCAAGTCAGGTTCTTCTTCACTCAAACTGTCCAAATCAATTTCCGATTCCTCGTCCTTGACTAAACTTGCAGTCTCAACTTGTTTCTTGTGTGATTAGGTTTCTTGCCTCCTTTTCCTAGCAGTTTTCTCAATTTCTGGATCATAGAGAGGGATGTCCTTTCCGCGAATGCTCCTGTTCATGAAAAGAAATAAAATCGATTAAAAACACAGTCCCCGGCAATGGCGCCAAAATTTGATAGGTGTCAAATCCATCAAAAATATTT
The DNA here is from genome assembly GCA_037501455.1 of Lantana camara. Taxonomy (NCBI): domain Eukaryota; kingdom Viridiplantae; phylum Streptophyta; class Magnoliopsida; order Lamiales; family Verbenaceae; genus Lantana; species Lantana camara. The sequence goes on along the minus strand of CM074860.1, from coordinate 1,439,363 downwards.
GTAAATCCTATTCAACGACTAAACACAGAGTATAGTGCAAACAGGGTCGATCCACAGAGACTGGTTGATTTATTTATAACAATTCAAAGTTGCGTAATTTTACCTAATGGTTGAGCATGAATTGATCTATTTCATCCTAGGATGTGGTCTAAGTTTTGGATATTTAATCGAGTTTATATATTTCTGTAGGCAAAATACTTCTTGCGGGAAAAGAAAAGAAATTGAGGAACGACTCATTAAGCTACAATTCTAAGAGGAATCTCAATTCTTGAATTATTTGGAGTATGCACTTGGGCCCACTGACTACTAATTCTCATAAGAGTCCACGTCAATGCAATACTTTGGAATTCTTTTGGACTTTAAAATATGGGAAAGGAAGTAATCGAGAATCCAAGCCCACTAAACCCACATTATGAAGCACTCAAAGTCAGCTTGGGGTTTTTGATAACTGAAAGGGTAATGACGATTAAAGGCACTTTTAAGGCACAATACAATGTGGAGAAAGTGGGTATTATTTTGGGGATTAGTGGCTGGAGTTATGAGAGAACGTGGGTGGAACAAAAACTGGCAGCTATGGGTGCTATTTAATCAAGACAAAGGTTGGAGCTGCAGGACACGCTGCACACACGGAGAAAATAAGCAGCAATACGAGAGCTTTCGTTCTTCCTTCTCTTTATTTTAGATTTTGTTAGTTTCCTTTGTTGGTGAATTTCTAGTTTCGTTTTAGTAGGGATTTTCCTAGTATGCATTAGGGTTGTGTGAGACGAATTTATTGGTGATTTTATCAAGTTATCCGTTTTATCTCTATTTTTACGACATTGTGTTTGTTCTTATTCTTTGATTATATTAAGAGCTCAAATCTTAGAATAGGCAATTCACATATAGCTAGTTAACTTATTTGGTGGAGTCTAGCCGGATAATTAACGAAGTAGCAAACAATCACTAGGCCGTTAAGTTCGACTGATTTCGTGTTGTGGGATAGACGGTCTAACTAGGCGAAGTAGGAGTTTCTACCTAGTCGGTTAGGGTTAGTGTTTCTTTAGGGTGGAATGCAATTGCCCAATTGAATCTTAAAAGGAGTTTCTGCTAAGGTTATTGGTTAATTAGAAAACGATTATTAGGAGTTTCTTTTAGTCGTTATAAACAGTAAGAAGAAACGAGGGAGCCTAAGGTAACTGGTAACTATAGCTAGCCTAACGAGGAATTAATCACCCTGTCTGTGATCATAGCCTGATGCATGCGTAGGAAAATCCCAGCTACTTGTTATTTACTGAATTAATTTAAGTGTCAGCTGAGTTTAATTGTTAATTATTTGTTTATTTAGTCTTGTTTTGTTTATTTCATTATTAGTTTAATCGTATATCTCAAACCCCCCCCTATTTTAATTGTTTCCTTGGTATATAAAAAGTTATAAATTCATCCAATCCTCGTGGTTCGACACCCGTTGCCACTATTTTACAATTTATTTGTGTGCGATATTCGGGACTTTATTATTGGTGGCTTCGACACCCATCAATTTTTGGCGCCGTTGCCGGGGATTGGTTTGTAATTGATTTTGTTTCTTTTTCTTATGCCTAGGAACCTTCATTCGAGCAGTTGGTGCTAGTTCGAAATCGTTTGAGCTGGATTTTGATATTGATTCTGAACAAGCGTTCACCGTTGCGCAGCAGACTGACAGGAAAACTGATCACTTCCCTGTCAATGATCACGGTCAGGATATGGCTCAGAACAGAACACTTCGGGACCTTGCCCGACACACAGAGGCACAACAGCCACCTAAGCCCCCTAGTTGAACAATTGAAAATTCGGATAGTGAGGTGAAGGGGCATGAACTAACGTCTTTTTATAAAGGGTTTACACCGCACATAGTTGAAGGGATTAATCTAGAGGACCCTCCTCTACAAGCTTAAGTGCACAACAATGATACGTCGTGTTATTTACATCATACACGTTGTGTTACGTGAAATAGGGAAAAAAAAAACTCTGTGTTACAAAAATTAACACAAAAAATCCTATGTTTTCAAAATATTTGCATGGCGAACCCTGAAAATTTCTGGTATTGGACACGTGCTAAAAGCGCGACTAGAACACTAATTTTCTCTATTTATTTGACGTGAAATGACTTATTTACCTTTTATATTCTAATATATATCATCTCATTTCTCTCTATATACCCCTTTTTATACTTGTTTATAGGGTTTTTCATGCAATTTTTATTTTGAACAGGGTCTCTGTACATGTAAAAAAGTATTCAACATATACTTGTTTATTGGGTTCTTCATGTAATTTTATTTTGTACAGAATCTTTACATATAAAAAAGTATTGTACAATATATATATATAGAGATGTGAGATGATGTATATCAAAATATAAAAGGGTAAATTAGTCATTTTGCATCCAATAAATAGAGAAAATTAGTGTTCTAGTCGTGCTTTTAGCACGTGTCCAACATCAGGACTTTTCAGGGTTTGCCATGCAAATATTTTGAAAACACAGGGTTTTTTGTGTTAATTTTTGTAACACATGATTTTTTTTGCCCATTTCATCTAACACAGGGGTGAAATATGTAAATAACCCCTTGTATTATTATTAGATATATAATACTAGATATTAATGATTTAGTATTTAGTATTTAATCAAGATGAAACATGTTAACATCAACATTATTATTATTGTAATCAATCAGCATCTCACCTCAGCCAGTAGACTTTTTTACTGGTTTCATTCCATAAATCAAGATTTTTTTAATTTACATCCCATAATTAGTAGAAATATCTGATTGTCCTAAAAATTCTTATTTGCTCAAAGGGCTACCATATTAATTAGGGTTTTAGGTTTCTGAGAAACTAATCAATAGAGATAAAAAAATCAAATTAATTGCTTGGAGCGTTGTATTTCGAAAATCGTATTTATAAATTAAGAGTTCAGCTAAATTAGAGTCAAGTACTTGAATCGTGTAACCTAATTCCTACAGAATTTGGTGTTATTCATTCTTATCATGAGAGATAATATTCTTGAAATTTATACTTCCTCGATTCCTTTATTCTCACGACTCTGCGAGCTCACCAATTGGCTCCTAGCGAACTCAGCTGTTCGCCTTATACTATCAATTCAATAACTCGACCCCCTCGCTATGTTTGCAGAACAGTTGCAAAACAGAGGGATTGATAGATGGTTCAGCCCAATCGTTCGCTATGTTTGCAGAATAATCGCACATCATAGGAATTTGTAGAAGGTTCGGCTCCTCTCCCCCCGAGTCATTATGCTTAGTTTAGCTGCTATTCAATTTCTCCATGTGTTTAGTCCGATCCATCTTCAACGAATATTCCTATACCTCAGGTTAAAGGATATTTTGCATTGTTTGTTTGTTCGCTGATGGGTGCCGAATCCACCAAATAATACTCCTAAACTACCAAACACAATAAATTGTGTATAGTGGTAAAGGGTCAAGCAAACAAGCAACAAAAATTAAAGGAGAGGGGAGGTTAACGTAATAAACTAAGTACAGGAAATTAAACAACAAAGTGAAATTAAATATGCTAACTAAAGAACATAAACTTAAAGTGATTAGGGAATAGAACTCTAGTCAAGTTATTCTTTCGATTCATGTTTGTAATCTGATCATTGATGCATAAATAGCTTAAAATCCATCGATATGTCGGTTATAGCGTCAACAAGCTTTGACAACCTCGTCCTTTCTAACTTATTCGGTGATTAAGATACGATCCTTAACCAACTCCCTAACCAATATACAACCTCGTAGATACGATCTCAAGATTTAATTTAATGGCAGCTTTAAAGCACGAAAAGGACACCGACCCTAGCCAACAAACACACAAGCTCGGATTGTTTAGACTATTGTGCATGCACCCTATCATATTCAAGCAAACAAAGGTAAGCCCTTATGATAGTTAACCCTTAGCATACTTAAATTGACAATTGCGGATCAATTCAGTTTATGCGGTTTGCAAGGTAAGTTTTGAGGTAACAAATTGGCCAAATAAATCATCTATCAACATACCTATATCAATCAAATTAGATGCGTACAAGATACCGAGGATCAAAAGCATGGAAAACAATTAGATCTCACAAATCACCACATGAATCTTGGAAATAACTTAACTAGAATATGAAGGTTCAGCTATCACTACAAAAAAAAACACTTTTTTGTGACAAAATAATTTGTCGCAATACATGACAATTTTGTCACAATAGATCTATTGTGACGATTATTTTTGTCACAGTCGCCGTCGCAACAGGCCCGTCGTATAAAGTTCCAGATGAAAATTTCTACGTTCATCACAATAGGTTTGTGACAAACATACTTTTGTCATGAAAAACTTCATTCTCGTGACAAACTTATTGTCATAACAATATATATGTATTGTCACTGCAATTCGATTTTGTCACTGAAGGCCCGGTCAAATGATCATTTATTATGACAAATGTTTTTGTCACAATATCATTTTCTATTGTGACAAACTTTTTGTCACATATTTGACACTTATCGTCATCATAGTCATATATTTGTCACTACAGTCATATATTTGTCACTACAGTCATGTCAGTTGGGCACCTCTTGTGACAAGCATATTTGTCACCACATCATATTTTGTCGCAAAATAATTAAATAAAAAAAATTAAAAAATTTATTTGTGTGAGACCCGAACCACATCCACCCCTCAAACGAGCCAGCACCGAACCCATTGAGCCAAGCACGATCTAACGCGAGAATTAATTCTTTTTATTAATTGCGCTAGTTGGAAATCGAACTCGGGTCTCCAAAATAGAATATTGACTCCTAAACCAATTTGGACAGCTTCTTTCATGTTAGTATTACGTCTTTTAATATATTTAATAACAATGGGATATATTCATACACTAATTTCAATTAATTATTTAAATATTTTTGTGTTATTATTTTAAAATATAAAATATAAAATATAAAATAATTTAAATTAAATATAATCATATTTATGGAGATATTGTATTAAAATTGTTAGTTTATATACTTTTAGGTTTTAATTAATAATTTATATACTTAAAGTTATATAAAATATCGTATTGACAATAAATATATTATCACATAACATATTTCTATTATGACAATATGAATATATCATAAGAAAACAATTTTTAAAATAATAAATTTTTAGATGACAATATTACATTTTGTCACGATAAAATTAATTATTGTGACGGCCAATCATTTATCATAACATTATATTTCTATAGTAACAATAAAAACTTGCCACGATTAAAAATTTATATAAAACAAAAATATTTCACATGACAATAATTAATTTTGTCACCACAAATGACCTATTGTGACAATAAAAAATTTATCAAGATACCATAATTTTATAGTGACTATTATAAGTTGTCACATGCAAATAATTTATAAAATAACAATACTTTATATGATGATATTATTTTTTATCGCGACAAAATAATTTCTTGTGACAAACCTAAAATTTGTCATATATATGATATATAAGTGGCAAAGTATTTCGTCACAAAAGGTTAAATAATTTGTCCCCGTACATTGTACCATTTAGCGTGACATATGTCTGAATATTTTGTGACGAATATTAAATTTTGTCATATATATGATACATAAGTGGCAAAACATTTCGTCACAAAAGGTTAAATAATTTGTCACCGTACATTGTACCATTTAGCCTGACAAATGTCTGAATATTTTGTGACGAGTATTAAATTTTGTCATATAAAATAAAGCCTTTCGTGACATATAAGAATTTGTCTCTTAAAGTTTATTTTGTGGTGACAAACTTATATATCGTCGCTATAGTGTAATCTATTATGACGCTATTATTTTTCGTCACAACAAATTGTCACGAAAAATAGTTGTTTTTGTAGTGTATTGTTCATATTTATAAAATATTCAGCTATCAAAGTGCTTAGAAACTGAAATTAAACCAACCAAATCGAGCTACAAAAGATGGATTAAAGTTCTTTACAATCTATCCATGAAATTCAACTAAAAAGAGGAAGGGAAGAGAGATTTCTTGCTCAGATCAAAATAGGGGATTTAGCCCCTATTTCTGTTGTGTTCCAGCTGCTGCTGTGTGCTTCCTCCTCCAAGCCTCCAAACTGAATATGGACCCTTTCCTTCTAATCCTTGCTTATAAGCTTGAAAATCTCCACTTGATCACACACTTTAAGGCAAAGATTCCTTTAGAAAGTCTAAGTATAATGATTACATGCCTTGAGACGCAAAATACTGTGCAAAGCTGCTGCAAGTAGCTCAATTCGTCAAAAAGGAGAAGTCAGCCGCAACTGTTGACTTGGGTGAGTTGTCTGTTACGTCACCCTTAGCTTAAGGTATGGTCATAGTTTGAAGGTCATGGCTCAGGTCATTTTCTGCACTTGTTTGGTCCGGATTATGCATAACCCTTCAATCCAAAGCAATTGGTCCTACAAAGCCACAATTAAGCCAAATTAAGTAGATATCCAGTCAATTATAGGAGAAAAATCAGGAAAATAAAGCACTAATTGCACACTAACATTCGCGACAATCTTTCCTTATTGAATTGAACATTTTTTATTCCAATCCTTGCATTTCCAATGTTCAAGATACTTTCTCGAATTCTGAAACTCATATAGCTGTTCTTACTTGACTATCCGAGTTTGAGATTGTAATGCTCCTCCACTCGCTATCATTCGAGCAGCACCATCACCCGCTTTTCCAAGGAATGAACTCCTATACTGTTTGCCACTTGGGCCTCTCCTTGGAAGCCATTCCACTTGGGCCTCTCCTTGGAAGCCATTCTTTCCACACAAACAATAAAATAAAATAGATGTGTAATTTTTTGGTTGTTGGGTACTGGTACTAACTACTAATGACATAATCCTCCTTATATGGTCTTAGTTTTGTTTTGGGATATTTAGAAATACCTCTTAATAGTGAAACTCAATTATGAACAGAACTCTTATAGATGAAAATTTTAAAAAAGCAAAATTACCTTAGCATAATTATGAGTACTCTGTGAGGGTGAATTCAACTAGCAGGGAAATAAAACTCTTAGAATCAGAGAAATCAGAATTTATCAGGAGAATCAAATCTCAGAGAATAATTAGTAATTATCTCTTTTATTTATAGATAATTGGAATTTGTAAGAAGAAGAAACGAACACCACATTTATATTTACACAAAAGAAAATAAAAAATGGAAAACATGGAGCCAGTATTACATTTACATGTGTTGTATATATAGAATTGCAACCAAATATTGTTGTGAATCATCAAGACATCACCACAAAACCCAGTGAACTTGTACTTAAATTTACTTTTAATCTCCACAGCCGCCGCCACCGCACCCGCCACCACCGCACCCGCCACCACCGCACCCACCGCCACCACCACATCCGCCTCCTCCATCACCACCCCCTGCATCACCGCCACCGCCACCGGAGCTACTGATAACAGCTGCCGTGACCACAGTGGCAGCAACAGCCGCCCCTGTTGCTCCTAGAACAACCATCCCGCCATCACTTTCTCCGCTGCTTTTTGGCTTTTCACCTCTCTCAAGTCTCAACATCGCGATAAACGGGCTGAGGCCGAGGGAGTGGTGGATGAGGGGTGGACACAGCCGGGCGCTTCTTTTTCCGGCCATTATTGAAAAGACAACACAAGATTAGAACTGCAGCGGCCACAGAGCCACAAACAACTAGCACTATAGCATAAGTTTTCATGGCCTCTTAATTTGATAGTACATACATTCTAATTCCTTTAAAGGGTACTTATATAGCCTTAATGCATCTTCACACTTCAATGGTTTAGTTTATAAGTTTTAGAACTCAAGGAAAATGCCAGAAGATTTCCAGTATAGTCTATAGACATTGACTTGGTATAATAATATTCCTTTTCTTGCGTGAAAACCCACATTACTTAGACTAATTTTTGGTCAATGAGGACTTCATCCAAATTATCTCTGAGGAATTCTGCCGAAATTAAGAAAAAATTTAGTGTTCGAATATTGCATCATGTGTTTGTATATTAATAAAATGAATGGCAGGAATTACCTTTTTAACAAAGATGTTGGAATCTAAAATTTTGATCTTTCTTAAATAATAATATTATTTTTTCATTTCGAATCGATGCGAGTAGCATTTATCAACATTTAAAATTTAAAATTATACGAACTCAAGACATTGATATCCCGTTTGACTTATTAAAATATTATTTTGAGACAATTATGGGTTGATATCCCATAGGACTTAATAACTCTTTTTAATTAGATGCCAACATAATTGACAGAATTTTCTTTTTCCATTGAAATAGATGATGTTCGGTCGTAAATCACGTATTCCTTTTATTATATTTAATGCACTCGCACCAGTTCTATGTACTGGTGAATTTGTGCACATTACTCGCTCTAAGAAGACTTAAAATTTTGGGCGATTTACATCTGACTACCCTGCTATTTGGGGTAATTACAACGTAGTCCATCTGTTTCAAGAAATTACAATATAGTCCCTGATGTTTATGTTCCGTTAGAGATCCCTGGAGACCGTTAGAGTTCCGCTAATATTTTGGCTTGTTCTTCCAAAAATGCCCCCAGGACTGTATTGTAAAATTCGTAAAAGTTAGGGATCGTTTTGTTATGGAAAGAAAATACCAGGGACTTATTTATAATATTATACAATATTTACAAATAATCGTTAAATATAAATTATTTATTAATTTAATAAATATAATATTGCTAATTATTATTTAAATATTTTTAATGAATCATTAAATACAAATTGTTTATTAATAAAAGGAAAATTTTTAATTTAATCAAAAAACCCTAACTATTTATATTTCTATTCAAATCAATTAAATTCCTATTCAAATTTAAAAAATTAAATTAATTAAATTCATAATTCAAATTAAAAATCCAAATTCAAAAAATTTAATTAAAAATCTAAAAAAACTAATTATCTTAGCGCCTTTAATCTTTTTTTTTTTTATTGTTATTTCTTTGTTCCATTGAAACCCCACTGGCGGCCGGCGGGATTTATCATTTTGCTCACCATCACCCAAATCCGGCGGGATTTGTCGAAAGTTCTCTTAATTTTCAAATTAAAAAACAAAATGAGAGATTAAGGTAAAACACAAAAAGCAACATCCCAAAGATTTGATGCCTCAAATGCGATATAGATTTGCAAAATAAAACTCTTGAATGCAATTGAGCGGCCGAATAGAGTAGAAGGCCCAAATGAAAATGAATTAAGACTACCTTCATATGTAATAACTAATATCAATTGCCTTTCTAGGAATCCCAAAAAATTTGTTCTAAGCTGAAGGATAAGAACTAAGAAGAGGGAGATGAAAACTCAAAAAATTCCATAAAAAAATCAATTTTCTTGGAATAAACCTAGATAAATCGAAACTCTTGACAACAAATTGGCCAGAAAATCAGCTCTCAAAACCCAAAATCACCAATAAAAATTACACTCTCTTCGAGAAACCCAAGCAAAGAAAGGCCCCAAAACTTAACTAATCTTAGATGGAAAATATGGACAATATTGTAAATATTGTATAATATTACAAATAAGTCCTGGGTGTTTTCTTTCCATAACAAAACGATCCCTAACTTTTACGAATTTTACAATACAGTCCTGGGGGCATTTTTGGTAGAACAAACCAAAATATTAACGGACCCCTAACGGTCTCCAGGGATCTCTAACGAAACATAAACATGAGGGACTATATTGTAATTTCTTGAAACAGATGGACTACGTTGTAATTACCCCAAATAGCAGGGTAGTCAGATGTAAATCGCCCTAAAATTTTAGTTATTCACACTAACAAAATTTGTGCACATTTCCCACTTTAAGAAAACTTAAAATTTATTTAATACACATATAATTAATAATATGAAAGATAAATTTTAATTATTTGATTTAATATATGATTATTATAAAATGATGAACTTAAATTATTATTATCAATAGTTAAACAAAATCAAGTTTTTATATATAAAGTTAAATAAAATAAAATTATTTATAATATTTTTTAGGACAAATTACATCTGACTGCCCTCAGAATAGAAGAAATTACAATACAGGACCTCTAGTTTGAAAAATTACATATTAGTCCCTAACTTTTATGTTCCGTTTGAGGTCCCTTCATTCCGTTAGAGTTTCATCAAATTTGACCCCTATAATGACCAAAATACCCTCAGAGATTGTTTTGTAATATACATAAAAAGTGATGGTTCGTTTTGCCAGAAAATTTGACCCCAGGGACTATTTTGTTATATATTAAATGTTAAGGGATCGATTTGTTAATATTTATAAATTTTTAGGATTATTATGTACATTTTTTTGTGTTTAAATTATATTTTAAAAATTAATATTTATAATTTATGTATAATATAATTAATAAATTTATTGTTATTGAATTTAAGCTCTAAAGCACGGACACGCCTAAAACATGACCCGTGCAGTGTCCGACGCGTGTCGGACACGGACACGGCTCCGACATGCCTCCGACACGTGTCGGACAAGGCTGAAGGAGTGTCCCGAAAAAAAAATAAGAAAATTGGGACACGGTGTCGGACACAGCGAGGTGGAGTGTCCGACACGGCTCGGACACGACGGGGCAAATTTGATCATTTTTTTATGCTTTTTTTAATATTTTTTGAATTTTTTGGAGAGAAAATTGAAATAACAAAACTTATTTTAGTTTTTAATATTATATATTTTTATAAATATTTTATGTTACATAGATTATACTTATCAAATATTTTTATTTTTATTTATATATAAAATATATTTATTTATATAAAATATAGCCGTGTCGGAACCATGTCGTGTCCTAAAATTTTGAAAAAATTCGTGCCGCCATGTCCGTGTCGTGTCTTGTCGTGTCCGTGCAACATAGAATTTAAGTAACTTAAAAATAAAATAAAATTCCAACAAAGAATATCATTGTCATAATATTTATCATATATAAAATAAATATATATATTTTTATATTCACATAAATTACATTTATTATATTTCTAAATTAAACAAATATAATATTTATAATTGTAAATATATACATAAAAATAAAATTCTACTATTTATCATATATAATATAATTTTATTTTATTTTTATTTTAATAAAATGTAATATTTTTATTCATAAATATGTATATTTTTTATATATATTTTTATATTGCATACATACATAAGAAAAAAAAAACCGGCAAAGCGCCGTGGGGTTTTTAACGAGGCCCTCACCTCATATATAATCAACCAAAACCCAGAAAAAAATAAAAAGATTTATTATTTCTGCTACTATTTTGATCAATATAAACTTGATTATTAGTCCATTATCATCGTGACAATATTCGAGAAGAAATGCTCGTGTAAGTAATTCTTGTCATAGTTGCTGGAAAATGGATACGAACCTACGGATTTAAAAACAGTCCAAAACAATACTATCATGGTATGTACGAATGACCCTCTTAAAAAACGAAACAGATGAGCCTTTATCAACAAATAAAAGTGTTGCAAAATTTTCATACTTCAATTTCTAAAATGTCTAACACAACAACAATAGTTTGAAAATTAAATCAACCATTAACTTAGATTTATAAGCTTGACCTAGTATTACTAAAAATGTCATTATATTGTTTAAAGAAACAACTAATATTCAATAATTACAAAATAATATCATTTATAAATTCAATATTAAATTTAAACGAAACAATAAAAAAGCCTTTAGAATTTTTTACCTCAATCATTAAAAGTAAATTATACCACGAGATTTGGCAAACCAAGTTATCATTCTCTCTTCTATTTTTCAATTTTTTTTCCTTATGTGATCTCTCTTCTTCAATTCTTTTTCTTAGGTTATAATATCTCTTCTTTGAATTTATTTGTTTAGTGTATATACATATATATATGAGATAGTTCACTCAAATTCGAACTGCTTATGCAGTTATACTACTTGGATTCCGATTCTATTATTGCATTATTTTCTTTATCCTAATCATCTCATTATTAAGAGATAAAGTACAAAAATATAAGTCAAATAAAAGATCTAAGACAAAAATAAAATAGGATATCAAATTTCAACTAGCACAGCAAAAATATCACCAACAAACTTTATGTTTTTCAAAATATTTGTTTACTTTAATTCCCTACCAAAATTGTCACTCCCCTGATACCCCGATTGCTCACTCCCCCGTGGTGTACGTGTGAAATTCCAAAATTACTCTTTCTATATTTCTTGCAAGCCATTCTCTTAAAAAAATTTGTCTAATACTTTTTGGATGTTGATAAAAGGGTTTAATATGATAGGTAAGAGAGGTTTTATTCATCGTTGTTAATTGCTTGTGTAAAACACTGTTACATAGACTGAATTATATAGAAGATAGGAGCCCTATACAATTTAACTAATTTAGTCCTGATTTTAGGGGATTCCAATATCTTCCTTATTTAGCTGAGTCAACACTCCCCCTCAAGTTAGGTCGTCATGGGACACCCAACGCCTAACTTGCATAGTACATCATGAAAAACTCGCCCCGTGGTTGCCTTGGTAAGGATATCGGCAAGTTGGTCTTCTGATCGTACAAATGGCAGAGATATAACTCCACCTTCCAGTTTCTCTTTTACAAAATGTCGATCGACCTCCACGTGCTTTGTCCTGTCATGCTGAACCGGATTTTCAGAAATCTGAATCACCGCCTTGTTATCGCATTTTAAGGGACACGACTCATTTGGTGGATACCCGAGTTCCACCATTAGTTTTCTAAGCCACAAAACCTCTGATAGCCCTTTTGCAATTCCTCTGAATTCGGCCTCAGCACTTGAGAGTGCTACTACTTTCTGCTTCTTGCTTTTCCAGGTGACCAGGTTGCCACCTACAAAGGTAAAGTACCCCGAAGTGGATCTTCGGTCCACGGGGTTTCCTGCCCAATCTGCATCTGTGTATGCTTCCACCCTCAAATGATCACTTTTCCTGTAAAGAATCCCTGTGTTTGGTGACCCCTTTAAGTATCTCAATATCCTTAACGCAGCCTCCATATGCTCTTTCTGTGGTTTATGCATAAACTGGCTAACCACCCCCACTGCATACGCAATGTCAGGTCTCGTATGAGACAGGTAGATGAGTTTTCCCACCAAGTGTTGATATCTCCTCTGATCAGTGGTTTCAGCTCCTTCTATGATCTTCAGCCCATGATTCGCGACCATAGATGTGTCGGCTGGCTTGCACTCTAACATCCCTGTTTCTGCTAGGAGATCCAGAATGTACTTTCGCTGTGAAATGTAAATCCCTTGATTTGATCTCATCACCTCAATACCGAGGAAGTATTTCAGATTTCCCAAATCTTTCATCTCGAACTCCCTGAACAAGTTCCTCTGAAGATTTTTTATCTCCTCCACATCATCTCCAGTGATCACCATATCATCCACATAGATAATAAGACACGTGATCTTCCCGTCTCTCCTCTTAAGGAAGAGAGTATGGTCTGAGTTGCTTTGTTTGTAGCCATACTTTCTCATCGCAGTAGTAAACCTCCCAAACCAGGCTCTAGGAGACTGTTTCAACCCGTACAATGACTTCTTTAGTTTGCATACCTCCTGGGCTGTGAACTCGTGGGAAAAACCTGGTGGGCATTCCATATATACTTCCTCTGTTAGATCACCGTGGAGGAAGGCGTTCTTTACATCAAATTGATGAAGAGGCCAATCCATATTTGCAGCAATAGAGAACAAAACCCTTACAGTATCGATTTTTGCCACTGGTGAGAAGGTCTCCCCATAATCTACTCCATATGTCTGAGTATACCCTTTTGCCACCAGTCGAGCTTTGTATCGCTCGATTGATCCGTCTGCTTTCCTTTTTATTGTATATACCCACCGACATCCAACCGGTTTCTTGTCGGGTGGTAACACACACTTTTCCCAGGTTTCATTCTTCCTCAGGGCACTCATCTCATTGTTCATCGCCTCCACCCACTCTGGGATTCCCATTGCTTCCTCCACATTTCTTGGTATCTCATCTAAGTAGATAGCTGCTGCAAATGCTTTAGCAGAGTTTGTCAGACTCCCCCTAACCAAGTCTGCCACTGGGTACTTTTGTGATTTGGGCTCCCGCTCCGGTGAGTATCTCTTTGGAGGAATTCCTCGAGTACTTCGAGGTGGGAGAATGTACCTATCTTCCCTGTTCTCCTCTGGACTTCCAACATCATCTGAACTTTCACTATTGTCAGTAGAGCCAGTAACAGGGATAGTAGAACTAGTAGAGCTCATATGAGATAAATTATCAGCACTAACCTCGGGGATATCAGTCGAGGGAGATGGAGGGGCCTCATGCACATTTTGATTGGTCTGCACTTCGTCTTCGAGGTGGCTGGAGGGGGACGGACCCATGTCAAGTAACGGACTCGTACCCAACCATTCTAGTGAGTCTTGCTTGTTTGCTCTCTCCCCCTGACTACTAGACTGTGTTGGGGCAATATAGTAATACTCAGTTTCAACAAAATCACAATCAATGGTAACAAACATGCGTCGGGTTTTAGGATTATAGCAGCGGTACCCCTTTTGGTGAATTCCATACCCCACAAAAACACACTTTTCGGAACAGGGCTCAAGTTTAGAGCGATGTGTTTTTGGTATATGAACAAATACAGTACACCCAAAAACCCTTGGTGTTAATGCTAGAGCAGGAGGAATGAGGGTAAAATCACTCAGAGTTTAAATAGGAGTGCGGAAGTTCAGAATTTTAGTGGGCAATCTATTGGCCAAATAAGTGGCGGTTGCAACGGCCTCAGACCAAAAAGATTTAGGGACCCCGGATTCGATCATCAAAGCCCGGGTAATTTCGAAAAGAAATCGGTTTTTTCGTTCAGCAATCCCATTCTGTTGGGGGGTATTTGGGCAAGCTGTTTGATGAATTAGACCATTTTCAGAGAAGAATGTGTGGAATTTCTGGGTAACAAACTCCCCCCCCCCATTATCGGACCGAAGAACTTTAATTTAAGCACCAAATTGAGTATTAGTCATACGGTAAAAATGGAGAAACTTATCAAATACCTCAGACTTGTGTTTTAAAAAATAGATCCAACACATTCGGGTGCAATCATCAATAAAGAGCACGAAATACCGAAAACCCCCTCCCCCAGTAACCGGGGCTGGCCCCCAAACATCAGAGTGTATCAAAGAAAAAGGAACTTTAATACGAGTATTATTCAGAAACAAAGGCTGTCTGTGGCTTTTGGCCAAAACACAAGTCTCACATGAAATATGTTTACTAGAAAACTGAGGAAAAAGTTTTTTGAGATAACCCTCAGAGGGATGCCCTAGACGCCGATGCCACAACCAACTTTGCCTGTCAACCGAACCTTGTGCCAACAGAGTCCGTCCCTCAGAAGTCACCTCGTCCACATAGTACAGGCCGTCCCTTTCAGTGTCACGCCCAATGATCTCCCTCGAACGGATATCCTGCAACACACAGAAAGTGGGATACATTACAACAGTGCAATTGAGTTCCTTAGTCACATGACTAATAGACAACAACTTATTCGACAGTGAGGGAACAAGCAGACAATTAGAGAGTTTCAGTGTTGGACTTAGTTCAATAACACCCCCACCCGTAACAGAAACATGTTCACCACTAGCAGTTTGCAAGACATCTCGCCTAGGAATTTGAGGGGAAATAATATCAGAGGGTTCATACGTGACAGTATCTGTCGCACCACAATCAAATATCCAAGCAGAATTCTTATTATCATTTTCAGTCATAGGATCGTTCACAATATGCAAAGAGGGCCAGTTACTGTGCAAATCATCATTAATGTGTGAATTAGCAGGAGGTTGAGTCAAAGGGCAAGAGGGTATTTTCCACCACCCTTGCCCTATACCTGGAGAGTCGGATATGTGGGGAGCCGCAGCCGGGTCATTTGAGGCACAATCCGGGTCATCAAAACGGGTCATTTCCCAAGCCTTCTTCTGCTGTGCGAAACCAATCGCCACCTTCCCAACTCTCTGACCATCGTCTCCGGCGGGATTTCCGTCAACAACAGCAGCAAATCCCCGATTTTTACTCTTTTCTGGCACTGGCTTTCGCCCTTTGAGATCCCACCAGTCGGGATATCCGACTATCTCAAAGCAATTTTTCTCAAGGTGCCCCGGTTTGCCGCAGTGATCGCACACCGTGTCGGACTTCAGTCGGGATGAGGATTCCGTCGGGTTTTTCACCGGATCTGACCGGCGTGGAGGTTTCCGGTTCTGCACTTTTGTCCCTTGGCCATGAACTACCATCCCAGATCCAATACCCGATGATGGGTTTGCTTCGATGGAGGTTGCCGTTGATCCCAAGATGATCTTCCTGGCGGCTTCCCGGCGAACCACGGCGTAGGCCGCATCGACTGAGGGTAGTTTCTGTTCTCTGAGAATTTCTCGCACAATCGGATCATATTCAGTGTTTAACCCAGATAAGAATTTGAAAAGACGATGCTCGTCTTGAATTTGGTTGTACTTGGTAATATCGGCCGGAGACTCCATCGGATTTGGTCTCCGGCGATCTATTTCTGCCCAAATACTCTGGCTTGTACTGTAGTAGTCTTCCAAACTTGTCTGATCTTGTTTAATCCTATCTGCTTTTGTCATTAGATCAAAAATCTGCAAGCTATCTTCCCCCGATTGGTATGTGACGGACAATCCTTTCCACAGATCTTTCGTGGTGGGATAGTGAATAAATTGGGTTACCAGTGATGGGTCGATGGCCTGAGTAATCCATCCAAAGACTTGGAGATCGCGTTGTTTCCACGATTGATATGCTTCATCAGTTTCAGGTGGCGGTGCAGGGTGTCCAGTTAAATGGTTTAGACGCCCCCGCGCACCAATGGCTATCTCGAGCATTCTTGCCCACACAACATAATTGTTGTTGTTTAATTTTAGATCAATAGTCACTTGACTATCGGAGTTTGATTGAAGCTGTGGTTTTTGTTGTTGTAGGAGTTTTGCAATCTGTTGTGAGAGTAGGTGGCCGCTTCGGACAACGCCGGCGACGAAACCTCCTCCTCGCTCATCGTCGGTCGTTTGGACACCTGTACGGCAGATGATGAAGCCAATCACCGATCCTCAAGATCGTGTGGCTCTGATGCCATGATAAAAGGGTTTAATATGATAGGTAAGAGAGGTTTTATTCATCGTTGTTAATTGCTTGTGTAAAACACTGTTACATAGACTGAATTATATAGAAGATAGGAGCCCTATACAATTTAACTAATTTAGTCCTGATTTTAGGGGATTCCAATATCTTCCTTATTTAGCTGAGTCAACAGATGTTAGGTGCTGGTATTAATGGTAGATTCATCCTTTTTAGGGTTAAGTACAATTAAAAGGGAATATATGTACACTTTTAGTGCATGTATGAAAAACCTTGAGGTTGCTTCACGTTGTGTTGTTTATTTCACATGCAAGTTATATCACATTCACATGACGATTTTCCACAATAATTACACATATTAAAAGGGCCCACCTGCGAAGAAGGTTCTCTTTCTAAGAATAAATTAGAAAGCAAAAGTTAATTTTATTTATTGCTAATTGGAATTTGTAAGAAGAAACTAATTAACACCACGATTTACATGGTGCGGGAGAAAGACACGAGAGAAAATAACAACGGAAAACATTGAACCAAATATTAATTACATAATTTGCATCTGTACTACATATATTTCAGAATTGCACCCAAATATTTGTAATAAAACCATCGACACAAAACCCAATGCAGTGAAGTACTGAACTTGTAGTTAAATTTACTCTTAACCGCAGTGATGAGCATGGTGGTGGGCCTGGTGGTCGAAGTGAGCTGCATGGTGGTGGGAGTGGTGGTGGGAGTGAGCTGCATGGTGGTGGGAGTGGCGGTGGGAGTTAGCTGCTTGGTGGTGGGAGTTATTGATAACAGATGCCATGAGCATAGCTCCTTGACGATGAACCGTGTCATCATTACGTACACCTTTCTCAATATCGCAATAAACAGGCTGAGGCCGTGGACGAGGGGCGTCCACCTCCAGCCGCTCCATTTCCCGGCCAACAATGTACCAAAGACACGCGAATAGCAGTGTAACGGCCGCCGCAGAGCCGCAAATAATCAGCACAAATACATAAGTTTCCATGGCCTCTTAATTTGATACTACATAAGTTGTAATTCCTCTAAAGGGTCTTTATATAGTGTTGGTGCATCTCCTATTGAGGGTTAGTTCTAATAGGATAAGAAGTCTTCTCCAGATAGGATATTCTCTCTAATGCTATTTGAAAAGATTGTCATCTAAAGTGATTGTATACTATTCTATATAGGATTTCACTCACGCATAGAATTCTCTTTGTATAAAACCGAATTCTACTAGAGAATTTGAATTGGATTAACTCTAGAAATGGTATTAATTTATATATAAGTGTTAAACACCTAAATTACAAAATAAATGAATAGATAAATAAAAATTGTAACAAAAATAAAGACACAAACAGATCAAGTGGGAAAAAGAAAATACCGAGGAAAAAAAAAAAGGGTGTTTATACCCAAAATGCTATGTAATTCAAAAACAGCAAAAAAAAAAAAATCGGTTAAAAAGTTCCAAAAATAATTTAGGAAAAATTACAAAATCGGGACATGAAGTGACCTCCACTAGCAATTTTAGGACACAAATTACTTCGGTGACAAAAGTGTTCAATAACTCCCAAAATGTGTCAATTTTAGGACAAAAGTCGTCGGAGATAGCTGACGTGGTGTCTGAGTGCTGATGTGGACGTATACACTTTACACGTGGCATATGACTCATTTAAAAGCTGATGTGTCATATGCCACGTGTAAACTGTATACGTCCACATCGGCACTCAGGCGTCACGTTAGCTATCCCCGCTGACCTTTGTCCTGAAACTGACACATTTTGGGAGTTATTGGACACTTTTGTTGCCGGAGTAACTTGTGTCCTAAAATTGCTAGTGGGGGGTCAATTCATATCTCGATTTTGTTATTTTCCCAATGGTTAATGACTTTGACTCAGCTTTTTCTTCTCAAAATTAATGAGTTAATGATGTCAACGCCGGTTTTTTAGAAATCCCAGATTAAGTCTGAGGGAATGATGAGGAGAATTTTCGTTTCTTTTTCATGTAATTTTATATTAAATTATAGTTAAAGAATGCTATTAAGATTCCTTTGTATAAAAGATTACCGGCAAAGGATAAGAAATTACGTACGTGTTCCAATGTAGTTGAGCATATTTGGATGGGCAATGGGAGTTGGTTAGAAATCTGAATTTTCTGAATTGATATTTCTTTTGTTCCAAGTTTTGTGATTGAAGTCGTGTATAAAAGTTAATTAAAAAGATCTTGTATTTTATATAGTATTACACACAAGATTTTTAATTTTATACATCTTAACACCAGTTGTTAAAGCAAATAGCTTAGGAAATCATGTGTGTGGCAAGGAGAATTCTAAACTCAGCTCCAACCACCTAATTTGTCAAACTTCGAAACCTCCACATCACCTCTCTTATCCCTTTCTCACATCACCGAGTTGACTTTTTTTTTTTTTTAAAGTCTGTAAATGTCCTTCATTTTACACGAAGACCGCTGAATTGCGCATGCTGATGCGATCGTTCCACTCATGATTTAACCAAAAAGTAGCTATAAATCCTATAATAATAGTAATTATTATTATTATTTGTTGGATAGCTTGAATTATGAGTTATATACTTCATACCCACTGTGTGATGTGAAATGGAAAAAAAAAAACCCTGTGTTACAAAAATTAATACAAAAAACCCTATGTTTTCAAAATATTTGCATGGCGAATCCTGAAAATTTCTGGTATTGGACACGTGCTAAAAGCGCAACTAGAACACTAATTTTCTCTATTTATTGGACATGAAATGACTTATTTACCTTTTATATTCTGATATATATCATCTCATCTCTCTCTATATACCCCTTTTTATACTTGTTTATAGGGTTTTTCATGCAATTTTTATTTTGAACAGGGTCTCTGTGCATGTAAAAAAACATTCAACATATACTTGTTTATTTAGTTCTTCATGTAATTTTATTTTGTACATAATCTTTACATATAAAAAAGTATTGTACAATATAAAGAGATGTGAGATGATGTATCTCAAAATATAAAAGGGTAAATTAGTCATTTTGCGTCCAATAAATAGAGAAAATTAGTGTTCTAGTCGTGCTTTTAGAACGTGTCCAACATCAGAATTTTTCAGGGTTTGCCATGCAAATATTTTGAAAACACAGGGTTTTTATTGTTAATTTTTGTAACACAGGATTTTTTTTGCCCATTTCACCTAACATAGGGGTGAAATATGTAAATAACCCCTTGTATTATCATTAGATATATAATACTAGATATTAATGATTTATTATTTAGTATTTAATCAAGATGAAACATGTTAACATCAACATTATTATTATTATTGTAATCAATCAGCATCTCACCTCAGCCAGTAGACTTTTTACTGGTTTCATTCCATAAATCAAGATTTTTTGAATTTACATCCCATAATTAGTAGAAATATCTGATTGTCCTAAAAATTCTTATTTGCTCAAAGGGTTACCATACTAATTAGGGTTTTAGGTTTCTGAGAAACTAATTAATAGAGATAAAAAATCAAATTAATTGCTTGAAGCGTTGTATCCCGAAAATCGTATTTATAAATTAAGAGTTCAGCTAAATTAGAGTCAAGTACTTGAATCGTGTAACCTAATTCCTACAGAATTTGGTGTGATTCGTAAGAATTTGGTGTTATTCATTCTTATCATGAGAGATAATATTCTTGAAATTTATAATTCCTCGATTCCTTTGTTCTCACGACTCTGCGAGCTCACCAACTGGCTCCTAGCGAACTCAGCTGTTCGCCTTATACTATCAATTCAATAACTCGACCCCCTCACTATGTTTGCAGAACAGTTGCAAAACAGAGGGATTGGTAGATGGTTCAGCCCAATCGTTCGCTATGTTTGCAGAATAATCGCACATCATAGGAATTTGTAGAAGGTTCGGCTCCTCTCCCCCCAAGTCATTATGCTTAGTTTAGCTGCTATTCAATTTCTCCATGTGTTTAGTCCGATCCATCTTCAACTAATATTCCTATACCTCAAGTCAAAGGATATTTCGCATTGTTTGTTTGTTCGCTGATGGGTGCCGAATCCACCAAATAATACTTCTAAACTACCAAACACAATAAATTGTGTATAGTGGTAAAGGGT
Source organism: Lantana camara (assembly GCA_037501455.1). Taxonomy (NCBI): domain Eukaryota; kingdom Viridiplantae; phylum Streptophyta; class Magnoliopsida; order Lamiales; family Verbenaceae; genus Lantana; species Lantana camara. The sequence goes on along the minus strand of CM074860.1, from coordinate 1,418,135 downwards.
CAAGCAAACAAGCAACAAAAATTAAAGGAGAGGGGAGGTTAACGTAATAAACTAAGTACAGGAAATTAAACAACAAAGTGAAATTAAATATGCTAACTAAAGAACATAAACTTAAAGTGATTAGGGAATAGAACTCTAGTCAAGTTATTATTTCGATTCATGTTTGTAATCTGATCATTGATGCATAACTAAGCTTAACATCCATCGATATGCCGGCTATAGCGTCAACAAGCTCTCACAACCTCGTCCTTTCTAACTTATTCGGTGATTAAGATACGATCTTTAACCAACTCCCTAACCAATATACAACCTCGTAGATACGATCTTAAGATTTAATTTAATGGCAGCTTTAAAGCACGAAAAGGACACCGACCCTAGCCAACAAACACACAAGCTTGGATTGTTTAGACTATTGTGCATGCACCCTATCATATTCAAGCAAACAAAGGTAAGCCCTTATGATAGTTAACCCTTAGCATACTTAAATTGACAATTGCGGATCAATTCAGTTTATGCGGTTTGCAAGGTAAGTTTTGAGACAACAAATTGGCCAAATAAATCATCTATCAACATACCTATATCAATCAAATTAGATGCGTACAAGATACCGAGGATCAAAAGCATGGAAAACAATTAGATCTCACAAATCACCACATGAATCTTGGAAATAACTTAACTAGAATATGAAGGTTCAGCTGCTGTTCATATTTATAAAATATTCAGCTATCAAAGTGCTTAGAAACTGAAATTAAACCAACCAAATCGAGCTACAAAAGATGGATTAAAGTTCTTTACAATCTATCCATGAAATTCAACTAAAAAAAGGAAGGGAAGAGAGATTTCTTGCTCAGATCAAAATAGGGGATTTAGCCCCTATTTCTATTGTGTTCCAGTTGTTGCTGTGTGCTTCCTCCTCCAAGCCTCCAAACTGAATATGGACCCTTTCCTTCTAATCCTTGCTTATAAGCTTGAAACTCTCCACTTGATCACACATTTTAAGGCAAAGATTCCTTTAGAAAGTCTAAGTATGAGGATTACATGCCTTGAGACGCAAAATACTGTGCAAAGCTGCTGCAAGTAGCTCAATTCGTCAAAAAGGAGAAGTCAGCCGCAACTGTTGACTTGCGTGAGTTGTCTGTTACGTCACCCTTAGCTTAAGGTATGGTCATAATTTGAAGGTCATGGCTCAGGTCATTTTCTGCACTTGTTTGGTCCAGATTATGCATAACCCTTCAATCCAACGCAATTGATCCTGCAAAGCCACAATTAAGCCAAATTAAGTAGATATCCAGTCAATTATAGGAGAAAAATAAAGGAAAATAAAGCACTAATTACACACTAACATTCGCGACAATCTTTTCTTACTGAATTGAACATTTTTTATTCCAATCCTTGCATTTCCAATGTTCAAGATACTTTCTAGAATGCTAAAACTCATATAGTTGTTCTTACTTGACTATCCAAGTTTGAGATTGTAATGCTTCTCCACTCGCCTTTCCAAGGAATGAACTCCTATACTGTTTGCCACTTGGGCCTCTCCTTGGAAGCCATTCTTTCCACACAAACAATAAAATAAAATAGATGTGTAATTTTTTGGTTGTTGGGTACTGGTACTAACTACTAATGACATAATCCTCCTTTATATGGTCTTAGTTTTGTTTTGGAATATTTAGAAATATCTCTTAATAGTGAAACTCAATTATGAACAGAACTCTTATAGATGAAAATTTTAAAAAGGCAAAATTACCCTGAGCATAATTATGAGTACTCTGTGAGGGTGAATTCAACTAGCAGGGAAATAAAACTCTCAGAATCAGAGAAATCAGAATTTATCAGGAGAATCAAATCTCAGAGAAATAATTAGTAATTATCTCTTTTATTTACAGATAATTGGAATTTGTAAGAAGAAGAAACGAACACCACATTTATACTTACACAAAAGAAAATAAAAAATGGAAAACATGGAGCCAGTATTAAATGCACATTTACATGTGTTGTATATATAGAATTGCAACCAAATATTGTTGTGAATCATCACCACAAAACCCAGTGAACTTGTACTTAAATTTACTTTTAATCTCCACAGCCGCCGCCACCGCAGCCGCCGCCACCACCACATCCGCCTCCTCCATCACCACCCCCTGCATCACCGCCACCGCCACCAGAGCTACTGATAACAGCTGCCGTGACCACAGTGGCAGCAACAGCCGCCCCTGCTGCTCCTAGAACAACCATCCCGCCATCACTTTCTCCACTTCTTTTTGGCTTTTCACCTCTCTCAACATAGCGATAAATGGGCTGAGGCCGAGGGGGTGGTGGACGAGGGGTGGACACAGCCGGGCGCTTCGTTTTCCGGCCATTATTGAAAAGACAACACAAGATTAGAACTGCAGAGGCCACAGAGCCACAAACAACTAGCACTATAGCATAAGTTTTCATGGCCTCTTAATTTGATAGTGCATACATTCTAATTCCTTTAAAGGGTACTTATCTATAATGCATCTTCACACTTCAATGGGTTAGTTTATAAGTTTTAGAACTCAAGGAAAATGCCAGAAGATTTCCAGTACAGTCTATAGACATTGACTTGGTATAATATTCCTTTTCTTGCGTGAAAACCCACATTACTTAGACTAATTTTTGGTCAATGAGGACTTCATCCAAATTATCTCTGAGGAATTCTGCCGAAATTAAGAAAAAATTTAGTGTTCGAATATTGCATCATGTGTTTGTATATTAATAAAATGAATGGCAGGAATTACCTTTTTAACAAAGATGTTGGAATCTAAAATTTTGATCTTTCTTAAATAATAATATTATTTTTTCATTTCGAATCGATGCGAGTAGCATTCATCAACATTTAAAATTTAAAATTATACGAACTCAAGACATTGATATCCCGTTTGACTTATTAAAATATTATTTTAAGACAATTATGGGTTGATACAAGAAAATTGTTGATTACCTACGGATTCTTTGTACGAAAATTTTCCGTACGTAATTTCTAACAAATAGCTACGGATTTCCGATAATTTATTGACAGATTAAATTATTATTTTTACAGATGAATTACCTACAAAATATATTGTCGATAAAACTTGCAGACAGATTACCTACAAATTATATCGTTCGTAAAACTTGCAGACAGATTAACGACTAATAAATCTGTAGATAATTTATTAAAAAGTAAAAATTGTATAACTATAATATTGCCTACAAATTAGCTACAATATGTCCCGTCATAAATTTAATTTAAAAATTTTCAAAAAAATACCAACAAAATTTTCAGTCAAAGTAATATTAAAAATATAAAATTCTAAGTTGGCAAAAATTTTTTTTTTTTATATTTAAAATATATTGACAAATACGTTAAAAATGTATCAACAAATTAAATTATCCACAAATCACCTATAAAATTTCTAAATTTGTAGGTGTTCTTTAGTTATTCCATTGGTCATGTAAACTATTTAAGTTTCAGTATTATTCTAATAAATTTTATTGGTAATATAAAAGCATTTTGTACTTAATCGTAATCTAGAAAATTCTATTTCTTCTCTCCTTTCTCATTCCCACATATTTAGGGAGTGTTTGCAAACTCTAAAAATAAGCACTTATGAGATAAGCGCTTATTTTTAGCAGTTTTGGAGTGTTTGGAAACCCAACTTCTGCTTACAATAAGCAGAAATAAGCCAAAATCCAGAAGCAGGCCAGGGCATGCTTTTGGATTCTGCTTATAGATTATACGGTTAATTAAAATTCTATTTGACAATAATATCCTCATAAAATATTAATATTCCTACATTAATCTTTTAAATGCAAAGACAACTATAGAATTTATATATTTCTTACGTCTTTACTTTTTCTACTTGTTACCTATTTTTTCTTTTTCTACTATTTTCGTAATCTCTAAATGTCTCATAATAACTAAAAAATCTAAAAATTACCGAATAAATCTTTTCTTATTTATAAAAAAATTTATAAATAAATAAATATATATATCAAATAATTCGTTTAATTAATTATACATAATCTTATACAAAATTATAATAACTTATAATAATTTTTATTCAATATAATATTTAGATCATATTATAATATCAAAAATTATTTCGAAGTATTTTAGGGTAAATTAGTAAATTTATAAAAATTAAAATTGTTTATCAATTTTCCTTTGCAAACACTCAACTGATTATTTTTCTGCTTATCACTTTTTTTTTTCCAAACACTCACCGCTTTTACTACTGCGATTTTTTGTCACTTTTACTTCTGCTTTCACTTCTACTTATGGAGTAGAGTTTGCAAACACCCCCTTAGTGTTATTAACCACTCCACTACCCACTACACGATTTTTATTTATTTTTATAATATCTAATATATTATTGACAAATTACTATTAGCAAAAAATATTTAGTGTTAATAAGACTCTATCACGCACTAAAAGATTTTCTTTTCTTTAATAATATCTTTATTAATTAAAATTTTTATTATTTTTAAAAATAAAATTAACCAATCTTCTATCCACTAGACCCACGTACAGAATGAGGTATTTAACTTCTTCAAAACTCTTTTACTTACTCAAGAGTTTTCACTTTTCACATCTATTTAACGAACAATGAAAAACTTCTGGTGATAAGATTTCAGGAAGAGAGAATTCTCATATGAATATGCAAGCATTGAGAAGTTCCTAAAGACCGACAAACAAAGACATATGTAAGGTGAACTTGAGAAAATTACTTTTTCCGTATTTACTGATTTTGGCTAATCTCAAATTTTGAGTTATTAAGTGAATTTACTTGTTATTCTTTTTTTTTTTTAGTTGTATGGATTGGAGACTCTATTAAAATGAGAAGGAACTATACCAAGAAGGAGGAAGTAGTACGTCAGCTGAAGTAATAGAGTTTTCAAGATTATAAGATTGTGGTTTTGTTATTTTATAATTTTCGTTTAATATCAATTATGTAATTTCTTTGATTTGTATTATTAATGCCTTGAATTTGAATGTATATTTATCGATGATCATGTTTAATGGTTAGAAATTGTGATTTTTTGAGTTTTGTTATTTTGAAAGATTGTTAATCAAATCCCCCAATAAGTATAAAAAATAATAAATAAATTAAAGATAACTGCATGAATTTATATGAAATAATCTATTATAAGAAATATTTTATACCAAAATTAAATGAAATTTTGGTCACTGAAAATTTGTAAATAAATTAATAAAAATTATTTACAAATTTTCAGTAGAATAATATTTAAAAAATTAAAAAAAAAAGAAATATATTTTCTACAGATTTTCAGAATATTTTCTACAATATTTTTGACGCATTTTCTACCGTTTTTCTACAAAATATAATTGTGAAAAAATATTGTCGATGATCTGTAAATAATCCGTAGATATATTTTGCTACGAGGTCTTTACCTACAGAATGTATTCCATAGATAATCCGTAGATAATCTATCGGTAAATGAATTTATTTACGGATTATCTACGAATTTTTCCGTAGGCGATAAGCAAATTTTTTGTAGTACGCGACTTGTTAAATAACTCTTTTTTAGATGCCAACATAATTGACAGAATTTCTTTGTCCATTGAAATAGATGATGTTCGGTCGTAAATCACGTATTCCTTTTATTATATTTAATGCACTCGCACCAGTTCTATGTACTGGTGAATTTGTGCACATTGCTCGCTTTAAGAAGACTTAAAATTTTAGTTCTTCACACTAATAAATTTGTGCACATTTCCAGTTTTAAGAAGACTTAAAATTTATTTAATACACATATAATAATATGAAAGATAAATTTTAATTCTTTGATTTAATATATGATAATGATGAACTTAAATTATTATTATCAATAGTTAAACAAAATCAAGTTTTTATATATAAAGTTAAATAAAATAAAATTATATTACAAATAAAATTATTTATAATATTTTTTAGGACAAATTACATCTGACTACCCTCACAATAGGCGAAATTACAATGCAGGACCTCTAGTTTGAAAAATTATATATTAGTCCCTAACTTTTATGTTCCGTTTGAGGTCCCTTCATTCCGTTAGGGTTTCGTCAAATTTGACCCCTATAATGACCAAAATACCCTCAGGGATTGTTTTGTAATATACATAAAAGTGATGGTTCGTTTTGCTAGAAAATTTGACCCCAGGGACTATTTTGTTATATATTAAATGTTAAGGGATCGATTTGTTAATATTTATAAATTTTTAGGATTATTATGTACATTTTTTTGTGTTTAAATTATATTTTAAAAAATAATATTTATAATTTATATATAATATAATTAATAAATTTATTGTTATTGAATTTAAGCTCTAAAGCATGGACACGCCTAAAAAATGGCCCGTGCAGTGTCCGATACGACTCCGACACGGCCAAAGGAGTGTCCCGAAAAAAAAAAAAAAAAAAAAGGAAATTGGGACACGGTGTCGGACCCGGCGAGGTGGAGTGTCCGACACGGCGGGACAAATTTGATCATTTTTTTATGCTTTTTTTAATATTTTTTGAATTTTTTGGAGAGAAAATTGAAATAACAAAACTTATTTTAGTTTTTAATATTATATATTTTTATAAATATTTTATGTTACATAGATTATACTTATAAAATATTTTTATTTATATATAAAATATATTTATTTATATAAAATATAGCCGTGTCGGAGCCGTGTCGTGTCCTAAAATTTTGAAAAAATCTGTGTCGTCGTGTCCGTGTCACCGTATGCGTGTCCGTGCAACATAAAATTTAAGAAATTTAAAAATAAAATAAAATTCCAACAAAGAATATCATTGTCATAATATTTATCATATATAAAATAAATATATATTTTTTTATATTCACATAAATTACATTTATCATATTTCTAAATTAATCAAATATAATATTTATAATTTAAATATATACATAAAAATAAAATTCTACTATTTATCATATATAATATTATTTTATTTTATTTTTATTCTAATAAAATGTAATATTTTTATTATAAATATGTATATTTTTTATACATATTTTTATATTGCATACATACATAAGAAAAAAAAACCGACAGAGCGCCGTGGGGTTTTTAACGAGGCCCTCACCTCATATATAATAAACCAAAACCCAGAAAAAAATAAAAAGATTTATTATTTTTGCTACTATTTTGATCAATATAAACTTGATTATTAGTCCATTATGATCGTGACAATATTCGAGAAGAAATGCTCGTGTAAGTAATTCTTGTCATAGTTGCTGGAAAATGGATACGAACCTACGGATTTAAAAACAGTCCAAAACAATACTATCATGGTATGTGATGGGGTCAAAATACGATCGTCACATGTTAGGACACGTGGCATCGCCAAGATGATGATATCCGTCTCCCCAAGGTTGCCCCTATCAGCACCCGAGCGCTAGGCCCCACGAGCGCTGGGCTCAACAAGCGCAATCCATCTTCAGGAGTTAAGCCCAACGAGCGCTGTCTCCCACGAGCGTCCTACAACTAAACAGTTGATACGCCCACGTGCCAATGGAGCCCTCTTCGAGCGTCACACTCCCTCAGAGTGGCCTTTCCTTTGGTTCGTCATCTGAACTGAAGCCTCCGCTCCCCTCAGCGGATGTCAAGGCTTCCAGTATTCTAGGTTGTCACGAGCGCGATCTCAAGCCCTCGTTACCAACCACCCACATGGCTCTCTGACACAACGTACATGCCCGCGCACCTGCCACTGTTGCCAGCACTAACTTTTAGCCGCTTTTGCAGAAGATTCCTCCTAGGTTTCTCTCTCACAGCGCCACGTGTTAGGGCAACATTCGGCCAGGACCACTTGAGGCAAATGACCAAAGGGCCCTTGACCCTCAACTATAAATATCTGAAGTCATCTTCTACACAAGTAAGCTTTCTTCACCGCAACAACTGTGACTGAACTTACCTTTCTTCATACATTAAACTGACTTGAGCGTCGGAGAGCCAAACTGGGTATCACCCCCAGTTCCCCCAGCTTGGCCTTCTGACCTTCCTTGTGCTTGTCCCAACAGGTAGAGCCCATCTCCTCATTTCCGGCGAAGCTCCGGCGGTTTCCTCCACTAAATACAAATCGTAAAGTGATCGGAATCGGATCAACTCATTTCCGAACCCATCATTTTTGGCGCCGTCTGTGGGAAACCAATCTTCCGTCTTCTTCCTTTCTTTTTGTTGGTAGAAAAACAAGCACACCTTACCTTTAACAGTCATGGTTGCCACGAGATCTGGAGTAGTTGGAGGGGGAGATAACACCTCCCCAGATGCAAATATCGTTCTTCCCTCCACCGTTACTGGTGGAGCCCCGCCACCTCCTTCCGTCGCTGCTGGAGGAGCACCTCCTGCTGCAGGAGCGACCCCACAAGCGGAATCCTCAGTACTACCATCTGCACCGCCGGTACCGCAGATTCCCACCACCGCCGGAGGAACCTCACTCTCTGTTCCTCCGCCGCTTGCACAAAACCCCTGGGTCCATCCCCAGATGATCCCCGGAATACAGAGCTACATAATGCCCCCGCCTGGGTATGCCCTCACCCCGACTGCGATGGTGCCGCCGGTCCCGCCGTATCAGGCCGGTCAGATCCAGCTCCCGGTGGTCATCCCCAGGGAGATCGAAGGAGTGGAGTTACCTCCACTTACCACACAACAGTTAAGGGCTCTCTATGCCCAATGTGAGGTTCAGGCGGCCCAGGGGGCATGGGAGAGGTTTCACTCCATGTACTTCCCCTCTGGGCAGGCCACTCAGATTGCTGCCCCATTGGGCGGACAGCAAAACTTTCCCCTCAGAGAGGCTCAGGCTGTCATGAGGGCACCACCACCGCCACCGCCAGTCAGAGAAGTGCCCCGGCAAGAGGGCAACGAACGTCCCTCCATGGGCAGAAACAGAGAGCCCACGGAGCGAGTGAATGAAAACGAGGGAGACTCCCATGCCTCCAGGAGGGGATCACGAGCCCCCGGGCACGGAAACAAGCAAACGGAGGTAAATCCTGACATCCTCGCGGCTGTGCAAGACCAGCTGCAGGGTCTCAAGGATATGGTGGGACAGCTCTCCCGAGGGCGTTCAACTCAGATCTCCCCTAGTCGGGATGAACGGGTTGACGCCCGGAGCACCCACACCAAGGACCCTCCACCAAGGGTCCCCCGCCGCAAAGAACCGGAGGAAAACTTCGGTACCTATGAATACCACCCGCTGGCGAGGGGTTCTCCCCTCGTCGAAGAAGTCTTGATGGCCCAAGCAGGCATGGCCAAAGTTCCCACTTCCATCAACCGTTACGACGGCACGACTGATCCAGCTGAACACTTGGATCATTTTGTGCATCTTATGCACCTTTACGAGCATTCCAGCAATTACTGGGCAAAGGTGTTTGTCACTTCCTTGGTTGGAATGGCTCAAGAATGGTACAAGCGACTGCCGCCGCGCTCGATCCACTCCTATGAAGAACTGGCCAACGCTTTCCTCAACCACTTTAATTCCTTGAAAGCGCCGGTCACCGCACCCACTGCCTTATACAACGTGGTGCAGGGCAAGAGCGAATCTCTGCGCTCGTTTTTCGCCCGCTTCAACAAGGAGATCCTGCAGGTGGAAAGGCCCTCGATGGATTTCTTGATCCCAGTGCTCTTTCAGGCTGTGGATCACAAACAATATGTGAGCAAAAAATTTGCTGATGCCATCGTGGAGAGGAGACCTGGGACCCTCATGGGCCTAAGGGAAATAGCCGAGCCGTTCTTTGCGCTCGAAGATATGTATGGGACGAATGGTCCCCGGCATCACAGCCCGGCCAGGAACGAGCGACCTCATCACGAGCGAGGACGAGATGTGTCTGTGAAGAAGGAGCGCCCTCAAGAGCGCAGAAGGTCGCCACCATCCTCTCGCCGATTCGAGCGCATTCCGCTCACTAGGCCCAATTCAGAAGTCTATAATCTCTCGGATAAGAAGCTCTTCAAAAGACCTATCAAAATGAGAGAAACAGACTCACTCAGGCGCTCCAACAAGTACTGCGCATTCCATAAGCAGAGAGGGCACGACACAGATGAGTGCCGACAGTTGGAAGCTGAAATTCAGAGGCTCGTGGCAGGAGGCCACCTGAAGGAGTTTGTCCGGGTGCTTGAGCGCTACGACGAACAGTGCAACGAGCGCTCCGGGAGGAGAAGGAGGAGTCCTTCCCGTTCGAAGAGCCCAAGGGGTAGGGGACCCCCCGAAACCAGCAGCCACCGGGGCAATAAAGGGAAAGCCCCTGTGCAAGAAAACGAGCCCTTCGCAGTTATAAACATGATTGCGGGAGGCTCATCAGGAGGGGATTCAAACGCCTCCCGACGGAGGTATGTCCGGAGCTACAACCAGCGCCCAGCAGTGCCCAAACCTATTTATGCCATCCAGAATCCGAGCGCCCAACGGTCAAAGGAAGGCGACGTAATAGGCTTTGATGATAGGGATTTGGAACACATTGTAACACCCCATGGGGAGGGCGTAACCTCTGATTGTCCCATGGTGGTTAGTGTAGATGTGCATAATCATGTTGTAAAAAGGGTATTGGTGGATAGTGGAAGCTCTGTCAATGTTTTACCTTACTCTACGTTTCTAAAGATGAAAGCTGACCTTCCGCTCGAGCCTCTCAAAACGGCCCTCATTGGCTTTGGAGGCTCGGAAGTTGTCCCACGAGGGCAGATTCGTTTGGCTACTTCATTCGGCCGAGCCCCTCAACGCAAAACACTCTTGGTAACATATGCAGTGGTGGAGATAGACATTCCGTATAACATCATTATTGGGCGCCCGGCCCTTGTGGACTTCAAAGCTATCATCTCCACCTACCACCAGAAAATTAAATTCCCCACCCCCGAGGGTGTAGGGGAAGTACTGTGCAACGTGCAGGAGGCTTGGGAATGTTACATGCTGTCCCTCAGAAAGCCAAAAGCGGAAAAAACATTCCAAATAAGTTCCACCAAAAAATCAGTGGACTTCCCCAACCTGGATGAGGATGGCCCGACACGGAAGAGGGCGAAATTAAACAAGAAGAAGAACAAGAAGAAGAGAGGAAACAACGAGGAGAATCCCCTCGAAAGTGCACCGCCAGGAACTGTTGGGGGATCGTCCTCAGAAGGAGACGAGCCGAAAGAAGATGAGCCAGCATCCAGTGACCGTTTGACGGAAAAGAAGAGGGCGCTCGAACTTCCTCGCCCTGAGGTAAGGATTGAGCCCTCGGAGAAATTCCTTACCATTGAACTGGAGCCTGGAAACAAAGATAAGACTACTCAGATAGGATCAAACCTCTCAGGGCCTTCTCAGATCATGATGATTGACTTCTTAAGGGAAAACAGGGATGTATTCGCGTGGAGAGCCTCCGACCTCACAGGGATTGACCCGAGCGTCATCGTCCACAGGCTTAATGTGGATCCCTCATTCAAACCCATCAAGCAGAAAAAGCGGGATGTACATGGTTTTCGGAAAAAAGCCATTGAGGATGAGGTTAATAAACTCCTGGAGGCTCAATATATCGAGCCCATCTTGTACCCGGAATGGTTGTGTAATGTCGTTTTGGTACCCAAGAGCGCGAACAAATGGCGCATGTGCAACGATTTCACTGATCTCAATAAGGCCTGCCCTAAAGATCCGTACCCGCTGCCCCGGATTGACCAATTGGTGGATTCGACCGCTGGCTGCGAGCTCATGAGCATGATGGACACTTTCCAGGGATATTATCAAATCTTCATGGCCCCGGAAGACCGCCCCAAAACCTCGTTTGTTGTCCATCTGGGGGTATATTGCTTCTTAGTCATGCCTTTCGGACTCAAGAACGCGGGAGCTACGTATCAGCGGCTCGTCAACAGGATGTTTGAGAGTGAGATTGGAAAATCCATGGAGGTCTATGTGGATGATATGATTGTCAAAAGCGAGCGCCAGGATTCCCACTTGGAAGATCTCAAGCGTACCTTTTCGATCTTGCGTCATTATGGCATGAAGTTGAACCCTTCAAAGTGCACCTTTGGAGTACAAGGGGGAAAGTTCCTAGGGTATATGGTCAGTCAGAGGGGAATTGAGGCCAATCCGGAGAAGATCAAAGCTATTTTAGAGATCCCTTCCCCTCGAAATTTGCGGGAAGTACAGGTCCTAGTGGGAAAAATCATCTCGCTGAACAGGTTTATTTCGCGCTCGGCGGACAGGAACCTTCCCTTCTTCAAAATTTTGAGGAACGCGCGTAACTTTGCTTGGACAGAGGAATGCGAAAGAGCGCTGCAAGATATGAAGACTTACTTGTCGAGCGCACCATTGCTGACTAAGCCCGTTGCAGGTGAGAGATTATTTATGTATCTTTCCGTTTCTCCCGAAGCCACAAGCGCTGTTCTGATCGCTGTACGAGAGCGGAAACATTTGCCTGTCTATTATCTGAGCAAAACATTGCAAGGAGCTGAAAAGAAGTATTTGGAAATTGAAAAGTTCGCGTTCGCTCTTATTAACGCCTCAAGAAGGCTAAGGCCTTACTTTCAAGCGCATTCCATAACGGTTCTCACCGACCAACCCTTGAAGCAGGTGTTGTCCAAACCAGATGTGTCTGGTAGATTAATCAAGTGGGCCATCGAATTGAGCCAGTTTGACTTATGCTTCGAGCCCAGGACCGCGATACAGGCTCAGGTTGTGGCGGATTTGTTGGTTGAACGCTTTGGCTTCGAGCCCACCGTTGCGGAGAATGAGGGGTTATGGGTACTGTACACAGATGGTTCCTCAACCTCACAAGGGGGAGGGGTAGGAGTGGCTCTCAGAAACCCCGATGGGATTGAACTGGACTTTGCAATCAAGCTGGATTTCCAAGTCACTAATAATGAAGCAGAATATGAAGCCCTCGTGCAAGGATTGAATATTGCTTTTCAGAATGGAGCTTCCAGAATCACCGCTTATGTGGATTCACAGTTAATAGCGAGCCAGATTGAAGGAACTTATGAGGCTCGAGAAACCACCATGGTACAGTACTTACAAAAAGCTAGAGAAATCATTGAGAAGTTTAAGGAATTCCATCTACTTCAAGTGCCAAGAGAAGAGAACGAGCGTGCGGACGCACTGTCAAAGTTTGCATCAGCTTTAGAGGGCACTTCCGAGCGTTCTGTTACATTCCTTAGAACTGAGGAACCATTGATCAAGGAGAGGATCACCACCCAGATGATTGCCATGATTGATCCAAACGAGCCCTGTTGGCTTGACGACATCATCATCTTCCTCAGAGATGGACTTCCCCCTGCGGATAAGGTGGAAGCTAGGAAAGTCCGGAGTAAAGCCCCTCGTTTCGCTTTGGATCCCGAGGGAAGGTTATTCAAGAAATCGTTTCAGGGACCACCAATGAGATGCCTGAGGCCCTCACAAGCGAAGGAGACGCTCGAACTCATCCACAGTGGAAGTTGTGGGAATCACTCCGGAGGGCGTATTCTGGCAAAGAAGATCCTGAGAAGTGGGTTTTATTGGCCCACAGTTCTTCAAGATGCCATTGAATTTTCCAGAAGGTGCCCCAAGTGCCAATTTCATTCAAATCTCCCTCAATTGCCAGCCGCACAAATGATTCCAATAGACGTCTCTTGGCCATTCGATCAGTGGGGAATAGACATCGTGGGCCCCTTGCCCATAGCTGTGGGACAAAAGAAATTTGTCATTTTAGCCGTCGATTACTTCACCAAATGGGCCGAGGCCGAAGCGGTTGCAAAAATTACTTTCAAGGTTGTGAGGGACTTCATCTGGAAAAACATCATTTGCAGGTACGGCATACCGAGGGTGCTCATTTCTGACAACGGATCTCAGTTCATCGCAGCTGACACCAGAGAGTGGTGCTCAGAGTTGGGGATCGAACAGCGGTTTACCTCTGTAGGGCACCCCCAAGCTAATGGGCAAGCGGAAGTTACCAACAGGATTATCTTGCAGCATTTGAAAACCATGATTGAGAGCAAGAAAAGTGAATGGGCTGAGGAGCTGCAAGGAGCGCTGTGGGCTTATCGCACCACCCCACGAGCGGCCACCGGAGAAACCCCTTACGCGCTCGTTTACGGATCAGAAGCAATGATACCAGCGGAAATAGTAAGTGAATCCGCTCGTGTCGGCTATTTCGAGCCTCAGCTCAACGACGGCAACAGGAGCCTGGAGTTGGATTTGCTGGATGAAAGGAGAGACAAGGCCTGGGCTAAGATTCATCATTATAAGGCCTCCGTGGCTCAGCAGTACAACAAGCGTGTAAAGGAAAGGACTTTCCAGGTGGGAGACTTGGTTTTAAAGAAAGTGGAAGTATCCAGGCACGTGGGAAAGCTGGACCCCAATTGGGAAGGCCCATTCAGAGTCGTACAACTCAGAGCTAACAACACTTACACCCTGGAGACACTTCAGGGTGAGCGCTTGCCTCGCCCTTGGAACGCATGTAACCTCCGGCGGTTTTATGTTTAAAAGCTCTTTGCAAATCCTGATGTAACAACCCTCTTTGACGGGTTCTATGTACTTCCAATCACAAGTAAGTGGAAACATAATCTTATTAATTTTTCCAATGATTTTGTTTCTTTGGTTGCTTGAATGGATAAGTCCCACGTCCCTCGTCATTGCGAGCGTGGTTGGCAACCCATTCCAATTTGTATGCTGTTATCTAGTATGGGTTACGCTGGCCAGCACTCTACTCCACATGGGGGGACGCCCTCATAAGGATAGACTGGTTACGCTCACAACCAAGTAGGCGAATTGGAAGAAGATCAAAAAAAAAAAAAAAAAAAAAAAAAAAAAGAAGAAACCCTAGTAGGCCTTGGCTGTTTCTTAAAATGCCTTGCGCTCGAAAACGGGATCACCCACAGGAAAATCCTAGTAGGCCTTGGCTGTTTCTTAAAACGCCTTGCGCTCGAAAACGGGATTCCCCACAAGAGAAAATCCTAGTAGGCCTTGGCTGTTTCTTACAACACCTTGCGCTCGAAAACGGGACCTCCTATCAGAGCAAATCTCTTACAACGCTTTGCGCTCGAAAACAGAATTTCCTGCAGAGCCAGGAAAATGATAAGAGCCATAACGTTCGAACGATGGCCTCAGAATCAAGAGGGTGTCGTACAAATCTTGAACGAGGGCAACCGCTCATTAACACCCTCGCACACATTCAAGAATCAGCATAATCCCCCAAGGGTGGAAGGAATGTCACAAGTCATGAGCGGGGGGCAATCTCGCAATAAGACCCCCACGATCGCTCATGACTTAGACAAATTTACAATGGCTAAAATTTATACAAGTCATGCGCGGGGGGCAATCCCACAATAAGACCCCCACGATCGCTCAAGACTTAGACAAATTTACAATGGCTAAAATTTATACAAGTCATGCGCGGGGGGCAATCCCACAATAAGACCCCCACGATCGCTCAAGACTTAGACAAATTTTCGTTGCATTACAGAGATAAAGCATTCACGGAATATACTACATAGGCATATTATATGATTCGCAAATGAACAGAAGAGCAAAATCATGAAAAAAGGAATTTCATTCATTGAAGAAGAAAAATATTACAAGGGAAGGGGCTCAAAGGCCCATAAACATTGTTCCAAAAGGAGACAGAAAAGCTGGAAATTACATAAAAGGGCTGATAGGGGGAAAAGCTTCAAGCGGCTGGGGCAACGTCCTCGTCCACGATCACCAGAATTGGGCCATGAACGGGGCCAGGGACTGGGCCCTCAGGTTCTTGCGGTTGAGCTTGGGGATCAACGGGCTCGTTGGCAGCGGGAGCAGGGACGTTGGCATCTTCAATAGCTGGCATAGGAGCCTCTTCTGCGGCAGGCTCTTGTGGCTCGTCCTCAGGATCATCCTCTTGACCCGCACCCTCGTCCCTATGAGCGTCGGCGTACTCATCCTGGATCAATTTAACCAGGAATTCATACTCCATTTCCGCAATGCCGTCCGCGGGATCGTTGGGATCCTCATCCACCTCTTCACAGCGATCGTTGAACAAGAGCCCCGTGCCCTCGGCTCCCTTCATTGCCGGATCCGTAAGCCCTTTGTGGATGCCCTGATCCACTGCCAAGTTGAAGGCGTTTTGAGCCTCATCCAAGCAGTGCAACGAGGCCGCGAAATTGAAGGCTTTGGAGTGGCAGAATTTGATTAAGGCCTCCTTGTTCGCGCGATCTAGACTGCGAGGCCACTCGTTCATGGTATCAGTAAACTTCTGCTCGGCCGCCAAAGCCCTCGTTCTCCAACTTTCCCGATCCGCCTCCGCTTTCTGGCACCGCTCGTTAGCCTGGGCCAGTTGATTGCCCAAAGTGACGCGAGCACCGTCGACCGCCACAAAATCTTCTTTCAGCTTCCCCAACTCCTCCTCCGATTTGTTGTATAAACCCTTGAGGGTTTCATACTTGGAGATTGCTGTGTCCAGCTCCGATTGGATATGAGCCGGATCATTCGAGCGGGCCGTCTTCTTGTATTTGGCCTTGCGCTCGGCGTAAGTGGAGGCTCGCATTTGCATATTACAGAGCCGGGGAAGAACTTGCTGCGTAAACGAGAGGAGAAGTGTTAGCCAAGAAGATGATAATTTATAGGAATCCTCAGAGATTGGCAAGGAGTGAAGACTTACGGAAATTAGAGCGTTGGCCGCGTCGAAGGCCACTTGTTCCACGGACTCATTGTAGAGGTGCCGATGGTCCGCCGAAAACTGGGCCCGGCTGTAGAGATCCTGAGCCATGGTCTCGGATAGGGTGCCGGGCCTCAGCAAAACAGGCCCCCCGTCCGTGGGACCTGAGCATTCCCTGTCCCCTCGTCGAGAGAACCTCCACAAATGCTCCTCCTCTGAAGAGGAATTGTCCCCCTCGCCCTTGGGGCCCTCGACAACTTGTTTGCCCTTTCCCTTGATTGCGGCAGAATCGGGCATCCTCTTCCTCTTGCGGGAAGGCCTATTTGCGCTCGGAGGGACCTCTGTTATGGTCAAGGCGGGTAATGGCCTCGTTTGTTCTGCGGTCACGGGGGGTTGAGCATCACCCGCTCTTTCTGAGGAGGACCGCCCTCTGGTCTCCCTGCTGACCACTCTGCGTTCCCCTCGGCCACGAGGGGATTGTACCTCGGGTTGGGCGCTCGAACTCGCGCCGTCGCGAGCACCCCTGCGATTGTCACGGTTACGGGGTCGCTGTTGTTCTCGCTGTTGGTCCCCCTGAGGGGTTTGGTTTCTGTTTGCATGGGCAAAACGAGCCGCCTGTCGGATTCCACCAGCCATTGCTAAGATAGCGACTCCTGCAAGAGTGGAATTTTCAAGGGTTAGGAATATTCAAATCATCTACTCAGATTACAAGTTGCAAACACAGAAAAGAAGTTAGTATTTATTCCTATCTAAAGTTAGTGCCCTAAGAATCTAACCGTCTCTCTCTATGTCACGAGCCGGAGGGTTGTCAATGAAAAAAGGGTCATTGGAGAGACCGCACAAGAACATAAGTTCTGCATCATCTATCCAGTCCTTCGCCTGTATGAGGTGACCCTCGTCCCTCAGGGTTGCTGCCAGGTTCTTGGCCCAATCTTTGGGGAGTGCAGGTGGCAAACGACTCTTTGAAAACGAGCCCCACTCCGTGGATACCCCAAAGTCCTCTCCTGTTGGAGCCCTAACGAAAATAAATTTCTCTTTCCAGTCAGGGCCATAAGTGGTCGAGGGCGAATTGATCAGCTTCATATGGGCCTTCGCCTGGACATAGTAAAAACCGGCTTGAGGAGATGAACGAGAGGAGCTGACCACTTGGAAAAGGGCGTTGAAGTTCCGCAAGAAGGGCTCGTGGCCCATACTCCTCATTAAAATAATGAAGCACGTCAAGAGGGCTAAGCCGTTAGGCACGATTTGGGACGGACACAGGCCTAGGTCATTCAGCAAATGAGCCATTGAGACCGAGATGGGGAACCTCAAGCCTCCTGAACTCACGGTGTCCACGTACACTGCCATCTCACCAGGAGGCGGATTATTAGCGCACTCGTGGCTTTCTGGGATTCTCCACCTATACCGCTCGTCCCAGTAAATGGGGGCCATCATGGTCTTTACATCTCCCACGGTGACTGTGCTGGGAGTCTCATCAGGCGTACGCTCGGTAGCCTGGTAGCCTGACCCTTCACCCTCGTTGGGACCCTTGGATTTTTGGGTTTTCTGGCCTTTTCCCTTATTACGGGCTCTTTCTGAAGGCCCGGTTATGGCCTCCGCCACTGGAAGTGGGTTTGCAACTGCCACGGTCACGGTGTGGCGGTGGGGATGTGTGGCACTTTGAGTTATGGGGAGAGTGACCCCTTGTCTTTCTGCCTCCATTACCAGATCCATCTCCTCAAAAAGAGGATCCGTTCCGCCGGGGTTCCTGTCCTCCACAACCGTCACCGCCGCTCCCAACTCTTCATCTCTGAGAGAGTCTGGGGAAGAAGAACTGTCGATGGCCATTTCGTTAATTTCACGGGCAAACTCCTCAACTTGTTGGTCGGCCATAGCAGAAATTGGGGTTTGGAAGTTTTCCGGTGAAAGATTAGGGTTTCTTCGGGGAAAGAAATCTAAGGGGTTGTGAAATCCTAAGGTTCAAATCTACGGTTAGCAAAGTTAGAAAGTTACACTGGAGATTTACCTTGAAAGTGTTTGAGAAAACTGGAGAAGAATTTGAAGGTGCTCTGAGAACTGATATGCGAGAGAATTCTTTTTGCAAGGGATGCTTGAAGGTTCTGAATGCGTAAAGGGTGAGGAAATTTCAGAATCCCATATTTATAGGGATGGGAATTGGTACCGTTTTCGGCAATGAATTCAAAATGGTAATCATTTCCCGCCTAGGAAACTGCCCACTTTATGGAACCGCCACATGCTTTCCAATGGACACGCGCCCCACGCGCACCCGCATTTAATGCCCTATCGCTTCGGATGCTTCAGAATAGTACAGCATTTAATGCGAAGACGTTACAAGCGGTCAGTTGAAAAGACCGCATTTAATGGCACCATCAGAGGAAAAATTGCTCAACACGCCAAGTCCCATACGAGCGTTGTATGCGAAGTATTGAACGTGTCAAAAATTCTACAGTCCTTATCACTAAGGACCACAGAATTGGGGGGCAAAATGATGGGGTCAAAATACGATCGTCACATGTTAGGACACGTGGCATCGCCAAGATGATGATATCCGTCTCCCCAAGGTTGCCCCTATCAGCACCCGAGCGCTAGGCCCCACGAGCGCTGGGCTCAACAAGCGCAATCCATCTTCAGGAGTTAAGCCCAACGAGCGCTGTCTCCCACGAGCGTCCTACAACTAAACAGTTGATACGCCCACGTGCCAATGGAGCCCTCTTCGAGCGTCACACTCCCTCAGAGTGGCCTTTCCTTTGGTTCGTCATCTGAACTGAAGCCTCCGCTCCCCTCAGCGGATGTCAAGGCTTCCAGTATTCTAGGTTGTCACGAGCGCGATCTCAAGCCCTCGTTACCAACCACCCACATGGCTCTCTGACACAACGTACATGCCCGCGCACCTGCCACTGTTGCCAGCACTAACTTTTAGCCGCTTTTGCAGAAGATTCCTCCTAGGTTTCTCTCTCACAGCGCCACGTGTTAGGGCAACATTCGGCCAGGACCACTTGAGGCAAATGACCAAAGGGCCCTTGACCCTCAATTATAAATATCTGAAGTCATCTTCTACACAAGTAAGCTTTCTTCACCGCAGCAACTGTGACTGAACTTACCTTTCTTCATACATTAAACTGACTTGAGCGTCGGAGAGCCAAACTGGGTATTACCCCCAGTTCCCCCAGCTTGGCCTTCTGACCTTCCTTGTGCTTGTCCCAACAGGTAGAGCCCATCTCCTCATTTCCGGCGAAGCTCCGGCGGTTTCCTCCACTAAATACAAATCGTAAAGTGATCGGAATCGGATCAACTCATTTCCGAACCCATCAGTATGTACGAATGACCCTCTTAAAAAGACAAAACAGATGAGCCTTTATCAACAAATAAAAGTGTTGCAAAATTTTCATACTTCAATTTCTAAAATATCTTTTTTTTTTTTGGTAGAATTTCTAAAATATCTAACACAACAACAATAGTTTGAAAATTAAATCAACCATTAACTTAGATTTATAAGCTTGACCTAGTATTACTAAAAATGTCATTGTTTAAAGAAACAACTAATATTCAATAATTACAAAATAATATCATTTATAAATTCAATATTAAATTTAAACGAAACAATAAAAAAGCCTTTAGAATTTTTTACCTCAATCATTAAAAGTAAATTATACCACGAGATTTGGCAAACCAAGTTATCTTTCTCTCTTATATTTTTCAATTTTTTTTCCTTATGTGATCTCTCTTCTTCAATTCTTTTTCTTAGGTTATAATATCTCTTCTTTTAATTTATTTGTTTAGTGTGTATATATATATATATATATATATATATATATATATGAGATAGTTCACTCAAATTCGAACTGCTTATGCAGTTATACTACTTGGATTCCGATTCTATTATTATATTTTATTTTCTTTATCCTAATCATCTCATTATTAAGAGATAAAGTACAAAAATATAAGTCAAATAAAAGATCTAAGACAAAAATAAAACAGGATATCAAATTTCAACTAGCACAACAAAAATATCACCAACAAACTTTATGTTTTTCAAAGTATTTGTTTACTTTAATTCCCTACCAAAATTGTCACTCCCCTGATACCCCGATTGCTCACTCCCCCGTGGTGTACGTGTGAAATTCCAAAATTACTCTTTCTATATTTCTTGCAAGCCATTCTCTTAAAAAAATGTTGTCAAAAAAAAATGTTGTCTAATACTTTTTGGATGTTAGATTCTGGTTTTAATGGTAGATTCATCCTTTTTAGGGTTAAATACAATGAAAAGGGAATATATGTACACTTTTAGTGCATGTATGAAAAACGTTAAGGTTGCTTCATGTTCAGTACTGGCGGAGACAGAAATATTATTTAGGGGGATCGACCAAAGCATAATACTAAAGAAAAATCCCATCAATTTTTTTTAAATGTGGTCTTAATTATTAATAATTTACTATATTGACCCCCCACTACTATTAATTTAACTTTGGTGGGGGGGTCAATAATAAAAATTCCCATAGAATTACATATACATATATCTATATAATAATTAAAAAATATAAAAATTGAGGGGGATCAATTGTACCCCTCACCTCAAGGTGGCTCCATCACTGTTCATGTTGTGTTGTTTATTTCACATGCAAGTTATATCACATTCACGTGACGATTTTCCACAATAATTACACATTAAAAGGGCCCACCTGCGAAAAATGCTCTCTTTCTAAGAATAAATTACAAAGCAAAAGTTAATTTTATTTATTGCTAATTGGAATTTGTAAGAAGAAACTAATTAACACCACCATTTACATGGTGCGGGAGAAAGACACGAGAGAAAATAACAACGGAAAACATTCAACCAAATATTAATTACATAATTTGCATCTGTACTATATATATTTCAGAATTGCACCCAAATATTTGTAATAAAATCATCGACACAAAACCCAATGCAGTGAACTACTGAACTTGTAGTTAAATTTACTCTTAACCGCAGTGATGAGCATGGTGGTGGGCCTGGTGGTCGAAGTGAGCTGCATGGTGGTGGGAGTTACCTGCATGGTGGTGGTGGGAGTGGCGGTGGGATTTAGCTGCTTGATGGTGGGAGTTATTGATAACAGATGCCATGAGCATAGCTCCTTGACGATGAACCGTGTCATCATTACGCATTACACCTCTCTCAATATCGCAATAAACAGGCTGAGGCCGTGGACGAGGGGCGTCCACCTCCAGCCGCTCCATTTCCCGGCCAACAATGTACCAAAGACACGCGAATAGCAGTGTAACGGCCGCCGCAGAGCCGCAAATAATCAGCACAAATACATAAGTTTCCATGGCCTCTTAATTTGATAGTACATAAGTTGTAATTCCTCTAAAGGGTCTTTATATAGTGTTGGTGCAGCTCCTATTGAGGGTTAGTTCTAATAGGATAAGAAGTCTTCTCCGGATAGGATATTCTCTCTAATGCTATTTGAAAAGATTGTCATCTAAGGTGATTGTATGCTATTCTATATAGGATTTCACCCACGCATAGAATTCTCTTTGTATAAAACCGAATTCTACTAGAGAATTTGAATTGGATTAACTCTAGAAATGGTATTAATTTATATATAAGTGTTAAACACCTAATTACAAAATAAATGAATAGATAAATAAAAATTGTAACAAATTAAAAATAAAGACACAAAGAGATCAAATGGGAAAAAGAAAATACCGAGGAAAAAAAAAAAAAAGGGTTTATATCCAAAATGCTATGTAATTCGAAAAGAGCAAAAAAAAATCAGTTAAAAAGTTCCAAAAATAATTTAGGAAAAATTACAAAATCGGAACATGAAATGACCCTCACTAGCAATTTTAGGATACAAATTACTCCGGCAACAAAAGTGTCCAATAACTCCCAAAATATATCAATTTCAGGATAAAAGTCGCCGAAGATAGCTGACGCCACGCCTGAGTGCCGATGTGGACGTATACACTTTACACGTGGCATATTCAATTTTGGGAGTTATTGGACACTTTTGTCGCCGAAGTAATTTGTGTCCTAAAATTGCTAGTGGGGGTCACTTTATGTCCCGATTTTATAATTTTTCCGTTTAAATGAATTTAGACGGTAATTTAGGTAGAGCCTTGTCTGATCTCATTCAACGTTAGGATTATTTGTAACGTTAAATTGTATTTGAATAACATGGAAATCTATTCTGCCTGCTTCCGTTAGTTTAAATAAAATACTAAATAACTAAACATTACAAAACAACAGCGTAACCAATTTTGTTTCGGAAAGGAGCTTATCAATTTTACTTTTGTAAATCAATTTCTTATTTATGATTTATTTGTGTTTTAGCAATGTCATTTGTTCGGTTGTTGTTATTGTTGATAAAATCAAATATACTTAAAATTATTACTATTTATTGTTTTCTATATTTACGAAATACATTGTTTGACCAAATTCATGAATTATAAGATTCATTAAGATTGCATGCTCAAGTGCGAATGATATTGGTACAAGTAATGTGTAAATTATAAAGTGAGCTCCATATGAGTTGACTTCAGTAGCGGAGAAGACTAGTAATTATTCAAGATGCGGGCTTGAGGTACAAGTAATTTAAAATACTTTGTCCCATGAGAAAACATAAGATACGTTTTGCATAGCCAAAATTCTTAAATTATTGAATGTGTATGAACATATATATATTCCTAAAACATATTTGGAAAAGAAAATAATAATAATAATAATAAAGTATGTTCTAAAGTAGTGTGTATTTCAAAACGAAATGATACATAATTATCGGAGTACTTACACATGTGTAATATTGTAGTGTGCAATTGGGTAAGATTATGATCTCTTGGGTTTATAATTTCTTGTTTATTAGTATAACTCGGGAAAATTTACATTTATTAGTAATCCAATTATGTGTCAAGTAAGAATAATATCAATCATTATTGATTTACAAATATTGTGTACTATCTTATTATTTGACATTTGCAGATTTGAAAAATTGAATCGATTAGTAATGATAAAGAGTCGTTTACAAAATCATAATATTTTAGGAGTTACGATCTTTATTATAATTTTGCATTTATATAGTGACTTAATTGGTGTGGTAAATATATAGCACATGCTACCATGTCTTGAATTTGTTCTTAATGTGGCATTTATAGGATGATAATGAAAATTTTAATTTTATTGACCAACTTTTCCGTAAATTGATTCATGTGCTATCTTTTATGAATTTATTATACTCAGGAAATTTTATATTTAGCAACGTACTAACCGTTGCTTTAATTCTGGGTACAAAACATTGTGTTAAGCCCTGGGAGAAATGAAATCCTATTAGCATGTATGGAAACGTAAAATATTTCACTTTTGGAGATAAAATTAATTAGTGGAGTTGTGAATCCCAATTAATTAAACTATATGCATGATACAATATATTTTATTAAATTCAAATAAAATATGCCAATCAGACAGTCATATTTATTTGGAAAAATTTTTGTTTAATAGGTTAATAAATATGTTATATCTTATTCTTTCATGAGTGCATTAATCCTTATGAGAAAGTTACATGCGGATTGAATCCCTCTCTTGTGAGAAAATTTTGTCTTTGTGTTTATTGATTTAATTTAACCAAAAGAGAGTAAATTCTTGATTGCTAATTCACAAGCATAACCTGAAAGAGATAGAGGACATGGTCAATTACTCAATTACAAGGTATGATTATTGTTAGCTTTACGGTTTTAGATGGATTTATTATATTAGTTCTGTGAAGCTGTTCAAGAATAATTCATATGCAAATTTGGGCGAAGGAAATTAAGGTGTGGAGTTCTTAAAATTAATATCTATATATGTGCTAACTTTTCACAATTATTTAGAAATGTGGGGGTACAAATATGTTTTGCTAATTTTATTGAGTTATAAAGTGTACAACTTGTTTATATTAAAAGAGAATGAGAACTTCTTCTTTACTTAATTAAGTGAAGTGTGGGGGTCATGGTGAAATTAAGGTAAGAGTTCTATACTTCTATTCGATCAAATTTCATGTATACTCAATTTTGGATATATGATTTCAAAATTAATTTTCATGTATTAGAGCTTTATTCAAAGAAAATATGGGGGTCTACTTTGATCATCATAGAGTTATCAAAGTACAATATACTTCTTTGTATTATAAATACGGACTAAGGTAAACAAATGTTTTAAAAGAAAAGTGGTTAAACAATTAGCCAAAAGAGGGACAATATCTATAGTCCGAGATATTCTTGTGATAATAATTCTTTGTGGAACTTAATATTATGCAGGTTCTTACGATTATTTGCCTATTGAGAAAGGACCAATGCAAGAAGAATGACTATAGAGAGTAATGATGGTCAAGAGATCTGGTGGTGATATTTTAATTAAATATCATCTTATTAAGTTGATATTATCTTGTGGTGTTTGTTTTGTGAAACAGGTATATAAACACATATGGAAAAGTATACGAGAAGAGAAAGAAGGAAAAATATATATAAAAATAAGCAGCACTATATATTATTCCACGAGGTGGAAATTTTCTATAAATAACTAGCGAGGCTAATAAGAGGTATTATATTTTATTCCATGAGATGGAAAAGTTGTCTCTGGGGATTAGCTTAGAGGCTAAATTCTTTATCATCGAGGGGATAGGCAAAGCCCGTAATGGAGTTATCTCCGGGAGTAACCCAGCCTTTGTGATTGGAGACCCCATGAAGAAAGTTCAATGTGGTAGAAACAACCAGCAATGTGTGACTATACAGGATTGGTTATTGAAGAAATATGACAAAAGAATTGGTGCTTGACAGGTGTCGAATCCGTAAAAAATAAATGTAAAACCTATTCAACGACTAAACACAGAGTATAGTGCAAACAGGGTCGATCCACAGGGACTGGTTGACTTATTTCTAACAATTCCAAGAAATTCACGAAAATGAATAATTAAAAGGGGGGTTTTGGATTATTATAACTAAAGTATGCAATTAAAATAAAATAACAAAAATTAGAAACTAACTAAAATTAAGCAAGTAAAATCACGTAGGATTAAATCAATCAAAGGAAAATTACCTAGCCAGGGATATTCGATTCGAATTGTTATATTGATCATTGACTCAAAGATGAATTCAAGTTATTCAGACAGATTGGCTATAGTTGATAGAGACACTCGACTCAACCTCGTTTTTACTTAATTAATCGAATAACCTAGAGACACTCGACAGTTATCTTCCCTAACAAATTCACAACCACTAGAGACACTCGACAGGATTTAATGAATTCGCAGCATTAAGAACCATAAAAACACCAATCCTAATTAACCAAGTCGTGACACACGCAAGATTTAAATTAGATTATCAAATCCCTTAGTGAACGAGGAATTTTATCGCTAAAACCCTGCCACTAATTTACCACCTTTTATCAATCAAACTCTACTACACTTCAAGCATCATGAATGGCTATATGCAAATTAAACAACCTAGAGATCGTGCACTATCCCGAAATTGCCTAATCACAATAAACACGAAACACGGAGATAAGATAAATGCCTAAATAAACATGAATTAAATAAAACGTTTAGGTCTCACAATATCCAAATCGAATCTATAATCCCTAGCTAGATAATTAAGAGTTTAGCTACTAAAATTCATAAAAACATGTTAGGAATAGTGCCCTAGAAAGCCGATTGTATATCCGCTTTGTGCTTTTCCTTATTGTAATCACAGACAATCTTTGAATAAAATAACGAATTGAGGCAACACTTCTTTATATGCTCTTGTTTGGTATGCGTTTACTTTAGCTGTGCATGTATGAGAACTCCCCTAATCCTGATGACTTTAGGACTCTACCATTTAGGTGAAATGGTTCATGAAACGAGCCCTATATCACATAAGTCATGATTAGTAAAATACTCCAAGCCGATGAGTCCTACAAACAGTGGGAGTGTCAACCTGACTCCTCTAAGGCTTGCTTGTGGGATCACGCCCTTAAGAAGGACCACCTTGTTTCATGGAGGTGCAAAGTGTATAGTTGATACGTGCGTGATACATGAGGGTGCTTACTTTAATAAGTAAGTTCACTGAGGTGCCCCGTGTGAGAACATTCCTAAATGGGAAAGGAAGTTTCTATTTCAGGAAATGGAAACTTCCAGATTAGGAAATATCTCACGAGTCATTGATGTGATTAATTGATCCTTAGACTTGAGGTTCCTTGTCACTTTATGAGTTAACTCTGTAGTCTTAGGTATAAGCTTTAAAGGGTGTCGCCTTAGACAACTGATTCAAGGCTTATGCTGGGGCTGCACAAGTGATTCATGAAAGTGAATGAGAATCAAGAAAGGACCTACACTTGCATTTGCAAGGTGATCTCTTATTGTGTAAGTCATTCATATGTCATATGGAGTCCTTGGCCAAGGCAGTAGATCAAGACATCAAGAAAAGTGTTTCTTGGATTGAGATCAAATGGATATGAAGTGCACTTAGCTTTAAGACCGGATTATTAGGGTTCTGATTATTCCCTTGCCCTAGATCTTGGTTGAGAGATAGTAAGTAGGAGGATTGTATCTCACATGAATCAATGACTTAAAGGTTCTGTCGAATCCGAACATTCCAATTCAGCTAGGGGTTAAACACCTGTTGCTAGACTATGGTCGTTTAATCTGTGGACTGATTAATTAATTAGTGAATTAATTAATTAGGGTCACTGCTAATTGAATTGAGAACCTAGAGGGTCACACACAACAACTTGGTTACATGAGTTGAGGCTTGAAAATGATTAAACGAGTTAATCGAGCCAAGAGGGTTCCACACGTGTGAATTCACACGTGTGGCTCGCGTGAGTGACACGTGTCACTGTGACACGTGTCACACACGTGTGTGTATATATATTATATATATATATTAAATAATTAATTAGTTAATTATTTAATAGACTTTGGTTTAATTTTGAATTAAAAGAAAAGTCTAATTTTGGAGAAAATAATCTAGTTAATTAATTACGAATTAATTAATTAGATAAAAATAAGTTATTTATTTTATAATAAATAAAGTATAAAATTATCCAAAAATAGTTTGGATATTTTTAAGCTCTCTTAAAAGTTGACTAGAATTAGAATTCAAAGTCAAAGTTGGAAAATACTTGATGATCAAGTAATAGGAGAGAGAGGGACCAAATCCTTTGTCCATTAGGACTAGGTTCGGCCGCCCCTCCCCTTTCCTATATATAGGGGAGCTCATGCTCCCCTTGAGAGCTAATTGACAATTCTTGGTTCATGCGTTGAACACCTTCCTTTCTCCAAGATTAAATTAAACCCTAGGTTAAGCCTAAACACTAACTAGAGAACTAGCATCCTTACTAGTTAGATTGTGATCAAGTTGGTGGACTTTCTCTAGAGACTTCAAGTTAGAAGTTTGAAGATTCGAGCCTTACCAAGGAGAGGGGATCAAGCCGCGAGAAGAGCGTTCTTGGGTGGCTTGAAACGCTTCAAGAAAGAATAAAAGAAAAGTAAGTTTTCTATCTTTACGAATTTGGTTACACGATTGCGAGTTCAAGGTCCTTTTGTTGGGAAAATTTTTTTAAATTCCGCTGCTTTCTGATTCGTGTTTTCCAACAAGTGGTATCAGAGCCACCTCGTTAATCGTGTTTCTGATTCGTCTCCATTATTCTGAATTTGGTAGAAATTCTTAGGCTTAGATGCGAATTAGGTATTCATGAGTTCTTTTAGAAAGCCTGAATTACGAAACTGTAATTTTTCCTGAATTTCTAAAACTGTTTTCTCAAATCGTGTTTTTGAAAATTGTTTTAGTTGAAATTTGTTTAAATCGAATTTTTTAATTTTTGGATTGAACTGTTTTTTCGAGAAACCCAGAAATACGAAACGAACACGAAAAGCAACGAGCCTAGGCGTGCTAGCACGTCGCACGCCCAGGCCCGTCGCCGCCGCCCAGCACCTCCCGCAACAGCGCGGGAGCCGTCCCGCAACCGCGCGGGACGCCTGCCCAGGCCATGCCGGACGCTGCTGCGCGCAGGCGCGCGCATGATGCACGCCCAGCGTGCGCACGCGAGCGGAACATCCCGCCCGCTGTGCGCGCCGCTGGCGCGCGTCGGCTGCGCGGCAGTACCTCACGTGGCTGGGCACTTTTTCCGGGCTCGTTTTCGTGTTTTCGTGTTTCGTGTTTTTCGGTCCGTAAAATCCCGATTTGATTTTATTTTAATTTTATCTTTTTAAAATCAGTTTTGTTAAAATAAAATTATTTTAAAATTTTGATTAAATTGGGATTTTTGAAAAATTAAAGCGATTTGATTTTTGGGAAAATTATGAATATTTTTTTCTGAAAATAATGAAAGAATAAAATTATTAATTTTGGAAATTAATTGGAATTTTATTAGTTTAATGTTTTTCGGGTTTCATTGAAAAGGCTCTTGAACAAGAATTGCATCTAAGTCGTGTTTTGAGTCATTAGGACTTGAAACGAGAATTTTAATTTATTGGCTAAATTTAAATTCTCGCAAAAGCATGTTAGGTGATCATGGGTTTAGATCTATGTATGGTTTTAATTTATGCACATGGATGGTTTAAATTGGGGTTGGAGCCCTATAGTTGCGTTTTTTCAATTGAGGTTGGAGCCTCACTTATGTGCGTACTGTTATGTGATTTATTATGTGGCTTTCCATATTACTGTTTTTGAGGCCGGGGTATGCCCCGTGTAATTGTCTAAGGCCAATATGAAGATTGAGCCTTATTACTTTATGTCTTTTTCTTTTTATTGTAATTTGAGAGTAGAGATAGGTGGTGAGGTTTTATTTTCATTTTTGGAGACAATGCACCCATGGAGTAAGATGGACCACATTCAAGTAACAAGGAGGCCATAAGTGAAGACCCCTCAAAATGTTAGGGAGGGGAATCTCAATTGTTAAATGTAATAGAGATAGGGCTCGTATTTTGTTACTGCTTTCCCTTATGTGATTTGAACTGTTTATGTGGCATGTATGTTAGAACTTGTGATTGTGGAGTGGCTCCCACATATCACGCATAAGATAGGTAGAACCCATGATCATTACATGTTAGTATCATGCTAGGACATGTTATCTGTTTATGTGCTTGTTTGAAATGCATTTAAGTGTACTTGCATTAATCAAGACTAATAAAATTGGATAACATATATGTTGGTGAGGTCGAACCGGACAACTCTCCGGTTGATTCGAAAATTCCCATTAAATATTAAGCTAATTTCGAACAAATAGGTATTTAATTCGAGATGCAAATTTTGAATTAAATTCCTAGCATTCCATCAATAGGTTTTAAGTTTAGTAAGTAAAGCTAGTTATTGTCCGCGAGTCGTGGGATAGCTAGTGGAGCTTATTAGTTCTTAGTTACCTGATTAATCATTTTAAATGATCAATATTTCGTGGTCAATTTTAGCAAGGGCGATGTCCGCGAGTCGTGGGTCGTTCAAACTAAGTTTTGGTCATGATCTTATGATTGATGGGTCTAGCTTAACGCCTAAGTAAATATGGATGTCGCACGAGTCGTGGGTCCATATTGAAAGATAGGTGATGCAAAAACAATTACTAAGAGTTCTAAAGGTGTTAGAATTGGTAAGTTGTACCTACCTAGGGTTCTTACTTAGAATGTCCGCGAGTCGTGGGTTCGAGGTAAAATGCCTAGGATCTTAGTACCCATTGGGAAACGTGTTCCTCTTAGATCTTTGGGAATTATAGATCTTTGAAAAACAGTGGGAGCTACATTAGATTAAAGACCTTATCTTTTGTATATCGTTATAATTCAGCATGCTCACTAGTTCTCTGTTTTACCATTTAGGTCGTAGATTCTGTGATTCTCTACGTGTTTTGAAATGGCAACCAAAAACCCTCTTGTATCGATCCTCGAGTCAAATAAGTTGACTGGTCCCAACTATTCTGATTGGCTGAGGAATCTAAAAATCATTTTAGATTCTGAGAAGAGAACTTATGTTCTCTTCGAAGGGGAGCCCACTCCTGAAGGGGAGGCTCCCACTCGGGCCGAGCGGGATGCGATTCAGAAGTGGAAGGATGATAATCTCCAAGCCCGTTGCCTTATGTTGGCTAACATGTCTCCGGACTTGCAAAGACAACATGAGGCCATGGAATTTGCTTGGGAGATTTACGACCACTTAGAGCAACTTTACCGCCCTCATGAACGTGTTACAAGGTATAACACTTCAAAGGAATTATTCCACTTGAGAATGAGGGAAGGTTCAAGTGTCCATGAATATGGACTCAAGTTTCTTGCCCTTACTGAGAAACTTGCTTCCATGGACATGCCACTGAAAGATGAGCTTTCAGTGGATTTGTTGCTAGCTTCGCTCCCACCATCATTCAACCCATTTGTCCTTAACTTCAACATGAATCATGCTGGTGCTACTGTAGCTGAGCTGATTAGTCAGCTTGTGACTGCTGAAAGCACGATCAAGAAGGACAATAAGGTTTTGATGGTGAATGCTCCATCTTCCTCTTCAGGGCCTTCTAAAGGTAAGGGCAAGAAAGCCCAAAAGAAGAAGAAGAAACCCCTTAGGCCCACTGGTGGCATTTCGAAGGGGAAGGCCCAAAAGAAGAAGCGTGATCAGAAAGAGGATGTTTGCTTCCATTGTGGCAAAGCGGGACATTGGAGGAGAAACTGCCCAGAGTACAAGGCTACTCTAAAGAAAGGTATCTTTCTCGTTGAAGTAAATCTTTCTATTAATTCTAGTTCTTGGGTACTTGATACCGGTTGTGGAACTCATATCTGTAATGATGTACAGATGCTAAGTGAAGTCCAACAACTCAAAGAAGGAGAATGTGTCTTGAAGATCGGCGATGGCTCAAACGTTGAAGCTCGAGCTTTAGGCACAATTAGATTAGATTTAGGTAGCTTTGAGTTAGTATTAAACAAAGTCCTTTATGTACCGAACATTATTCGTAATATAATTTCAGTTCCAATATTAGATTGTGAAGGTTATGAAACTTATATTAAGAATGGTAAATACTTTATCAAACGGAACAACTCTTCCGTTCATATCGGTACTCTAAGTACTGGACTTTACCTAACTCAAAATATTAATATTATGAATATACAACGAGAAACAAAGCGTAAGAGAGATGACAAAGTTTCAGCTCCCTTATGGCACGCTAGATTAGGACACATTTCCAAGAACAGGATTAGCAAGATAAACACTTTAGGATCATTCTCTGAAAATGATCTCAAAGAGTTGACTTCTTGCGAATCCTGTCTCAAAGGAAAAATGTCCAAAGTTCCTTTTAAAGGAACTGTGGAACGTGCCACTAAGGTTCTGGATTTAATCCATACTGATGTTTGTGGACCGCTTAGTGTAAGCACTAGAAGCAATCATCAGTATTTCATAACCTTTACTGATGACTTTAGTCGGTATGGTTATGTATACTTAATGAAGTATAAATCTGAAGCTTTTGAGAAATTCTTAGAATTTCAAAAGGAGGTTGAGAACCAAACTGGTCACAAGATCAAAGCACTTCGATCTGATCGAGGAGGTGAGTATCTTAGTGAAGAATTCCTTAATCATCTCAAAGATAATGGGATTATCTCTCAGTGGACTCCTCCGGGAACTCCTCAACTTAATGGAGTTTCTGAGAGAAGGAATCGAACCCTACTTGATATGGTTCGTTCAATGATGAGTTTTACTGACTTACCACCTTCTTTCTGGGGTTATGCCCTAGAAAGTGCAGCAAAGATTTTGAATCTAGTTCCCTCTAAGTCAGTCCCTAAAACGCCCTATGAAATGTGGCATGGTAAAATCCCTAGTTATTCTTACTTAAGAATTTGGGGTTGTCCTGCTTACGTGAAGAGGACAGTGGGAGATAAGTTAGAATCTCGTTCTAACTTATGCTACTTTGTAGGTTATCCTAAGGAATCCATAGGATACTACTTCTATGATCAATCTGAACAAAAGGTGTTTGTTTCAAGAAATGCCACTTTTCTTGAGGAACCGTTCCTTAAAGAAAAGAAGGGCAAGATCATAGAATTAGAAGAAGTACAAAATGACCCCACACCACCCACTGAAGAAACGTCCCACTCTGATCAAACACAACCAATCACGAATTTCGATACACACGAAAATCCTCCTCTAAGGCGTTCTGAACGTACTCCTAGACAGCCGGAGAGATGGTATGGATTCTTCCATGAAATTTCTCAAAAGGATAATGATCCTTTAACATATGAGGAGGCACTTTCAGATTCTGACTCTGAACAGTGGATAGAAGCCATGAAATCCGAAATGGATTCCATGAACTCCAACCAAGTTTGGACCTTGGTAGATTTGCCTGATGGGGTCAAACCCATAGGTTGCAAATGGATCTTTAAGAGAAAGCTTGGAGTTGATGGAAGCATTGCAGCCTACAAAGCAAGACTGGTTGCAAAAGGATTCACTCAGAGACCCGGCGTGGATTTTGATGAAACCTTTTCACCAGTTGCAATGCAAAAGTCTATTCGGATCATGCTTGCCATTGCTGCATATTATGACTATGAGATATGGCAATTGGATGTGAAAACTGCCTTTCTCAATGGTGACATTGACAAAGACATTTATATGGAGCAACCCATAGGTTTCACATTCAGTGGGAGTGAGCAAAAGGTTTGCAAACTCCAAAGATCAATCTATGGATTGAAACAGGCTTCTAGGAATTGGAACATTCGATTTGATGAATCGGTCAAAGCGTTTGGCTTCATCCAAATTTCGAATGAATCATGTGTGTATAGAAAGGAATTGGAGACCTCAGTGCAATTCTTAGTACTTTATGTTGATGACATCCTTCTTATTGGGAATTCGAAGGATGACATGAAAGTGACTAAGTTATGGTTATCGAACCAATTCGAGATGAAAGATCTTGGTGATGCGTCCTATATCCTTGGAATTAAAATCTATAGAGATAGATCTAGAAGGTTAATAGGACTATCACAGTCGATGTACATTGACAAAGTATTGAAGAGATTCAATATGGAGTCAGCAAAGGTTAAGAACCTTCCTATGAGTGTAGGAACGTGTCTTTCAAAGAAGATGTGTCCTAAGACTAACCTTGAGAAGGAAAGAATGACTCATACACCTTATGCATCAGCAATAGGTAGCATAATGTATGCAATGTTGTGTACTCGACCGGATGTGGCTTATGCACTTAGTGTAACGAGTCGTTTCCAATCTGACCCTGGAGATGGTCACTGGGCTGCCGTGAAGAATATTCTTAAGTACTTGAAAAGTACTAAAGATTTATTCTTAGTTTACGGAGGTCAGAAAGATCTTACTGTCGAAGGATACTGCGATGCAAGCTTTGCATCTGACTTAGATGATTTTAAGTCAATGTCAGGATACATTTTCTGCCTAAACGGCGGAGCAGTGAGTTGGAAGAGTTCCAAGCAAACAACCACTGCAGATTCGACCACTGAGGCCGAATACTTAGCCGCAAATGATGCAGCTAAGGAAGGTGTTTGGATTAGAAACTTCATTCAAGAGTTGAATGTTGTTCCTAGCATGAAAGACCCCATTACTGTGTTTTGTGACAACACTGGGGCGGTTGCTCAAGCAAGAGAACCAAGATCTCACCAACGGACCAAGCACATTATGAGGAAGTATCACCTAATCCGTGATATTATCAAAAGAGGAGATGTGCAAATTGAGAGGGTCACATCAGCAGAGAACGTGGCAGATCCACTTACTAAACCCCTTAGTCGAGAAGCTTTCCAAGGTCATCTTCAGAAGATGGGACTTAGAGTAGCTTTAGAATGGCTTTGACGGGCAAGTGGGAGATTGTTAGGAATAGTGCCCTAGAAAGCCGATTGTATATCCGCTTTGTGCTTTTCCTTATTGTAATCACAGACAATCTTTGAATAAAATAACGAATTGAGGCAACACTTCTTTATATACTCTTGTTTGGTATGCGTTTACTTTAGCTGTGCATGTATGAGAACTCCCCTAATCCTGATGACTTTAGGACTCTACCATTTAGGTGAAATGGTTCATGAAACGAGCCCTATATCACATAAGTCATGATTAGTAAAATACTCCAAGCCGATGAGTCCTACAGACAGTGGGAGTGTCAACCTGACTCCTCTAAGGCTTGCTTGTGGGATCACGCCCTTAAGAAGGACCACCTTGTTTCATGGAGGTGCAAAGTGTATAGTTGATACGTGCGTGATACATGAGGGTGCTTACTTTAATAAGTAAGTTCACTGAGGTGCCCCGTGTGAGAACATTCCTAAATGGGAAAGGAAGTTTCTATTTCAGGAAATGGAAACTTCCAGATTAGGAAATATCTCACGAGTCATTGATGTGATTAATTGATCCTTAGACTTGAGGTTCCTTGTCACTTTATGAGTTAACTCTGTAGTCTTAGGTATAAGCTTTAAAGGGTGTCGCCTTAGACAACTGATTCAAGGCTTATGCTGGGGCTGCACAAGTGATTCATGAAAGTGAATGAGAATCAAGAAAGGACCTACACTTGCATTTGCAAGGTGATCTCTTATTGTGTAAGTCATTCATATGCTATATGGAGTCCTTGGCCAAGGCAGTAGATCAAGACATCAAGAAAAGTGTTTCTTGGATTGAGATCAAATGGATATGAAGTGCACTTAGCTTTAAGACTGGATTATTAGGGTTCTGATTATTCCCTTGCCCTAGATCTTGGTTGAGAGATAGTAAGTAGGAGGATTGTATCTCACATGAATCAATGACTTAAAGGTTCTGTCGAATCCGAACATTCCAATTCAGCTAGGGGTTAAACACCTGTTGCTAGACTATGGTCGTTTAATCTGTGGACTGATTAATTAATTAGTGAATTAATTAATTAGGGTCACTGCTAATTGAATTGAGAACCTAGAGGGTCACACACAACAACTTGGTTACATGAGTTGAGGCTTGAAAATGATTAAACGAGTTAATCGAGCCAAGAGGGTTCCACACGTGTGAATTCACACGTGTGGCTCGCGTGAGTGACACGTGTCACTGTGACACGTGTCACACACGTGTGTGTATATATATTATATATATATATTAAATAATTAATTAGTTAATTATTTAATAGACTTTGGTTTAATTTTGAATTAAAAGAAAAGTCTAATTTTGGAGAAAATAATCTAGTTAATTAATTACGAATTAATTAATTAGATAAAAATAAGTTATTTATTTTATAATAAATAAAGTATAAAATTATCCAAAAATAGTTTGGATATTTTTAAGCTCTCTTAAAAGTTGACTAGAATTAGAATTCAAAGTCAAAGTTGGAAAATACTTGATGATCAAGTAATAGGAGAGAGAGGGACCAAATCCTTTGTCCATTAGGACTAGGTTCGGCCGCCCCTCCCCTTTCCTATATATAGGGGAGCTCATGCTCCCCTTGAGAGCTAATTGACAATTCTTGGTTCATGCGTTGAACACCTTCCTTTCTCCAAGATTAAATTAAACCCTAGGTTAAGCCTAAACACTAACTAGAGAACTAGCATCCTTACTAGTTAGATTGTGATCAAGTTGGTGGACTTTCTCTAGAGACTTCAAGTTAGAAGTTTGAAGATTCGAGCCTTACCAAGGAGAGGGGATCAAGCCGCGAGAAGAGCGTTCTTGGGTGGCTTGAAACGCTTCAAGAAAGAATAAAAGAAAAGTAAGTTTTCTATCTTTACGAATTTGGTTACACGATTGCGAGTTCAAGGTCCTTTTGTTGGGAAAATTTTTTTAAATTCCGCTGCTTTCTGATTCGTGTTTTCCAACAAAACAATAGAGGAATTCTTTAACATAAATAAACTAAATTGTGAAAGAAATAAAGAAGAAGAGATGTGACGGCCGAATCCTGCTCCAAGCTGCTCCCAAGACTCGCCCAAAGCTGCCTAGTTGTTACCTCCCCCCGATTGGCGTGATGCTGCTGCCTCCGAATTATATAAGCCCCCAAATATTCCTTCCCACTAGCGGACTCCTAAGTCCACTCAAATTGGCCTCTCTTTCTTGGTCTCCAAGTTGGGTCACTAGACTTATTCCCAAGAATTCCCAATGGCCAGCCCACTAGGCAATTCTCTAACACCTTGCAGTCAACCACAATAGTTCTTAACCCCAATTAATTCCATGAATGCAACACGGCCCAATTCCCAAATAAAATAAAACACACGCAGCCCAATTCTACTTTAATTCCAAGATGTGCTTCAATGGGTCAATTCCAACAGTCACAAATCCAACTCACAAGCAATTCAGCAATCCCAACACGTACAACCCTATTTCATTAAACAACCATCAGCCTAAATCAAGTTGACTCCCAACATTTGCATGAATGCATAATCTCAAAGTTGCTTCCCAATTTCATCCAGATTCTTCACGCAACAGTTATACAAAAATTTCTTCATACAACAATGCAATTTGCACCAATTTCGCATTTCAACCCCGAATCTACAATATAAACAACAAAACATCAATTCCTTTTTAAGATAATATCTATTCAAGCACAATTCGGGGCATAATTCAACCATAAACACGGTGAATTAACGAGTTATCAAATCCCCCCACACTTACTCATTACTCGTCCTCGAGGAATCATGAAAATCAAATGGAAACAATACCACCCATCAAATACTATCACAAAGGCAATCATCGAATTCTCGCCTAAACAAGTCTAGCTCATCAACACACTACTCAATTGCACAAAATTCAATAAATTAGTATAAATAACATACCCTCGTGTAATGTAGTGTGAATTGAACGAAAGAATGTACAAAGACTAGATTAATTAGTCTATGATTTTCGCCTAAGTACCAATTATTAACTTCGAATGCATCATTCGCACCAATCTCCACTAATGTAGTTAACTCATGAATCGAGATCGTTAGGTCTTTCGAACTTGTAATGTACGTCTTGGGGTAAAGGTTGGGAAATTTTGGAATTTAGTGGCTAACACACCAAGCTTACACATTTTACAATAAAAACTCGTGGTATTTCCCTTTTCAACTACCGGACTTCCTTACTTTGCCTTACAACTAATTTCCCCCCTTTTCATATCAAACACACACTCACTTTCTTATTTTCTCTTTTTGTATTTTTTTTTCTTTTCTTTTTCTGCTCATTTTTTTTTTTCTTTCTTTTGACTTCTTTTCCTTTTTCTTTTCATAGCATCTCTTTTTTCTTTATTTTCAACATTGCTTATCACTTTCTCAAAATTCAAGCACAAGGGAGAATACAAAGGAGCCGAAGACATTTAAAAATTCAAACCCAAAATGAGCAAGCAAGGTGTGATTCAAAGTAGGGTAGGGATAATAATGTTGTGCATAGGCTTGTAACGTGGCTAAGAAGAAATTTCGCACAACATTCAAGCTCAGTGGGGTCAAACGGAATAATTTTATTTGTGATAAGATCAAGAAAAGGCTTACCACTGACAACGATCGCCTAAGTCACTTCCCAAATCAATCATTAACTAAAATTTCGCCTCAAAGGAAGCTAAGATGCATTCTAATCAACTTTTAGACTTAATTGAAAATCACAGACTTTTCTATCTAAGCAAAGCACATTAATTCATTCAATGGTGCGCGAAAAATGAGGGTATAAGATTATACTAATTCGTCAAATTTCACACAAACTTCATGCATTTAACAAGCCTAACTCTTTCTAGCAAAATTCAACAATCAAACCTAATAGAAAGTATTCAAAACGGGAGAAATATTTCCACAATTATCATCATCCTCAAGTTTGAAGTAAAATAACAAGTTCAGCCACAAAAAAAAATTTCAAAAAAAATTTCAGTTCTAGCACTAGTGGACCTAATCCCCCCCCCCCCCCCCCCCCACACTTAAATCATGCATTGTCCTCAAGGCATAAGAAAAATCAAGATCTAGAGTAAAGAGGACTTCCCTGAAGTTCAGGTTGGGGAGGTAGGGCGTCTGGGTTTGTAAATTTCCCATTTAATTTGAAATTCTGGAAGTGGCGTGGGTGTTAGGCGTGGTCACGCTTAAAGGTCATGTTAGCTGAAAATTGACAGCAGTTATCAGCAGCAAATCAGCACTATCTGGACCAAGTTATGCGCTCCTGGAAGACATAAAAGGGCAGAAAATCAACACAAACACCACGAGAACCGAAAAAAACAAAAGAAAAAGAAACTGAGGGAAGAAAATGGCGCCTAAATCGCCAAAACTTGGGTTGCCTCCCAATAGCGCCCTTGTTTTATGTCTTAGGCTCGACAAGACTTGTTAAAGTGCTACTCAAATGGAGGTACACCCTCCATACAAATCCCCTCGACTGTGTGGAGCGGAATCTTCTAGTCCGTTGCAGCCTCTAGATTGGGGATGGTAAGTCGTAGAGGTTCGCAACATGACTTGATACTTTCTCATCAAAGGCTCCATCAACCGTTTGTAGCAATGTTCACCAAGATCACTAATGATGGCTCTAAGATTCCTGAACTCGAAAAAGATATGAGATCTGAGGAAGGTAGTAGTCAAATAATCAATAATATCAGCATACCAGCGTGTGACCTCAGAGCGTGGCCACGTCTTATGGTCACGTGGCTCGAAAAACTGCTCATCCAGAAATTTAGCTCGTGTAGGCTTTGAATCTGCAAATTTTCCTCCTCCCTTGAAGGTATATCTCAGATTATCCAAAAAATTCTTGAGTTCCTCAATAGGTGCCTGCAAAATGAAAGAATTTAAATTAGCCAAGTCATCAAGTAGTTTCAAATTCGGAGCCTTTTTATTCAAAGGTCTAACATGCTCTAATGGAATAACCATATCATAGATATCATCATGCAAACCAACCTGTTTCGGCTTACTCTCAAAATTTTCAACTACTAAATTTTGAAGGGATTCAAAACTTAGCTTTTCCACATTATTAGGCTCAAGAATTTCAATACTTGGGTTTTCAATCACATCAACACAAAACACACTAGACAATTTATCAGGATGTTTCATAGCATCGTAAACATTAAATTTAACAATGTCACCGTCAAATTCAAGAGTTAACAATCCATTATAAACGTCTATTTTGGCTCTAGCAGTGCTTAAAAATGGGCGACCAAGCAAAATATCAGAAGGCTTAGAGGATTTATCATCCTCCATATCTAGCACGAAAAAGTCAGCAGGAAAAGCCAAATCGTTGACTTGTACGAGCACATCCTCCAACACTCCTTCCGGGTACACTATGGATCGATCAGCAAGCTGGATTATAATACCTGTACCTCTCAAGGGACCAAGATTAAGTGCATTATAAACAGATAGAGGCATAATATTAATCGACGCACCCAAATCACACATAGCTTTCTTAATACCACGGTTACCTATTTTACACGGAATTGAAAACATACCTTGGTCTCTGCATTTCGG
The DNA here is from genome assembly GCA_037501455.1 of Lantana camara. NCBI lineage: Eukaryota > Viridiplantae > Streptophyta > Magnoliopsida > Lamiales > Verbenaceae > Lantana > Lantana camara. The sequence goes on along the minus strand of CM074860.1, from coordinate 1,378,264 downwards.
TGGTAATTTCTTTTGTAAAACCGCGGAGACATTTTCTCCAACACTCACCCTTTCATTACCTTTTAGTTTCCGTTTGTTGGTGCAGAGCTCTTTAAGAAACTTCGCATAGCGTGGAATTTGTTGAATGGCATCTAATAAAGGAATGTTGACTTCAACCTTTCGGAAAGTATCAAGAATGCCTTGTTCCTCCTTTTGTTTTCTTGCTTGGATCAGGCGCTCTGGAAACGGGGGTGGTTCCACCCATGGCTTAGGCTGGACTTTAATTTCTGGCTCTCTGTCGCGACTGGAGCTTAAGGCGTGGTCACGCTTAACGGTCAAGTCGTCGTTCTGATCAGTTTCAGCCCTGTTCTGGCGAGTTTTGGTCTTCTCCACAGCTGGAGGTAGTTCCTTACCACTTATGACCGTGATTGCACTCACGTTGTGCCTCGGATCCTCGGTTTGAGAAGGCAACTTGCCTTGAATCTCAATCCTGCTCAAAACCGTTGCAATCTGTCCCAATTGAGTTTCCAAATTCTTGACTTGATTTTCCAAGCTACTGAGTCGGATGTCTTGGGGATCGAGGGTTTGATTGGGTTGATTCGGTTGTTGGTTGTATTGTTGGGATTGCAGAGGTAATTGGCAAACTGTCGCTACTTGTGGGATTCCTGCACTCATGTTAGATGCTAAAACAGCTATCATATTCTTGAGTTCCTCAAATTGGGAAGAATTTACCTCATTTACCTGTCTCGTCATGTCAGACTTAGCATAGTATTTTTGCGAGGCTCTAGAGATTCTGCTAATTAATTCCGTCAATTCCACAGGTGTTTTGATCATAATGGAACCTCCACTCGAAGCATCCAACTGCCTTTTGTCAGCAGGCATCAGACCCCTATAAAAGTTATGAATAACTGAATTTTCCGGTAGGTTGTGATGCGGGCACATTGCAAGCAAATTCTGGTATCGTTCCCAATACTCATGCAGGCCTTCATGTTCCTTCTGCTTAATGGTGATTATCTCCTGAAGGAGATCCAGATATCGATCAGCAGGGAAAAATCTGTCCAAGAATTTATCGTGCATCTGCTGCCAAGTAGTAATGGTTGCTGATGGTAGAGAGTACAACCATTTTTCTGCTGCATCTTGCAAAGAGAACGGAAAAGCACGGAGCTTGATTTGGTCTTCAGTAACACCGTGAGGCTTGGTAGAGCAGCAAACCGTGTGGAACTTACTTAGATGTTGGTGTGGGTTTTCGTTTTCCAGACCGCGAAAGATGGGAAGTAGGTGAATTGTGCCCGTCTTCAGCTCGAAACCAGCACCCACCTCTGGAAAAGTGATACAGAGGGGCTGCTGTGTGGCGGCAGGGCGCGCCAGATCTTCCATGGTTCTGCGTTGGTCCGCCATGGTTAAGGCGTGGTCACGCTCAACGGTCAAGTCAGGCTTTCCTTCGCTCGAACTGTCCGATTCAGTCCCCGATTCAATCTCCTTGACCAAACCTGATGTCTCAGCTTGTTTCTTGCGTGATTGAGTTTGTTGCCTTAATTTCCGAGCAGTTTTCTCGATTTCTGGATCGTAGATTGTTTCGTCCTTCCCGCGAATACTCCTGTTCATGAAAAGAAATAAAATCGATTAGAAACACACTCCCCGGCAACGGCGCCAGTGCTCTCCTTCGCCTGCCCTTCATTCAGAAAGTTCTGCAACAGCCTTTTTTTACGACGGACTTGCTTTACAATCTTGTGAAAGAATGTGAGAGAATGCTTGACCAGATGTTCCCTGTGACTGAAACCGAGTCTACTGCTATTGAAGCAGCTTATGGACGTGAACCGTTGACAAGTTGTGCAGCTGATGGTGGTCTGATGAAAGACTCAAAGGAGCTTGCGGAGATACAATACATGAAGAGTACCTTAACAGCACTACGAGTTCTGAAAGAAATTCGTAGTGGAAGCTCAACTGTTAGTGTTTTTTCACTTCCACCACTGCAGATTAGTGGATTAGAAGATACTGGGAATAAAATCCCTATTCTGGAACAAGTTGCGAAGTAGATTTAGATCTTATGGAGTTGCAGGGCTTTATTTAACTTTTCTTTTCTTCTTTTTCTTATATTGTGTTTTTCGACTCATGCATGTGCTATGCATGCTTCCTATGCATGCTTCCTAGTTTCTACTAACAGTGTTGTAAAATGTATAGAATTCTACCTCAACACACACTTGTACGAAGCTAAAAAAAAAAAAAAAAAAAACCAGCAATGTGTGACTCGTTATATTGCACATTTTGAAGAGTGTGTCCAAAAGAAATCTCCTTCTCATCCCTAAGGTGCGTGCTATAAAGAAAAGGTGTGTTAGGTTGGGTGTTACTCTTAATGAGACCGAAGCAGGAAAATCCGCGAGGTATGGGCACACATACCTTGGAGGGCTCACCTAAAGTGTGAAAATGCATGAGTCATAAAGTATTTCTTGACTTTAAAAAGCAAATTTAAAATTTAATCCTCAAGTTATAAATTTATGCAATTAAGTGATCATACTCTTGAGTTAATAATACTTAAATCCAAATAAAATTCACTTAGGTAATCATATTTTGAAAATTTGGCAATCAAGGACAAGTAGTTGGAAATTAACACAACGAACGAACGAACATAACTCTCGAATGTTCACACCCATTTTACCTGTTGCGGAAGACGGCGCGTTACTCTAGAGTCCTTCAGTTTGTTGGGATTCTACTACTTTTTAGGGGAGTTGGAGAATTGAAGAGAAAGTGGGGTAGTTGAGAGTATCTTTTCTCAACTCTGTGTTAGATGAGATAAAACCTGAATTCTAAACTAATACATACGTGGGGAACTCCTCAAATCGTCTAAAAACTAATATCTGAATTTAGTGGAGCTAAGACTTGGTAAAATCCCGTCTTGATCGATTCTTCTATTGTCACAGGAGTGCACCTGATGTACCTCCTCCAGGAATGCACGTATTCACGTATCATGCGTTCTTGTAGATACTTATCATGTTCTTGTAGATATTTATGTGTATGAGTCTTCTTGTTGGGCTCGAGCTGGGGGTGGGCCCAATCTTTCTCGGATCGTAATCCTTTCGTTCATCTAGAGGGTTTACTCGTAAATGGACCGTGATCCGGGTGTGTTGAAAATAGGGTGCATCAGTTACAAATGGTAGAAAATATGAACACACCACTTCGGTGTAATTCATGGACATTAAAAGATTGAATTTGAGTACTGATATAAGCCATAACACTTGGGATCAACTCGGAAACGAGCTCGGAAGCGTGCTAAGGAATCCAAGCGATCGAGAGTTGCAGAGGATCAATTCCGAGCTAAGAGAATCACTGCAGCTAAGCCAGGAGCAGGAAAACAGCCTCAGAGAGGAGCTGCAGGACAGCAGGGAGAGACAGGCTGCTTTGGAGGATGAAAACTGGCTTCTGAAACAAAGGATAGACGTTTTTGAATGTGAAACGAGGTTCAGTTGGTTCATAGACGAGCATCCTAGTCGTAATTTTTGCCTTTGAGGACACAATGGTGCCAGGTTATTGTATTTTTACATAAGGAATTATAGTTAAATAAAAATTTCTGGCTCCATCTCTGAATGGGGATACGAAGTTGTTTCCCAGTTGGTCTTGGGTCTGTTGCAACCGAGCCATATGTTGTTTGAATAATTATGAATTATGTCTGTTTCCCATAAATGATCGAAATGAAAATATGTGTATGTGTGTGTGCGCACGCGTTTTTCTTCAGTAGAACATTTAATATTTCAAATTTTAGTTATTTGTGGGGACTGTTATAAGTTTGGGATTATTACGAATACCTCCATGAAGTTTAATCGGAGAGAAAACTCTCGTAGTTGAGAAATTACAAAAATCCACCCTGAAGTTTGGACAAAAGTTCCAAAAACCACCCTAAAAAATCATAAAGAATACCCTACTTTCATGAAGTCTGATCAATTATATCTTTGTTATCGTGTACAAGGTTGTCATAAACAATGTCCTTTGATCGATTCATCCTAAATGGAGTTCGACCACGAAAACATTGAAATTGGAGACATAACAAGAACAGAGTAAATATTGTAATGATCTTTAGGAATTTTCTCTGCTGACAGTGAGAGTTTTGGCTGTTATGAATGTAAGAATGTTGATGTAGCTACTTACCAATAATCTGAAAAGGAAAATGACAACAGAAGGCATTGAAAGAACAGCCGTGGAAGGCAATCAGCTTAACATATGTAAAATCGAACTAGTGTATCAGATACTTTTGCATGGGAGAAGATGACAGCAAGTCAGCAACGACTAGTGCGAAGAGTTTCTGAATTAACGGAAGAGACGGGCTTTTTCCAGAGGCGGATGACTGAAACATGCGTCTATGACGAATATTTAGCACATATCACATATAACATACTTCTGATTGAACCGTGCATTGATATCCTTGCTGTTTTCATCCATATTGGTTGTCTTCATCTGCTTGTTTCTTCTATTCTGTCGCTTACGCTACTGTGTTTCGTTGATTGAGCATGGACATAAATACGAGGGTAGGTTATGAGGTCATAAAACATGCATGATCGGTCTTGGTTGAACTTGAGTAACGATGACTAACCGTTTGGAGAGAGATCAGATTGAAATTCTGAATGCGCATTTGAAGAATCGGAGTATTTGACGAGGGAGAGGATGCTTCATCTGGCAAGGGTTACAGGGCTGGATACGGAGCTGGTTTCCTGCTGGTTTAGCTGGAAACGAGCTAACAAACGCGCAATGGAGAGATGAGCTGCTATGGAGGATGAAAACCAGCTCCGGAATGAAGAGTATTTGTTCTTGAATATGAATCTAGGTTTGGTTGGTGTCGTTGATGAAATAATGGTGCTAAAATTTCGTTAAATAAAAATTTCTGACTCCGTTCCTAAATAGTGCTACGAAGTTGCTCTTGAGTATGTTGCAACTGAGCCGTATGATGTTTGAATAACTATAAATTATGTCTGTTTGCATGAATGATCGAAATGGAAATATGTGTATATACGTGTGTTTTCCTTCAATAGAAGGTTTAATATTTCGAAGTTCATAATTTGAGCTGAATGTTATAAGTTTGGGATTATTACAAATACCTCCCGAGGTTTAATCCAATTACAATAAAAAAGGCGCCATAGTTGAGAAATCACAAAAAGCCATTCCGAAATGGAAAAAGAGCAAAAACAACATTTAGATCCTAACACAAAATATCAGATTAAGCAAATGTACGCCAAAAATAAAAAGAGCGAATGTATCAAGGGATTCAAACACAAAACATTATGTTAAACTAATATACATTTGAAACATCTTTGTTTTCTCTACCCTTCATCGTACTCACATGCATGCATTGCACTAACCAAAATTATATTGGATAAAAAGTTGATTATTCATCTCAAATTTTTCGTGGAATGATCAATCCATCACCACTTCTCACAACTCATATTGTATATCATCTTAACCAACAAAGTAAACATCCCTTATAGGTATATAAATAAAAGATTCAAGCCAAATCATGAAGCTCTTAAGTCGGATATCCATATAGAACTCTAGCGTTTGTACGATCGTTATTTCTTTTCTTGTCTTTACTCCCACTAGAATTTCATAATATCAAAAATCTCAATTAAAAGTATGTTAAAGAAATCTTTAATTATATACCAAGTAATTTTTTATATAAATTTATTTTCCTTTTTTTTAATTCTTATAAATTTATTTATTTTGAAGTAGTTTTATTTCATTGTTTTCATTATATATTTTTTCACATACATTTTATTTGTTATACACTCTTATCATATACAATTTTAAACTTTTATTTATATTAATATATTATTTAAACTTTATTAAATTACCCGGAATGATTTGAACAGTTTTAGGGATAAATTAATATCTTGATAGAAATTAAAAGTAATTCTTAATTTTTCTCCACAAATATTCAATTAATTATTTTTTTATTTTTCACTTTTATTTTCCACTCACTAACTATTTTTATTACTGTAAATTTTAACAATTTTAACTTTTGCTTATGAAGTAAAGTTTTACAAATAAACCCTATGCCTCTCCCAACTCAATTCTTATTATTACATATGAAAAATTGGGCATCAGAAGTATTATTCAAAGGAACTTCATTGTCATTTGAACACAACTTGATTTAAAGGCTTTAAGCCAATTGTCAAAATCTTATTTTTCTAGAAAAATAAATAGCAAAATCAATTATATCTAAATTTTTATTGGATTTGAATATTGGAAGTGGGCTTAATTTTTTCGTGGGCCCCAACTCAACCCGGCCCGCCAATACGAAGCCCAAAACAAACAAATTGATGCTTAGAATAATCCCCAATTGCCGTACAAGCCTGCATATCAAATCCCTAGATTTTTGCTCCATGATGACAAAATTCCCAATTATTTGTTTATTGCATTAGAGTTGAATCCTTCATTATGCTGGTACGGTCCTTGCTACGTCCGTACGTCGTTGATTCCCTTTCCATTGGCCATTAATTCGGCAATTTATGTGTATATATATGTGTTTGCGTTCTTCATGGGAGTGATCATTAAGGATCGAGCTGAAATCGCGAGAGAGACTTGTCCGGGACTGGAAATGGAGTAAGAATCATGTTTCTTTGGGTGTTTAAGGATGTGGGTTTTACTCCATATCCAGTCCTGTATGAGTCTTGTTTCCTGCTGCTTCATTCTTGGAGAATTTCGTAATGTGGGATCGATTGGAGTGTCGATGGATCGTATTGGCAGCTCAATGGTAACATTATTAATGGCTTTTTGTATTTTCATGGATGTTTTTTGCTGTTGTGCATTGTGTAGGTTGGTAGTGTTCTCTGTGATGGATTATGTGGACACTCTTTACTTTTCTAGCTGTATTGTACGTAGTTTGCTCTTTCTTTTCTGTTTTGGCGAATTAAAGTAACATAATTGCTGAAATTTTTGAGAAAGATTGGGTCTTGTGGTGGATTGTTGAGTGATGTGTTACTTGACTGAACCTTTTTTCATGGAAATTCAAATAACACAAGTTGTAATGCTTGCATTACATTTCCTTGTTTTGGGACTAAGTTTTAAGGTATCCCGTCGAAAACTAATACATGTATAATCTAGATGGAGACATAACAAGAACGGGGTAAATACGGTAATCTTTAGGAAGTTTCTCTGACAGTACGAGTTTTGGCTGTTAGGAGTCGAATGGTTACCAGTGGGGACAGAACGGGACATTGCATTTAGTTTGCTGAAATTCCAGGCGATTACAATGATATGCTAAATCCAAAACGAAGTCTGGGTAGAATACGAGGCTTTCAAGATTATTGGTTATTATGTAATGAACAATGTAAGAATGTTGAAGCAGCTGTGTACCTACGAAGGAAAGTGAGAACAGAAGACATTGAAAGAGTAGCCATGGAAGATAATTAACTGATTAATATATGTAAATTTGAACTCTCTCATGTACTTTTGCATGGGAAAAGATGACAGCTTTGAGGAACAGTCACGCCAATGACTAATGAGAAGGGTTTCTGGATTAATGAACTGTATGGGCTTTTTCCAGAGCCGGGCGGCTGAAAGATCCTTCTATAGTGAATATTCAGGACATATTACATAAATATACTATAGTATAATGTTACATGCTTGAAATTTTCCGACAGAATGTGTTTTTGGTGACTCATGATGACATAACACCTGTAAAAAGACAGAATACATCACAGTCAAAAAAAGTAAAGAAATAGTAGCAGCATCTCCATACTGCATTTTGTTGTTTCAGCATGGTTATAAATACGAGGGTAGGCTAAAAGGTCATAAAACATGATTGGTCTTGGTTGAACTTGAGTAACGATGGCTAAAAGTTTCCGAAGAGATCGGATCGAAATTCTGAAAGCGGAATTTTCACAACCACGGCATTTGACGAGGGATAGGAAGCTTCAGCTGGCAAGGGATACAGGGCTGGATATGGAGCAGGTGTCCAGCTGGTTTAACCGGAAACGAGCTAGGAAACGTGCTGAGGAATCCAAACGAGAGTTGCAGAGGATCAATTTCGAGCTCAGAGAATCACTGCAGCAACAGCAGGAGCAGGAAACCAACCTCAGAGAGGAACTTCTAGACAGCAGAGAGAGAGAAGCTGCTTTGGAGGATGAAAACTGGCTTCTGAAACAAAGGATAGACGTTTTTGAATGTGAAATGAGGTTCGGTTGTTTCATAAACGAGCATCCTTAAAAAGCTGCCATAATATCTGCCTTTTAGGGAATAATGGTGTGCCATGTTATTGTATTTTTACATAATGAATTACAGTTAAATAAAAATTTCTGGCTCCATCTCTGAATGGCGCTATGAAGTTGTTCCGTAGTTGTTCTTGAGTCTGTTGCAACTGAGCCATATGTTGTTTGAATAATTATGAATCATGTCTGTTTCGCATAAATGATCGAAATGAAAATATGTATATGTGTGCGCGCGAGCGCATTTTTCTTCAATAGAAGATTTAATATTTCAAATTTTAGTTATTTGCGGGACTGTTATAAATTTGGGACTATTACGAATACCTCCATGAAGTTTTATCCGAGAGAAAACTCGCATAGTTGAGAAATTACGAAAATCCACCCTGAAGTTTGGACAAAAGTTACAAAAACCACCCTAAAAAATAATAAAGAATACCCTACTTTCGTGAAGTCTGCTCGATTATATATTTGTTGTCATAAACAATGTCCTTTGATTGATTCGTCCTAAATGGAGTTCGACCACGAAAACATTGAAATTGGAGACATAACAAGAACAGAGTAAATACTGTAATGATCTTTAGGAATTTTCTCTGCAGACAGTGAGAGTTTTGGCTGTTATGAATGTAAGAATATGTTGATGCAGCTATTTACCAACAGAGAGAAAAGGAAAATGACAACAGAAGGCATTGAAAGAACAGCCCTGGAAGGCAATCAGATTAACATATGTAAAATCAAACTAGTCTCAGATACTTTTGCATGGGAGAAGACGACAGCAACGACTAGTGCGAAGAGTTTCTGAATTATCGGAAGAGACGGGCTTTTTCCAGAGGCGGATGACTGAAAGATGCGTCTACGACGAATATTCAGCACATATCATGTATAACATACTTCTGATTGTACCATGCCTTGATCCTTGCTGTTTTCATCCACGGTTGTCTTCATCTGCTTGTTTCTTCTATTCTGTATCTTACGCTACAGTGTTTTGTTGATTGAGCATGGATATAATAGGTTATAAGGTCATAAAACATTCATGATCGGTCTTGGTTGAACTTGAGTAACGATGACTAACCGTTTGGAGAGAGATCAGATTGAAATTCTGAAGGCAGCGTTTGAAGAATCAGAGAACTTAACAAAGGAGAGGAATCTTCATCTGTCAAGGGTTATAGGGCTGGATACGGAGCTGGTTTCTAGCTGGTTTAGCCGGCAACCAGCTAAGAAACGAGCAATGGAGAGACGAGCTGCTTTGGAGGATGAAAACCAGCTTCGGAATGAAGGGTATCTGTTCTTGAATGTGAATCAAGGTTTGCTTGGTGTCGTTGATGAAATAATTGTGTTAAAATTTCATTAAATAAAAATGTCTGACTCCGTCCCTGAACGGTGCTACGAAGTTGCTCGAGTATGTTGCAACTAAGCCGTATGATGTCTGAATAACTATGAATTATTTCTGTTTGCATGAATGATTGAAATGGAAATGTGTATATGAGTTTTCCCTCTAGAAGGTTTAATATTTCGAAGTTTAGTAAATTGTGCTGAATGTTATGAGTTTGGGATTATTACGAATAACCCCTTAGGTTTAGTCCAATTACAATAAAAAAGGCGTGAATAGTTGAGAAATCACAAAAATCCATTCTGAAATGGAAAAAAGAGCCCAAAAAAAAAAACATGTAAATTCGAATACAAAATATCAGATTAAGCGAATGCATGCCAAAAAGCAAAAAAGCAAATGTATCGAGAGATTCAAACACAAAACATTACGTTAAACTAATTAACAAAACACAAAACACTCCGAGCTCTATGAATCGCTCAAGCTGAGACTAGGGAGTGAAACCGAGTTGGAATGAGCTTCGACTCATGATGAAGCGCCAAGCTGAGAAACTGGCGTTTGAAACATAGGATTGCGCGCGATCGTTGGAAGTGATGATTAGCAAATTGATTCATTAACAAATTATATAGAACTCTAACGTTTATACGATTTCTTTTCTTTTCTTTACTCTTACTAGAATTTTATAATTTTAAAAATCTACAAAAACTCAACTAATTATTTTCTTATTTCTTTTCTTTTCTTTTCTTTACTTTACTACCACCAAGAATTTCATAATTTCAAAAATCTTCAAAGACTCAATTGACTTTCTTTTCTTCACTCCCACTAAAATTTTATAATCTCAGAAATCTGTAAAAACTCAATTTTTTATTTTTCTATCAGTGTAAAATTCTTCCTATCAATAGTAGTTATTTTTTCCAAAACTCAACACACGAGACCTCTGATAAACTAGCATAGCACTGCATGCTAAACTAGGCTACTTAACGGTACATCGACACACTACTTGATGTTTAAGGCTTTAATCCAATTGTCAAAATTTTATTTATTCTAGAAAAATAATAGTAAAATCCAAAACATACAAGTTGATGCTCAGAATAATCCCCAATTGCCGTACAAGCCTGCATAATCAAACCCTAGAATTTTGCTCGATGATGACAAAATTCCCAATTGCCGTACAACCCTTGTCAGTTGAATGCTTCATGCTGCCTGTACGGTACGTAAGTACGTCCGTACGTCTTTGGAATTCATGCTCTTTCCGCGAAAGACCATTCCCATGGGGTCGGCAATTTATGTATCAAATGTGTATATATATATATATATGTGTGTCTGAGTGTTTGAGTTCTTCATTAAGGATTCGAGCTGAAATCGGGGGAGAAACTTGTCCAGGATTGGAAATGGAGTAAGAATCATGTTTCTTTAGGTGTTTAAGGATGTGGGTTTTACTCCATATCCAGTCCTGTACGAGTCTCATTTCCTGCTTCTTCATTCTTGGAGTATTTCGCAATGTGGGATCGATTGGAGTGTTGATGGATCGTATTGGCAGCTAAATGGTAACATTTATTGATGCCTTTTTTGTATTTTTCATGATCTATTATGTTGTCGTGCATTGTGTAGGTTGGTAGTCTTTTATGTGATGGATTATGTGGAAACTCTTACTTTTGTAGCTGTATTGTACGTAGTTTGCTCTTACTTTTCTGTTTTGGTGGATTAAAGTAACATAATTACAGAACTTTTTTAGAAAGATTGGATCTTGTGGTGGATTGTTGAGTGATGTGTTACTTGACATGGTGTTGACTGAACCTTTTTTCATGGAAATTCAAATAGCACAAGTTATAATGCTTGCATTACATTTCCTTGTTTTGGGACAAAGTTTTAAGGTTTCCTGTCGAAAACTGATGCATGCATAATCTTGACGGAGACATAACTAGAACGGGTGAATACGGTAATCTATAGGAAGTTTCTCCGACAGTGAGAGTTTTGGCTGTTAGGAGTTGAATGGTTACCAGTGGGAACAGAACTGGAAATTGCATTGAGTTCGCTGAAATTCCAGGCGATTACAATGTTATGCTAAAACCAAAACGAAGTTTGGGTAGAATACGAGGCTTTCAAGATTATTGGTTATTATGTAATGAGCAATGTAAGAACGTTGATGCAGCTGTTTATCTACGAAAGAAAGTGACAACAGAAGACATTGAAAGAGTAGCCATGGAAGACAATTACCTGATTAATTGTAAGTTTGAACTCTCTCATGTACTTTTGCATGGGAAAAGATGACGGCTTTGAGGAACAATCACGCCAATGACTAATGAGAAGGGTTTCTGAATTAATGGAGGGTACAGGCTTTTTCCAGGGCCGGCCGGCTGAAAGATCCTTCTATAGCGAATATTCAGGACATATTACATATATATACTATAATATAATGTTACATGCTTGAAATTTTCCGACAGAAGGTGTTTTGGTGACTCATGATGACATAACATCTGTAAAAAGACAGAATACATCACAGTCAAAAAAAGTAAAGAAATAGTAGCAGCATCTCCATACTACATTTTGTTGTTTCAGCATGGTTATAAATACGAGGGTAGGCTAAAAGGTCATAAAACATGATTGGCTTGGTTGAACTTGAGTGACGATGGCTAACCGTTTCCGGAGAGATCAGATCGAAATTCTGAAATTGGCATTTTCAGAATCACGGCATTTGGCGAGGAATAGGAAGCTTCAGCTGGCAAGGGATACAGGGCTGGATATGGAGCAGGTGTCCAGCTGGTTTAACCGAAAACGAGCTAGGAAACGTGCTAAGGAATCCAAGCGAGAGTTGCAGAGGATCAATTCCGAGCTCAGAGAATCGCTGCAGCAACGGCAGGAGCAGGAAAACAGCCTCAGAGAGGAGCTGCAGGACAGCAGGGAGAGAGGCTGCTTTGGAGGATGAAAACCAGATTCTGAAAAAAAGGATAGCCGTTCTTGAACTTCAATTTAAGTTTAGTTGGTTCTAAAAGGGCATCCTTAAAAAAATTTCCTGGTATCTTCCTTTGAGGAAATAATGGTGTCATATTATTGTATTTTCATATAATTACAGTTTCGTTCTCTAAATAAAAATTTCTGGCTCCATCCCTGAATGGAGCTACGAAGTTGTTATTGTGTCTGTTGCAACTGAGTCATATGATGTTTGAATAATTATGATTACGTATGTTTGCACGAATGATCGAATGGGAAATATGTTCATATGCGTTTTCCTTCAGTAGAACATTATTTTTGCGGAACGTTACAAGTTTGGGATTATTACGAATACCCCCATGAAGTTGCCATGGAAGTTTAATCCAATCACAAAAAACAACTCTCATAGTTGAGAAATTACAAAAATCCACCCTAATGTTCGAATTATAGTTACAAAAAACACCCTAACAAATTACAAAAAACACCCACCCACAAAGTCTGATCGTTCATATGATCATATCTTTGTTGTCGTGTACGAGTTTGTCGTAACAAGTGTGGGAACTAGTTTGGCGGAATATATAGAATCGTCCGTCATACATGTTAAAGATGGAGAAATAAACTATGTCCTTTGATCGATTCATCCTAAATGGAGTTTGACCAGGACGAAATTGAAATTGGATCCAAAAACTACAAGACAAAGGCGTTATAAAAATATAAACACACGTATATTTGAGTAGAATAATAGAGTTTATATGTTTACTCTATGAATTCAAGACATTACAAATAGTAGAAAACATGAAAATAGAGCTTCGGGGTTATTCTTATTCATAGACATTAAAGATTGAATTTGAGTTACTTGCATTGCATTTCCTTGTTTTCGGACAAAGTTTTAAGGTATCCTGTTGAAAACTAATGCATGAATACTGTAGATTCAGACATAACAAGAACAGAGTAAGTCCTGTAATCTTTAGGAAGTTTCTCTGACAGTGAGATTTTTTGTTGTTAGGAGTGTAAGAATGTTGATGACAGCAGAAGACGTTGAAAGAATGGCCATGGAAGCCAATTAACTGATTTAATATAGGTAAAATCGAACTTGTCTCCTACAATTTTGCACGGGAAAGATGACAGCAATGACTAATGCGAAGAGTTTCTGAATTGATGGAAGAGACGGGCTTTTTCCAGAGCCGGTCAGCTGAAACAGGCTTCGACAATGAATATACTGCACATATAACATATATAACATGCTTCTGATTGTACCATGCATCGATCCTTGCTGTTTCCCTCCTTGGTTGTCTTCATCTGCTTGTTTCTTCTGTTGTGTCTCATACACAACTCTATTTTGTTGATTGATCATGGTTATAAGTACGAGGGTAGGTTAAGAGGTCATCAAACATGCATGCTCGGTCTTGGTTGAACTTAAGTAATGATGGCTAACCGTTTCGAGAGATTTCAGATTGAAATTCTGAAGGCGGCGTTTGAAGAATCAGAGCATTTAACGGGGGAGAAGAAGCTTCATCTGGCAAGGGTTACAGGGCTGGATATGGAGCAGGTGTCCAGCTGGTTTAACCGGGTACGAGCTAGGAAACGTGCTAAAGAATCCTAGCGAGAGTTGTAGAGGATGTATTCCGAGCTCAGAGAGAGATGTCGACGAGCTGATTTGGAGGATGAAAACCAGCTTCGGAATGAAGGGTAACTGATAGAAAATGGCACTACTTCCAGTTTGAACAAAAACTTAAAACAAGTGTTAATAATGGAATAACAAATGAAGCAAAGATGACACATGCAATTTATAAAGGTTCGGCAAGCCTACTCCTGTCCCCAAGTTGTGAATTTGGGAGTTTTTAAAGATATTCTTATTAAGCACTTGAGATTACAAGAAAAACCTTGCAATCTCATACACGAACACTCTAGTGAGATAAATAAGTTTCACCTACTTATCTTTCTCACTAACACACACTAAATGAATGTTACCTCCTCTCTGGAACTAACCACAGTAGTACCAGAGATTACAAAACTGAGACCGACTGTCTCTCTGGAATCACTCAGATCCCTACCAATGCTGAATCACTCGGATTCTTACAAACAATCTGAATCACTCGGATTCTCACAAACAATCTGAATCACTCGGATTCTATACTCTGCACAAAGCTATTACTGATCTTACTCGAAGATCCTGACAACTCGTGTGTTCCTTTCTTTGAGGATCTGCGTTATATAGTGTGTTCAAGACACACTAGCCGTTGGGAAAAACTCCTTGCCATATTTGGTCTTGACTTGATTTGCTGAATCTTTTATTTGAGTGATTTGGAGATTTGATTGCTGTTCCACCAATCTTGGAGATCTGACTAGAACTTGCCATAACCTTCCTTCCACTGATGCTGATTAGCTGGAACTTGCCTTGTTCCACTTGCCATAGCCTTCCTTCCACTGATGTTGATTAGCTGGAACTTGCTTTGTTCCACCAATCTTGGACAAAACAGATTCTAAGAGAGAAGAGGGATTAACCGAAATCAACAAAAGCAATCTAATTTCAACATTCTCCCCCCTTTTGTTGATGAGGAGATTAAGCACAAGGAGCTCAAGGCTCCCCCTGTCAATAAGAGACAAGATAAGTAGAACAACTCCCCCTGTCAATAAGACATAATCTAATAAAAACAACTCCCTCTATCATAGGGTCTGCGTAGACATGTATCATAAGAGATAAAACCATTATCATTGTCGGTGGCATATGCTCCTAGTTCGATTGCTTCTCTAACTTCTCCTCCCCCTTCAGCAACAAAAGGGTTCCTGGGTTTAAGGGTGAAGTATCGTGGCGATTCACTTCCTGATAACTTGCAACTTCAGGGCTCAAGGTGTCCTTGACCATGGGGTTAGTTTCATAAAAAAAGGATAGATTTTTGAACAAAACCCTTACACTTATTGGATACTTGACTATGGGTTGCGTTCTCGT
Organism: Lantana camara; assembly: GCA_037501455.1. Taxonomy (NCBI): domain Eukaryota; kingdom Viridiplantae; phylum Streptophyta; class Magnoliopsida; order Lamiales; family Verbenaceae; genus Lantana; species Lantana camara. The sequence goes on along the minus strand of CM074860.1, from coordinate 1,362,891 downwards.
GGGACCAAAAAGATTAAGTTGCAGTAGTTCCAGAGGCTAGTTGGTAGAGATATCATCTTTCACTACTAGAAAACATGAGTTTAGTAACCGAATTTGCAACCGAAAAATGGCCTTTTGTAACCGAAAAATAGTGTTTTGCAACCGAAATGCAACCAAATAATTCTGTTGCGAAAACCCTTGTTGCAAACTTTAGTAACCGAATTTTGCAACCGAACTTTTTGCAACAGAAATAGCAACCGAATGTCTGTTGCAAGAAGCTGTCGATGTGGAACGAAAGCCACGTCACTTTACAACCAAATATTCGGTTGCAAAAATATGACTAATTTTGCAACCAAACATTCAGTTGCAAAGTTGACGTGGCACTTGATTTTTGCAACCGAATTATTTGTTGCAAAATAAGTAGAAATATTAACCAATTTTGCAACCGAAAATTCGGTTGCAAAAATAAATTATTTTGTAATTTTTAATTAATTTTCAACCGAATTTTTATTACAAAAGATAAATTTTCAATTGCAAAATAATGTCAATTTTGCAACCGAATTTTTGGTTGCATTATTTAAAATTTAATATATTTATTTTGTTTTTTTAAATTTAGTATTTAATTTCATATTTTTCTAAAAATATCAATTTTAAACTTATATTACCAATAAAGTTAAGCTATGAAACAAACACTTGAATGAAAATATTATACAAACCAAAATATCATACAAACTAACAATAATCATAATAATACCACCAAAATATCAACACTTCCAAATGACCTTTCAAATTACTTTGTACAACAATCTAACCTTATAAACAAGGCACTTACAAAGACAAAAAGAATATAAATCATAAACTATAATGATTTGGTCGGATTTGAAGGCACCCTTGAATGGTTGTGCTTGCCTTCATAGGTGACAATGAGCATTGATGGTTATTCCACACTTTTTTCCACATCTTTACTCATGGGTAATCCCTCATGCTGCTACATGTATAGTATACCCTACATAATTAATTATAAGAAGAAGCAAATATTTGTAACACTTGTTATCTTTTCTTTAATCCTAATGTTGTTGCATATAAAATTCATAGTTTTGACATTGAAGGCAAAGGATTGGCTGTTAAAACAACCAAACTTACGTGATTCTATCAACAAGTATTTGCGGGCAAAGATATGACGATTAAAAAAATTAAAACATGAACAAAAAAACTCATTTTCTCATTCTCAACAAATAAACATCAACCCAAAAATGGATTCATTAATGGATTCAAGAAACACAATATATAGAACAACATATGGTGGAAAAAAAACTATGAACCATTATCATAAAGTCATACCTAAGATGAGGAGAACCTTTGATTGGTTTGTCACCATATTTCCCCTAAGAACACTCATCGGGCAGGATATCAGCTCATTTGCTTTTTCAATGCAGGAATTTTCAGACCTATTCAACCTATGCTTCTGGTTTTCATAAACACACACACATAATATCAAAATTCGACAAAAAATAGCACAAAAATGATTAATTTCAAGTTACTGTACCAGGTGTTAGTGATGTGCAGAGTTTCAGAGTTGTTTTTCTCACTAACACCTAATATCAGAGTATGCACTTTTCCCCCAAATCAAGAACTCTGTTTTTCTCCCAAATCACCTGTAATCGTATCTTGTGGACTTTGTAAACCAGATATTGTTGAAATATGCCTGTAAATTTGATAAGCCACCTTTAGGAAATTCATCAAAGTTCAGAGTCATAAGTACATCACGACAACACATACAAATGAATCACAATTCTCTAGCACTAGCAGCACATGCTCTCAAGAAGCAATAATCATTTTCTATTCACACTCAAGTCCCACAAGGCAACTATGGAAACTTTCTCCAATATGACAAAGTGTCTTCCAAAATAAACAGAAAAATTATAGATGTTAGACAAATGTTCAAACATAAACAAGTTTGCATGCAAACATCAAATCAACATCATTCCTGACTACATTAAGACTTAGTTTGTCAGTATATATATTGTAATTGCCAATGATCTAACAACATAAAACTTAATTAATACCGAACCAGGTAGATGATGTAGTTATGTATAGTTCCGTCCACTAATTGCTTGCTATCAAACCAGGCAGGTTACTTTCACCAACTTGCAAAAAAATAGATAAGAATACATGGACAATATAGGTTACCTCAAATACTTATAATGAACGGATACTTAGAATTCAGTATTTTCTAAACGGTCATGCCCACAAACATGAAAGAACATCACAAGAACAATTCAATGATGTGGCCTTCATCACTTAATCAAGAAATAACACCTATATCATTCATTAGCATCACAAGAACAATTCAAAGATGTACCAGCAATAGAATTAAGGGTCAGCACTTTAGAACGGTTCAAAGTGAAAAACGGAGAATCCATGGCTAAACCTTCCCATTGAATCAATCAAATCAAGAAGCGATTTGTTTAAAATAACTACTTCCTCTCCTAGTTGAACAAGCTGAAATGCAGATGCAAAGCCTTAACTTTAGAGTTGCAGCTTTGAGGATATTGATATAAGAGTAGAAAAATGATCCAAGATATTGCCAGTTTTCAGGTTTTTAGTTAAGAAAGAGCTATCCATATCTGCAAACAAATTGCAAAACACATATCTAACACTTGTTGTCCTGCAACACAGAACAGCTGTTGCTAAGTTATTTTCTAGGATGACCTGAATGTCGGCAGTGATGGAAAAGGGAAATAATTCCAGTTCCATTAGAATTAATAAATTTGAATTTCTTCTAATTTCTATAATGAGGAACTACTGACACAAAGATTTTCAGAATGAGATGATGATGCAGTAATGATCTTATATTTCAGAACATGAATCAAATCCAAGATACAAAGAAAGCCTAATTTGATACACCAACAATGTAATAGTAATACAGTTCCCAATTTCCACTGATCCATAAATATAACAATTCAATCGAATTAAAAACCAATTAAATTACTAAACCCTAACTAGAATCATACCTGTCGGTTAGAGGCATTTGCTGCCCTACAGATCTGCTCGGATCCAAATTACACATGCGTGGCAACAGCAGGAGCAGCCGCCGCCGCAGCGGAGGCTGCACCATTGAGGTACGATAGAAATCAAGAAGTCGCCGGATCCCCAAAACCTCGCGATCGGAGAAGGTGCGTCCGCCGATGACGACAGGCTGATCGGAGGGGCTGGAGGGGGAGGGTGGCGACGGGGAAGAAACGGGAGGAGGCGTGGGAGAGGGAAAGGGGTAAATCTTTGAGGGAGCGTTAAAGAGGAAACTGGGGTTTGTTTTCACAAAGAAAAAGGGGGAAATGAAAATTTTTGAGTTGGTGTTGAGAATTGAAGGGGGGAACGAGAAAAATTTTGGGGGAGGTGGATTAAATTATTTAAGTTTTGTTAAATATGTAAATTATATCTAAGTATAATATATTATATGTTATACTATTTAATAGTCATATAATTGTTTATATATTATTTAATAAATTTATAATTTCATATATATGTTTTTTTTTTTTTGGTCCACATATATATGTTATTTAATATAACTTATAGCATGCATAATATCATTTAAAAGCAATTTACTTCTTCAGTTAATATTTCAAGGAATTTTACATTCGATCAAGATTATACATTAATTCCATTCATGACAAAAGAAAAGGTATTTCACCTGAATCTCAATATATTGAACTCACGGGTAAGCATAATATGATTGTAATAAATTATATGTTATGTCTAATATATATATTATTATATTATATTATTTAACGTTATATATTATTGATGCGTTCTAGCCCAAACCCTTAATGATTAATCTTCCTTCCTCAAGACCCTTAATGATTAATCTTCCTTCCTCAAGGATCTTACCGAAGTAAGCCAGAGTTTAGGAGAGATCAATCAAGAGATCAGACCAAAAAGCTTAGATCGTCATATCTCAAGGGTCGTTTATATAGAATATTAGACTTCTTGTTCTTATCGTTTAGTTATTCACGTTTCATGAAGATAGATTGGAGTTATCCGATCAGAGTTGTTACGATCCTGCAGAATTCCTTTATCTCTATCTCGCCTTATGAGTTGAGTCTTGGGCTTGATTGTATTGAGTTGAACCTTGGGCTTTAGGGCTTGTCCCCAACAATTATATTATACACGTAATTGTCTTTTTAAGCTATAATATTAAATTACTGTTAATATAGCATCTAATTAGACATGATGAATAATGATTTATAAACTATAATATACCTGTTTTCGATGAATATAGTTAATATCATATTGTATTGTTAATGCTATTATAAAAGTAATTATAGTTAAGTCATATAGTACAAACTTTAAATATTCTTTTAAGCTATTAATATCATGTCATTACCAATATATCATTTCAATAATTTATATATTGTATATCATATATTATGAATCAATTATTAATTCTTATTTAGGATATATACTTTTATCGGCCATAATTATATATGGGGACAATTAGTCACCGATAAACAATTAAATATATGTTATCACCTTCGGTTGTTATTTCAGTTGTTAAATTTAAATATTTGTTTTACAAGTTATATCATAAATATAAATAACTATATATTATTGCTAATTAATAGTCTGATTATTATCTACATATTAATTATTAGACTTATAATTGCATATTATATCGTTTGATATAACTTGTAACTATTTATGGTATCATTTCACAGAATTATAATTATGTACATAGTTTACTATACTTATAGGTATTATATCGTTAATGAATACGATAACATTAGATAGTACTATATGATCATATGATATATAATATCTATTTATAATTATATTAATATAATTAACTACACTTTGTACTATTTAATAGTCTTATAATTATCTATATATTGTTTGGTAAACTTAAAATTAAAAATTATAGCATTCGATATAACTTATAGCTACCTATAGTATTAATGAGTAAGTTACTATTAAACATTATTATGTCATATGATTTATAATATCTTTTATAAATGCAAATTATATTTTGTTTATTATTTTATTTAATAGATATATAGTATTTAATAGTTATATATAATTACATATATTATATTATTTTAATAGATCCCTTATAGTTATTATATTAATTAATTATGTCAATCACTTGTAAAATACATTTCCGCGTGCATCTTATATAATATCACACATTATATCAATATTCAAAATGTTGTACATATTATATAATATCATATCAATATATAATTTCTATCATAAATGTAATATCAGTATATTATAGTATTTAATAGACGTATAGTCATCTATTATACCATTTGATATCTTTTATAGCGATCACTTGTGAAAATTACCCTAGTATATCATATATAATATCGTGTGTAATGTCAATTCTCAAAATTAAATGTCGTATATGATATATAATATGATATCATTATACAAGTATAACACCTTAATGATTCATAATGTATATTATATCTTATAAAACATAACCTTTAAATTTTATTATATAGTTTTCAGTATCTACAACAATATAACGATAATTATTAATTAATATTACCACAATATAATTATATAAGTAATTATAATCATTTAATATCTATTATACTATATCTATCGTTTGTAGAAATTACTTTGATCTGTACATCATATATAACATTACGCGTTTTACCAATTCTCAAAATATTTTATATGTTATATGATATCATATCACTATACAAGTATAATATCTTAATGGTTTATAATGTACATTATATCTTATAAAATATAATTTTAAAATTTATTACATAATTTATAGTAAGATATATACTACCATAATAGAAGTAATTATAATTAACTAACTTTTATTCACTTTACAAATATATTATAAATTATAATATTTATTATCATTTTAATTAGAAAACTTATATTATACAATGATAAAAGGATTTAAAACTTTTTAGGAGGCGAGTAATTAATAATTATTATGTATATATTAAATTTAATAAAAGAAAACACTTTTGCAACTGATTTTGCAACCGAATAGCAACATATATTTTAAAAGGTATTACATATTTTAATTTTATAAATTATAATAAATAAAAAGATTGTTGCAACCGAAATTCGGTTGCAAAGAGGATGTATGAAAATTTTGCAACCGAATTTCAGTTGCAAATTTAACATTAAAATAATTAAATTAGTTCAAAACTTTGCAACCGAAATTTCGGTTACAAAAGTATTTTTGAAATGATTTTTAATAATTTTGCAGCCGAAAATTTTGGTTGCATTTCGGTTGCAATTCTTGTACAACTGATTTTGCAACCGAATATTCTGTTGCAAATACTTTAACCAGGTTCGATTTTTTCATTCTTTTTTTCAACCGACTTAGCAATAGAAATTCGGTTACAAAGGATTTGCAACCGAATTAGCAACCTAATTTTCTGTTGCAAATACATTAAAAATGTTGACCATTCAACTTTTTTTTTGCAACTAATATCGCAACCGAACTTCGGTTGCAAAATTTTTGCAACCGATTTGGTAACCGAATATTCGGTTGCAAAGCCAGGTGGACAAATTTTGGTTTTCGGTTGCAAATTTGGTTGCTAAATCGGTCAAATTTGCAACCGAAAATTTTCGGTTGCAAATTTTCGGTTGCAAAAACCATGTTTTCTAGTAGTGTTTGGCCTTAAGCTGGAACGAACTTGTTTCCCCATTTGGTAGGCGTCGCAGGGCTTGTCTTTGATGAAGTTAAGCTTAGGAACGCCTCTAACCAATTCTTTGTTAGTTAAGTGGGAAATGAGTTCCATGTTCACATGACCCATCCTTTTGTGTCAAGTCCAATTGGAATCATTTGCTACAACTATCATGTGTCGAGAACATCCGCTATCGAGAATCCACTTGTTGTTCCAGGATGTTCCAGAGCTTTCAACCTCTAATTGTCATTTGGTTTTGGGTCCCCAATAATCTTTGGGTCCTTCATTGTTAGAAAGAAGTGCAGTGTGTGCTTCTGGAACTGGCTGTCGGGTCTTTGGAACCCAGACCTGTTTAGTTCTTATGCTTCTGGAACTATGATAAGAGTATTGAATATGACCAAGTTTACCACAGTTATAGCATTTTTTTCTTGGAAAGTGTCTTTGTTTCTTTTTAGCATTGTCCATCTTGTATATGATGTTACTAAGGCGTGAGTGTTCTAAAGATATGTGTTCATTTTCTTTTTCCAAGAGTTCTTTTTCAATTTTCAATTGGTCAATAGCTTGAAGTAATCTACCTTTCATGTCCTGTTTTTCTTTGATGATTTTCAGTAGATTTTCTTCTAGTTTTTTGTTCCTAATGAGAAGGTTCTCAATACGGTTCTCGCAAGTTTCAAGTAGTTCTTCAATATTTATTCCCTCAACATCATCAAATTCATTTTGAGGGGTGTTAGGGAGATTTACTTGATCATTTGCCATTAGGGCGATGCATTCTTCCTCAGTGTCAAACAACTCTTTTTCGTGATCCCAGTTAGCAAGGTAGGAACTTCGATGATTTTCATTTTCCTAATGCTTTTTCAGCAATGGGCAATTTGGTCGAATATGCCCTGATTTTTTGCACTCGAAACAGACACCTCTGTCGTTCTGGAACTGCTGGGATGAGTTAGATGACTGAGCATAGTGGTTTTGGAACTGCTGAGTTGAATTGTTGGATTGAAAGTTGCTATTTTGTGGCTGCTGGAACCTTCGGTTTCTGTTCCGGTTTGAGGCGATTTCCTTGATTCTTCTTGATAGGAGTACCAACTCATCATCGGTTTGATCCTCAAGGTTAAGGAAATTATCTGCTGAGAAGGCAATATTTTTCTGGACATCTATTTTATCTCCCTTATTCAGGAGGGTGAGTTCATGAGAAATTAAGGAACCCATGAGTTCAGCAATTGTAAGAGTACTTAGCTTTTTTGCTTTGTAATGGCGGTGACTTTGGGCGTCCATTCTTTGGGTAGAGACCGCAGGATCTTCCTAACTTGTTGTCCTTCAGATAGTGGCTCACCAAGAGCACTCATTTGATTTGCAAGGGCTGTGAATCGGGTATGCATTTGACTGATGGTTTCTCCTGGAACATTTGGAATGCTTCATATTAGGTGGTTAGAATTGCTACCCGTTCCTCTCGGACTTGCTCGGTACCTTCGTGGGTGATTTTTAGCATGTCCCACATGTCCTTGGCCGTTTTGCAGTTTGAGACGCGATTGTATTCCTCTTCAGTCAATGAGACCGAGAGAACATTTTTTGCCCTTGCGTTTAGTGACCAAGCCTTTTCATCCTTCTCATCAAGTTCATCCAGTTCTTTTGGAACCTGTTCTCCATTTACTTCTTTCATTGGAATCTTTGGAGCTTTGGTGACAATCCGCCAGAGTTTGAAATCAAGTCCCATGAAAAATTCTTCCATGCGATTCTTCCAAGTAGAGTAATTAGTACCATCAAAAAGTGGTGCACGTGTGTGTGAGGGGGCTTCAGCAAAATATTCAATTTTAGCAGCGGATTTGGATCGAAAAGGTGATTAAACCTTTGTTTTTTGAGAAAAAACCTGCTCTGGTACCAATTGATAGAAAATGGCACTACTTCCAGTTTGAACAAAAACTTAAAACAAGTGTTAATAATGGAATAACAAATGAAGCAAAGATGACACGTGTAATTTATAAAGGTTCGGCAAGCCTACTCCTATCCCCAAGTTGTGAATTTGGGAGTTTTTAAAGATATTCTTATTAAGCACTTGAGATTACAAGAAAAACCTTGCAATCTCATACACGAACACTCTAGTGAGATAAATAAGTTTCACCTACTTATCTTTCTCACTAACACACACTAAATGAATGTTACCTCCTCTCTGGAACTAACCACAGTAGTACCAGAGATTACAAAACTGAGACCGACTGTCTCTCTGGAATCACTCAGATCCCTACCAATGCTGAATCACTCGGATTCTTACAAACAATCTGAATCACTCGGATTCTCACAAACAATCTGAATCACTCGGATTCTATACTCTGCACAAAGCTATTACTGATCTTACTCGAAGATCCTGACAACTCGTGTGTTCCTTTCTTTGAGGATCTGCGTTATATAGTGTGTTCAAGACATACTAGCCGTTGGGAAAAACTTCTTGCCATATTTGGTCTTGGCTTGATTTGCTGAATCTTTTATTTGAGTGATTTGGAGATTTGATTGCTGTTCCACCAATCTTGGAGATCTGACTGGAACTTGCCATAGCCTTCCTTCCACTGATGCTGATTAGCTGGAAATTGCCTTGTTCCACCAATCTTGGAGATCTGACTGGAACTTGCCATAGCCTTCCTTCCACTGATGCTGATTAGCTGGAACTTGCTTTGTTCCACCAATCTTGGACAAAACAGATTCTAAGAGAGAAGAGGGATTAACCGAAATCAACAAAAGCAATCTAATTTCAACAGTAACTGTTCTTGAGTGTGAATCGAGGTTTGGTTGGTGCATCCTTAAAAGATTGTCTTAATATCTGTGTTTGATGAAATAATGGTGTTACAATTTCGTTCGCGAAATAAAAATTTCTGGCTCCGTTCCTGGGCGGTGCCACGAAGTGGTTCTGCAGACTGTAGCGACCGAGACATATGATGTTTGCATGAATGATCGAAATGGAAATATGGGTATTTGTGTGTGTGTTCCTTCAATAGAAGATTTAATATTTCGAAATTCAGTTATTTGTGGGGATTGTTATAAGTTTGGGATTATTATGAACACCTCCCGTGGTTTAATCCAATTACGAAAAACACTCTCATAGCTGAGAAATGACAAAAATCGACCCCGAAATTTGATCAAGAGTTGAAAAAATACGTCGAGAAATTACAAAAAAAAAACCCGCTTATAGAATTTATTAATTTACTCTACGAATTCAAGGTATAGCAAATGGTAGAAAATATGAAAAAAGGGGTTTGGTGTAATTCATGGACATTAAAAGATTGAACTTTGAGTGTATATATTGATAATAGCGACTGGTGTACCTTAGTTAGCGACTCGAATACAAAATATCAGATTAAGTTAATATATCGTCGAATCATTAAAAGACGGATGTAACATACAGATTAAGCAAATGTGCGCAGAACAGCCAAAAAACCTAATGTAACGAGGGACTCAAACACAAAACATGAGATGAAATATATAGGGCAAATTAATATATTGTTGCTTTGACAACCAAATATTGATATACATTAGCAATTAATCCCATCACCAAACATCTTCATTAATTTTCTCTGTCCTTCATTGTACTCTCACATGCATTAGGGGATCAGTCCATTCCACCCGACTCAATGATTGATGGTTAATTTTAACTAGGGTGAGCTATCATCTCTACGAGTGTGTTAGAGACGATATTGCCAAGACTTATTGAGAAGAGTGCGACAATCGTTAACAATAAACTCCAAGGGATGAGAAACTACATTGAGCCCCTTTAATAAGGCGAATAACTGCCTTCGAGTCAACTTCTACAATAATTCTTTTCAGTCGATATTCCCATGCGATCTTGAGTCCCTCTCTGAGAACCAATTATTCTGCACAACAAAACAATTAAAAAAAAGCCACAATTCAAGAAGCCAAGCTGAAAAATGAGCTTCGACTCGTGAAGAAGCGCAGAGCTGAGCTGCTAGAAGAAAACCGACGTTTGAAGCAAAGGATTGTGATCGCTAGAAGTGATAATTGATTATCGTTAACAAATTTACATTACATTAGGATCCACAAATGTGCCAATGATTAAAACATACACATACATATATAAAGTGCTAGATATGATGAACGAATATAGACACAGTGAGACGGATACGACACAATAGGATACGACGATATAAATTTTTTTTTTATTGGGATTTTCCACTTGAGGAGTGTCGGACATGGTGTCCAACACGACACGATAAATGATATTTTTAAAACCGCTCGTGTATCATAGAGTGCCAGTTACATGGGACACCTACATCACTTATCCAGGCAACATCCCTTCATTGACAACATTTACACACTTCTTGATTTAAGGCTTTATGCCAATTGCCAAAATTTTATTTTTCTAGAAAATAAGGAGTAAAATCAACTGTAAAAACTTTTTCTTGGATTTGACTTTTGGAAGTGGGTTTAATTTTCTCGTGGGCCCAAACTTAATTTCGGCCCACCATCATTAATAGGGTTGTCCACGAGTCGAATTTAAATCCAAATCTTAGCATATTCGTCCTATAAAAATATTCGATAAATCATATCCAATTATGAATATTCATTATCCAAAATAAACGAATCAAATATGAAATTAAGAACCCGATAGATCAAGAATTCGAATCCAATTATATATATAATATAATTAAATAAATTGTTTACTAGTAAAAAATATTAAGATGATTAAAATTAAAATTTTCACATATTTTTTACTTTAAACAATAATAAAATTTGAATTATTTACTCTAAAAAAATATATATTTTCCTTTATTAATAAGTTTAAATTGAGGGATAATTATTGATAACTACCCCTTACCCACACTCAATTTTAGTTACCCCTATCCAAAATCTTTTAGTATTAACTACATAGCTGAAAAAAAATTAAATTTTAGTCAATCCCTATTTTAAATTGAATTATTCTATTATCCCTAAGAGAATTATAAAGATCCACATCATCCAATTATTGCGGTTTCACTTCCAACACAAAGAAAAAGAATTTATGCATCAAAAAACTTCCTGAAAGAGAGAGACGACAAAAAGAAAAAGAATAAAATGAGAGTCATTAGTGGAGAGACGGAAAAGATTTAGTGGAGAGACGAAGATGATGGAAAAGATTTAGTAGAGAGACGAAAAATATAAAGAGAAGCAATGGCCTTAGAGACGGGAAGAGAGAGATTGACATAAAAATATTAACATATGAAATAAGGAACTCAGTTTTCAAAAAAGGTTATTGGGTATAACATATGAATATTAAGGTACTCAGGTTTCAAGATAATGTATTGAATGATTTAAAACAAAGTATTGAATTGAAATCGAAAGATATTGAATGGTTCGAAATAAGGTATTGAATTGAAAACATAAAGTATATATGAATATTAAGGTACTCACTTTTCAAAATAAGGTATTGAACAGAGAACATAAGATATTAGTATAATAAATTAGAAATAAGGTACCCCATTTTCAAAATAAGGTACCCAATTTTCAAAATAAATTATTGTGAAAGAAGGTAAATCACCTATTATTTGTTAAGTCATATGGTAAAAAAATCATAAAAAGTCATTTTTGTTGTTGAATAATGGCGTATTAATTCATTTGAATGACAGACAAGTCGAATGTCTTCCGACTTCTACAATAAATTTAGTATTTTGAGAGTTAGTACTATGAATTTTTTTTTTTTAGTGCAAACTAAAATTCTCTACACTAATGGTTATTTAAAACTAATTGTCCCTTAAATTAACTTATTTTAAATAAATATAAAAAAAACCATCAAATATAATAATTCATTAAATATCATGTAATTATATTTATTTTTTTATATTAAAAATTAAATTTTATTGATAAGTTCCTTATCAGATTCGGATTCGGAATTTCCTAATCCTGTTCGAATCCGACACGTGGACAGCCCTAGCCCAAAACTTGGAATTTTGGTCGATGACGACAAAGTTCCCAATTATTTGTTTATTGCAAAAGAGATCCATTAGATAGAATTGAATATGCTTCATGCTGCTGCTACGATGCTTAACTTTATGTACCAAATGTGTATATATATGTGTGAGTTTGTGTTTTGCGTTTTTCATATATAAGGATTGGAGCTGAAATCGGGGGAGAGACTTGTCCGGGACGGGAAATGGAGTAAGAATCATGTTTCTTGGGTGTTCAAGAAACTGGGTTTTACTCCATATCCAGTCCTGTACGAGTTTCTTTTCCTGCTGCTTCATTCTTTGATGGCTCGTATTGGCAGCTCAATGGTGACATTATTGATGTCATTCATCCTCGAAAGCTAGCGATTTCCATCGAGTCGGGCAATTTATGTACCAAATGTGTATGTATATGTGTGTTTGTGTTTGTGTTTGCGATCTTCGTCATTGAGGATTGGAGCTGAAATATTCCGGGACTGGAAATGGAGTAAGAATCATGAATGTTTCTTTGGGTGTTTTCGTGATGGTCATGTTCCACATTAGGAAAATATAAGAAGTATGTTATGTACCATCAATGAATATTTCTTTTTGAATAGTTTTTTTATATCTAATTTTAAGTTGTATTAGGTGGATTCGAAAACTTACATTCGCCCTGAAAGACTCGGGATGGAATGCCAGTTTCTCTGATGCACAAATAATTCTTAGTTAGAATGTCAGTTTGTCATTACGTGCCTCGAATATTTCTATTTATATCAGTTTTTCATTAATTATGTGTCTCGGATATTCTATATTTCTCGTTCTGTTCATATCAGTTTTGTCATTAATTAATTATGTGTGTCGAATATTTCTCATGTTGTATCTCGGATATTTCATTTTTCTGGTGTTGCGTCTCAAGTATTTCTCATGTCTCCGATATTTCTATGACACTTCTCATGTTGGGTCTCAAATATTTATCATGTCTTTGAATATTTTTTATATTGTATCTAAGATATTTCTCATGTTTCCGTATCATATCTTATAAGTATTTGTACATTATAAACCACCGTGTTCCTATATGTGCATTATAACTCATGTTGATGATCCAATTAAACTTACTCATAACTTTAAATTCAGGAAACTATTCGCGCACATCAAACTAAAGTGGTCTATATATATATATATATATATGTATATATATTTGTTGTCGTGTACAAGGTTGTCATAAAGAACTACGGGAATCAGTGTGTCAGCATATATAAATATAAATATATATGCATAGAATTTTCCGTCGTACAAATTATATTAAAGATTGAGAAATAAAAAAAAAAAAGGTCCTTTGATCTATTCATGAACAAATTTGGAATTGGATCTGAAAACTCAATTTAAGTCATCTTTATAATAAGGTGAGTCTTATCTCACTACCATGCAATTAAGTCTAATTACAACGTAATTCATTTAAATTAAAAAATTATATTTTAATCTCTACGAATTTTGTTTGGACTGAAATTCCTAACAGAATTTATAAAAGTACACTTATGCCCCTGGCGGTTTTATGAGTGTTACATTTAATTCCAAAATGAACAATAATCCCTACAAATTATGAATTTAAAAAAAAAATAAAAATTAATTAGGGATATTTTTGGAATGATATAACGGAACCCCTAGGGACCAAATGGTTCTCAAAGTTAGAGAGTAAAATGTAATTTTTCAACTTAGATGGATTGCGTTGTAATTAGACCTTATAACAAGGTAGTCAAATATAATTATTTCTTATAGTAAATAAAACAATATATAGCAATGAGAAATATATTAAAGGGAAAATATCATTTTTAGTCCTCTACAAATGGCATTTTTCGGTTTTGGTCCTGAACTTTTCACTTGTCTCAAATTCCATCCTCTATGTTTCCAAAAATCTCAATTTAAGTCCTTTTACTAACTGACATTAAATATTAGACGGAAAAGGTCATGTGTGACGCATGTGGCCTGAATAAAGCCCGAAATTGACATAACGGGTCTGAGTAAAAACCTTAATTTTATCACCTAGGGTTAAAATTCAAAAAATCACACCCCCCTCTCACCTCTCTCAGCCTGTGCTTGTTCCTCTCTGATTTTCCTCAAGAAATTGCTTGTTAGGAGTTGGCGTGGATGAAATAGAATCCGTGGCGGAGATGGGTACGCGGAGGGGCGGAGGAAGCCGTCGTAGAGGGAGAGGGAAAACAACAAGCGGAGGGAGAGGCGGAGGAGGGCCATAGCTGCTAAGATTTACATGGGGTTGAGGGTGCAAGGTAATTACAATCTGCCCAAGTACTGCGACAACAATGAAGTTCTCAAAGCGCTCTGTGCTGAGGCGGGTTGGATCGTCGAGCCTGATGGCACTACTTATCGCAAGGTTAATTTTCAATTTTCCTCTGATTGTTTTGCTTGGATTTGCCTAGATCTGTTGAATTGGGATGTGGGTTTGCCTCGCTTTTTGATCAATTGCTGCTTTTGGTTCTTCAATTTAGGGTTTTTTTTCCCCTAGTTTTGGGGAAGATATTCTGGGTTTTGGATTTGTGAAGGGTTCTCTGTTTTTCTTGCTTTTTTCCTTGGCTAATTAATAGATTTCTGGCTAATTTCCCCCCTTCTTTTTCCTCTTAATTTGGAAGATATGAGTTAATTATGGATCTGTATCTACTTTAATTGAAATATAAACTAAAGCTGATGAGAGCTCAAGTTAGATGCTCTTCTCAGCTGCATTTCCCCTTCGTTTCTGCAAATTGGGGTGAAATTCAGATCGCAAGAATTTATTGAACCCAAAAGAAAAAAATAATTTTACTGACAATTGTCTGGACTCTCCAACTTTCACCTTAAAATCCTAGAAATTATTAAATTTGTCAATTTTATGTGATTTATTGATGTAATTGATTGTTCAGGGATGCAAGCCAATTCCAATGGGAATATAGGAGGGACATCGACCAACATAGCCCCAAGTTCATCAAGACCCGTTGTGCGAATTTCGGGCTTTATTCAGGCTACATGCGTCACACGTGACCTTTTCCATCCAATATTTAACGCCAGTTACCAAAAGGACTTAAATTGAGGTTTTTGGAAACATAGAGGGTGCAATTGGAGACAAGTGAAAAGTTTATGACCAAAAACCTCAATTTAAGTCCTTTTGGTAACTGGCGTTAAATATTGGATGGAAAAGGTCACGTGTGACGCATGTAGCCTGAATAAAGCCCGAAATTCACACAACGGGTCTTGATGAACTTGGGGCTATGTTGGTCGATGTAAAAGTTTAGGACCAAAACCGAAAAATGCCATTCGTAGAAGACTAAAAATGATATATTCTCTATATTAAATTTAAAAGGTGATTTACATCTAAACCCCAAATGAATTTTTAAATAACAGAACACTCTGATTTAGATTAAATAACATGGGACATCCTAAAATTTTAAAATTACAAATGACTCCCTCTTCTTTAGGATACTTGATAGTTCTTTCAAAATATTAAATTTAAATGAGTTTTTAAATAACAGAACACTCCAAAAATGAAATTTTACATCTAAACTCCAAATAAATACAATAGTTTTTGTATGAGTTTTCTAATGGAGAGGGAGTCCTTTGTAATTTTAAAATTCATTTGGATTTTGGGTGTCCAATGTTAATAAATCTAAATATAGACGTGTTTTGTTATTTAAAAATTCATTTGGAGTCTAAATGTAAATAAGTTTAAATTAAATTCAAATATGTTGTCGTAGTGTACTGGAATTTATTAATTCAATCCACTGTCAAATATAATGGATCACCACCGATTTATAGACTATAGCGGTTTGAAGATATACTAACTTACGTTCATAAGAAGGTCTGATCGCGTGAAAGCAAAACTTTGGTATAACTTATGGAAATCAAAGTTCAAAAGATTACATTTGATTATTAAAGTGTTGATGCAGCGATTAAGCAACATATTAAAAGGATATGATAAAAACAGGCATAGTTATTATCAAACTAAGAGGACCATTAGATGAATTCATTCAAGATGGAAATAAAATATCAAGAAATTCATATTGTTATTTACAATCCCTATGACTCGGTGAAAGTACCTGAAATGTTAATAATAATATTGAGATGCTCGTATTTTATTTTTAGTG
Source organism: Lantana camara (assembly GCA_037501455.1). Taxonomy (NCBI): domain Eukaryota; kingdom Viridiplantae; phylum Streptophyta; class Magnoliopsida; order Lamiales; family Verbenaceae; genus Lantana; species Lantana camara. The sequence continues at coordinate 1,346,226 of CM074860.1, read as the reverse complement.
TAAAAGCATATTATAACTCATTAAACTAGTGATATATCTCTACCCGAAAAATGTCTTTGTTTTTTTTTAGCAATAAAACTAAAATGTCAAAAAACTCAGAGTTATTAATAATATCAAATATTTTTTTTTAATAAATACACAAAAGGGATAGTATATATAATTTCTCCGCGGAAAAATCTAGCCCAGACCTAGACCGAATCTAATTACACGACAAGTGTAAAAAACTCATTTTTCGTTATATTGGTTTGAGCGAACGAGGTTCGACCAAAATTATCCCGGAATTACAAACCTTAAAAACACAATTGCCGGCACGCATGTATGTCAATTAATTTGTTCTTACTTTAATGATTTCCATGCCGTCTCGTCTTTTTCACCCCCCTTGTCTTTGCCTTCTTGTTGCGACTATGTTTCCCTTTTATTTCGTCTCCATTATAATATATTAGGTTAATGCAAAACTGTCTGTATATATATATATATATATAAGGGGCACAATAGTTTGTAGTTAAGCCTCTTCCACTTTCTCTTCTACGTTGGACATATCATAACGATATGGATCATCATGAGTTTGAAGACAATGAAAACTACCAGGATGGGGTGATGTATAGTTAATTTGATTCTGTAACAAGTACTCGAATGGGTAATCTTAACAATCTGTTGTAGTATTCCTATGTCTTGCAGGAATGGAGATAGGCCCGGCGCCCGTGCTGCCTACACTTTTATCACGGATTCAATAGGTAATATTTATACCAGAGATGGGAGGGACAAGGTGTGTTGTTTTCCCGAATGCCGTGATTGTTAGACTTTAGAGGAAACATAGCTTGGTTGGGAGAATTCTTGTTATTCACCTTAGAATGCTGTACAAACGTGTTACATTATTGAAGGATAAATATTAACAGGGCTATGCTAATAAGGAAGGTCAACTATACCAAACATACAAAGATCCCTAATTTACAGCTTTCCTAACACTCCCCCTCAAGTCGAGTGTCGGGTCTTCGATACTCAACTTGCTCAATACTTCGCTGAAAATCCTCCCATTTACTGCTTTCGTTAGAATATCGGCTAACTGATCCTCAGACCGCACAAACGGGATATCAACAACTCGATCTTCCAGTTTTTCCTTGATGAAGTGCCGGTCAACCTCTACATGCTTAGTTCTGTCATGTTGCACCGGATTTTCTGAAATGCTGATTGCTGCTCGATACTTCCAAACCATACTCTATTCCTTAAACGAAGAGTAACTGCTTCAGGCCGTACAGGGTAACTACGTCGTTGAATCTCCCAAACCACGCACGTGGTGACTGCTTCAGGCCGTACAGGGCCTTCTTCAACCTGCATACCTCGCCTCTATCATATCCACCCAAGAAACCAGGTGGGGGTTCCATGTATACTTCTTCTAGTAGATCGCCGTGCAAGAAGGCATTCTTCACGTCAAACTGATGTAGTGGCCAATCCTCATTCGCTGCTATTGAAAATAGAACCCTGATAGTGTCTATTTTCGCCACTGGGGAGAAGGTCTCTGAGTAGTCCACGCCATAGGTCTGTGTGTACCCCTTGGCTACTAATCGAGCCTTATATCGTTCTATACTTCCGTCTGCTCTATGTTTGACCGTAAACACCCATCGGCATCCAACTGCACGTTTTCCACTTGGCAACCTGCACTTATCCCATGTACCATTCTTTTCAAGTGCATCCATCTCAGTTTTCATAGCCTGAATCCACCTGTCATCTGTAAGAGCTTCCTCTACTGTATTTGGAATCACAGTAGAATATACGGAAGTAGCATAAGCTCGGGCCTGATGTGACAGATTTCTTTGAGCAAAGTCGGCTACTGGGTACTTTGATGTTTTCTTCCCAAGTTCCGGCTCATATCTCTTGGGAGGAACCCCCCGGTTAGCTCTAGGTGGTAAAACATATCTGTTTTCATCCTGTGGCAACTCAACTTGATTCTGTGTCCCATACTCCCCCTGTTCCTCTTCACTTCCTGCACTGTTAGATTCATGCTGAATTACAGGATATGAACTATCTGAATCTGAATTACTGTTACATACCTCAAGGATATCAGTCGAGGTGATTGGTGCCACCTCATCTACGTAGTACAACCCATCCTGCTCAGTACCACGCCCAATCACTCTCCCCGACTGAATATCCTGCAATAAACAAAAAGTGGGGTATATCAGGGTCATGCAGTTTAATTCCTTTGTGATATGACTAATGGACAGTAATTTGCAAGAGAGACTCGGCACATGTAAACAATTTCTCAAATTAATTGTGGGGGATAATGAAATGTTCCCCGTGCCATGGACGGGTGATGATCCACCATTAGCACTCTGAATTGAATATTTGTGTGCCACTGTATAATCCCTAAAATCTCCCTTATCATACGTCATCGTGTCTGATGCTCCACAATCAAACAACCATCGGGCTTCTTTACCCACTGTACCATTCCCTTGGAATCGAGTCTGTGAGGTACAAGCTACTGTTCTCTTATTTTTTTCAGCAGAGTCACATGATGGCAGATTATTCAAGACATTAGGTATATTAGTGAAGGGATAATCTAAGTTGCAAGAATTATTGCTGTACATATAATGAGAATTGGGACAAGTATATGATTGAGGGCAAGACGGTAATTCTACCCGTCTTAACCCTTTACCTAGCAAAGCTTTCCCCTTCTTCTCATTTCCATCAGCCGCCTCCTCCTCCTGCTTGCTATCCTCGCCGTCTTCTTGCACGGCTGCGGCCTGATGGGCCGCCCCAATTCTCCTCTCGCCGGCGTAGCCCGGCGATGTTCTGTCTCTTCGTCGGCTACGCCAGCCCTCCGACCAGCCTATGAGCTCATAGCAGCCCTCTTTCCGGTGCCCGTTTCTCCCGCACTGTTCGCAAGTAATGGGGCTCCGATCGCCGCCGTTTCGGTTGTTGGTGATGGGCCCCCTCGTGCCTGATTCAACGTTTCTCTGTGTCGGTGTGGATCTGAATCTGGGGTTTTCCCTCGAGAGGGATGATGTTTCTTTGGATCTGAATTTCTGGGTAGAGAATCCGGCACCCACGCCGGAGTTGGTAGCCTGTCCCGTCGCCGCCAATGATGTATTCCGACCACCAGCCATGATCTCTCTTCTTGCTGATTCGCGTCGGATCGTTGCGTAGGCCTTCTCCACCGTAGGCAGTGGATGTTCCTTCAACAAATCCCGCCTTTCGGTGTCGTACCGGTCATCAACGCCGGCAAGAAACTGAAAAAGTCTGGCTTCGTATCTGAGGCGATTAAAGATGGCAATATCCCCTTCACACGCCATCGGATTGGGCTGCCGTATGTCAATTTCCCTCCAAATCCGCTGTAAGTTGCTGTAGAACAGTTCGATTGTGTCCGTCCCCTGCTTCATGGTGTTTACCCGGACACTCAGATCGAAAATCTGGAATCCGTCGCCTCCAGACCCATATGTTGCGGTCAATCCTTCCCAGAGTGCCCTTGCCGATGGATATTCGGCATAATTAGGGACGAGTTCAGGGTCCATATTGTCAAGAATCCATGAACAGACTATCAGATCGGTTTGTTCCCATCTGGAATAATTCGGATGGCCAATCGCCGGAGGTGCTGGTTCCCCGGTGATGTGGCTGAGTTTCCCTCTGCCTCCAATGGCTAATTTCATCAATCGAGACCATAACGAGAAATTAAACTGATTTAATTTGGTGCTTACACTGACTGTTTGTGGAATTTGGTACTGACTGTTGTCTGTTTGTGGCTGTAGGTTTTGGAATTTGCTTTCGATAATGCTGGCTATTTGCGTGGCTAAGGAATCAACGGGCTGCTGTGATTCCTTATCGAAACTGGATTGGCTACTGAATTCGGCCATGGCCGTGAGAGGTAATCGGTATGTGATGAGCAAGGGTCGGATCCGTCTAATGGATCGTCGCCCGCTCTGATACCATGTTAGACTTTAGAGGAAACATAGCTTGGTTGGGAGAATTCTTGTTATTCACCTTAGAATGCTGTACAAACGTGTTACATTATTGAAGGATAAATATTAACAGGGCTATGCTAATAAGGAAGGTCAACTATACCAAACATACAAAGATCCCTAATTTACAGCTTTCCTAACAGTGATCGCAGCTACAAATGGGGTTTCCATTAATGACGTTAGAAAGTATGTGTTTAACCTAACTCACCTTATAAGCTAACTGATGGTAAGAGTGACTCCATGAGAATAGGTTAATAGGAGCGGTGTTCCACGGTGTTAAGGCAGCTGGAAATAGGTTGAAACGAACTAGTACCTATTTGACAGAGTTTTGATATATTTTTGGGAAATCTTTTTAAATGTTTTTAGGAAGCAACCCGCCACCGTTCCATGAAGTTGCCATGGTGACTGGAACGGTGACCTTGGTTCCGTTCCCCCGACTGTGACGTCGAACTATGATGAGGTGTATGATACAAGTTTCGAATCTAGATGTTATGAACATAGCTATTGAAATGATACCCATGCCCCCATAGTTTGAACTTTGCTTCAAATCAAATTGTGGGAATTTTTTGCATGCATTATAATTTTGGTTGAAATAGAGTTAATTATATCAAATTGTGGTTTTACGCGACCTAGTAGAATTTAATGTATAGCTAGGTGGAAAGCGAAAGGCAACATGTCAAAGTATGCAACTGTTAAAATTTTCTCCAACTTGACTCAAATAAATTAGTATGGATTACTAACAAGTGTTTTGTATTTGTCGATCAGTAAAATAAAGAGATATATTAATTTCATAATAAATATAATATGCATGTCATATGCAAAGTCGGGTGCTTACTTGTATCCTGCTTGTCAGTACATAGGGGGAAAGACGAGAATAGACCTCAAGATTCGGAACGGACTCTTTTGGGTTTCCTTATCTCGCTATGGTTTCTAGAGATATCAGATCGAAATTCTGAAAGTGCCATTTGCAGAATCATGGCATTTGACGAGAGAGGAAGCTTCATCTGGCAAGGGTTACAGGGCTGGATATGGAGCAGGTGTCCAGCTGGTTTAACCGGAAACGAGCTAGAAAACGTGCTAAGGAATCCATGCAAGAGTTGCACATGATCTGTCAAATATTCCACATAGAAATTTCAAAGACGTGGTGTACGATTCATAATGCGACAACCCTCCACTCAACAACTAGTTATTGGAGTGAGTTATGAGAAACACTTTATTCATGATTGTATTCTAAACTTATCTCTCCACCCGTAGATTTCTCTTCTCGACCTGTCTCTCCATCTATGCACATCTTTGCCATCTTTGTGAGCTGGCATGAATTAATTTGATTGGTCTTGGGAGTGTGGCGTCAAGAAGGAGAAAGAGAAGGGGAAAAAAATAATAATAATTAAGAGAAAAAGTAATATTTAGAGGTGAGGTTACAAATGAAAAATCAAATTTTAATTATGATGTTTATAGTTTGGGTGTGGTGTGCAATAAATATATTACACAAATAGGCTTTCTACATCAATTTTATTTTTTTTTTAATATAAAGTTTAGCCTCCTCTCTTTTCATAAGGCGGGTTTATGGTGCACATAGTTATAAAATAATAATCCCCATATTTGCCGTTCATCTGCATTTTAGTCACTAAGTTACATTTTCCTGCATATATCAACCGAGTTTCAATTCATAAATTTTACAATACAATACAATATACGAGAAGCCTTTGTCTACGTTAACTCATATGGCTAATCGTTTCAAGGAATATCAAAATGAAGTCCTAATGCTTGCGTTCCAGGAATGTGAGAATCCAACCAAAGAGAAGAAGATCGAACTCATGATGGAAAGCATCTCGATATCGAGCTGGTTGGCCCGGGAAAGAAAGAAAAAAACTAGAGGTCGAATTATCATCGGAGTTGGAAAGATTAAACCAATTGCTAAAAGAGAGCAAAGCCAGGGAAGCTGAGCTAAAAAATTAAATGAAGTCTGGTGCTTGAGAAGCCGGTTGACATTCTTTGAAGGCTATCAGGATTTTGAGCCATCCGTTATTAGCTTCATCGACGGTCCTGATTCCATGTAAGTGTTGTATATTTTCAAGACAATAAAATCATATGAGAAGTATATTACACAACCACTACAATAGTTTGATCACGGAGTTAGGTGTTGATTTGATTTTTCCAGTGATGCCCAGGAGTTTTTTTTTTATTATTTTTTTTTCTCTTTACTGTAATTTTGGATTGAATGTGATTTATCCCTTGTGTTATTCAGGTGTCCAGCCCGTCTAGAATGAACCGAGTCCAAAGATGATCGATTGGACCAGAACGATGTCCCCTTCACCATTTCCCGCAATCAAGATGGCGAGCCATGAGTACACAAGGATGCTGAACCATGATAGGGAGACTGAATTCATCCAATATTGGAGGTGTTGATTCTTCTTGTACATGATCATTCGTATGGCAAGATTCGTCCATGTTAACGGACTGTTTTTCTTTTTGACAATGTTAACCCTAAACTTGTGATGTATGTATATTTTTGTTGTACGAACATATGAATGAAATGTAACTCAAAGCGATACTTTACATCTTTAAACATTCATCCCTAAGCAAGTACAAATAATTAAGACAAGGTTTTAATCTTACTTTATGACCTACGTTATTGGTCGTAATAAAATAATACCCTTATAATAACCTATGGTTGTCATTGATATATCATCTGCATTGGTGTTAAGTTACATTTTCTCGTATAGAGTTTCTCGATCTTCTCGTACAAAACTATGTTAGTTTCTCTTATACCATTGCCTATAAATCGAGTCTCATCAATTCATATATAAGTCTTACAATACAATATACGAGAAGCCTTTGTCCCCGTTAACTCTCATGGCTAATCGTTTCAAGGAACACCAAAATCAAGCCCTAATACTTGCGTTCCAGGAATGTGAGAATCCAACCAAAGAGAAGAAGATCCAACTCATGATGCTTATTAATCTCGATATCGAGCAAATATCAAGCTGGTTTGCGAGGGAAAGAAAGAAAAAACGTGTTGTCGAATCATCATCAGAGTTGGAAAGATTGAAACATTAGCTAAAAGAGAGCAAAGCGAGGGAAGCTGAGCTCGAAAATGAAATCCTGCACTTGAGGAACCGGTTGACGACATTCTTTGAAGGTGATCAGCCTGATTATGAGCCATCCGTTAGTAGCTTCATCGATGGTCCAAATTTCATGTAAGAGTCACGTAGTTTCAAGACAATAAGATTATAGGAGAAGTGTATTATGCAACCTGGCTATGATGTTTTGATATATCGGAGTTAGGTCTTGGTTTGATTTTTCCGGTGATCTTTTGTCTTTTGTAATTTTTGGGTTGAATGTAATTCATCCCTTTGTCTGAGTGTAATTAAATGTTAAGACTCAAATGTAGTTAAATTACATTTTGGATTAAATGTAATTTGATGTAACAATAAAGGCAAATAATTGATCCAAGTTCTCGTAGAAGTGACTCCTTATTTTGGGAGACTATGAATAATATATGAATATATACGATTTCTAAGAGCATACAAATCTTTGTAGAGTTGATATTGAATTCTCCTATGTATATACTAAAGATGGAGAAGCAAACAATGATATATCTCTCATCTTTTCATTGTAAATGGAGACGGACTAAGAAAGACGTCAAAAACGCGATGAATTCAAGTTTCGACTAAGCAAAGACAAAAAAACCTATGCTGTATGAAAGGGAAAATTGCAAAATTGGTATACCATCTCCCCCAATTTAGTCGATCTGGTACACTAATTTTCCGGTGAGCAAATAAACCCCATAACTCCAAAAAATAAGCAATTTAATGCACATTTGACCCGAATAACGCACAACCCGCCGGAAATCCGACCCATATGGACACGTGTCACTTTTACGCTAAATTGGCCCATATTGCAATCCGACCCACATTGTCATATGGGTTGGATTTCCGGCGGGTTGTGCATTATTCGGGTCAAATATGCACTAAATTGCTTATTTTTTGGAGTTATGAGGTTTATTTGCTCACCGGAAAATTAGTGTACCAGATCGGCTAAATGGGGGGAGATGGTATACCAGTTTTGCAATTTTCCCCTGTATGAAAACAGGATTACGGATACGATGATATAAATACTTTAAAGACTTAAGTTAATCTATCTAATTAGATAAATTTCAGCATATTTTACTGTAGTACATTTATCATGAAACCTAGTTTAACGGAGCATAATCAAAATAACTACATAAAATCTTTGCATTCACTCGGTGTGATTTACGTTCTTGCACCAAACAACTTAAAATTCCATCACACTTTTAATTCATCTAACAAAAAATTAGATCACAAAATGCAAATCGGATTTTCTACGCATATACAGTACATAAATAGGAGACAAAAAGTAAAATTAATTCAATCTCTTTCATCTGCATTTCCTGCCGGCTGCCAAGATCAATAAATCTAAAACGAAGGGGCAAGATAATATTAATTTGAGGAAATTATAATTTTAGTATATCAACTCACCCTAATTCGCAATTTTAGTATAAAAATATTTTTCATGGAAAAACTAGTCAATAATTATAAAAGTTGGTAATTTCATGAACTATATTACCCGAACAAATATGACCTGCCGGAAAACCCACCCGAAGCTTGCAAAACTCGCTTCGTGACAAATTCTCCAACGTATATGTGAAAATTCGGGTGGCTTTTCCGGCGGATCATATCTATCCTGGTCAAATAGTGCAAGGAATTGCGAATTTTTAAAAATATGGGTTAATTTTTTTTATCGAAAAATAAAATATACCAAAATTGTTGAATTGAGTGAGTTGGTATTGGTACACCAAAAATGCAATTTACTCATATTAATTTCAAATGGAACAATATTTGCCTTGCGATTAATTAATACAATATTGGTAAGCACATCTACCTTGCGATTGTAGTATTTTACAAAGATTGACGTATTTATATTAATTCTAGTAACAAGCATATATATATATATATATATATATATATATATATATATATATCTTGATGTAACATGTTAATGCAGCTAGTAAGCAACTTATATATGACAAAAACGGCATAGGAATTATCTAACAAAGAGGACCGTTAGATGAAACTCATAGAAGGAACAAATAAAGTATCAAAGAACTTGGTGTTTATTTGGCCAACGGGGTTTGTCCAAGTGGTCAATGAGTTCATTCTCTAGAATAACATCTCGGTAACCCCACTTTGATGTGTGTGAATTAAAAAAAAAACAAACAAACAAACAAACAAACTTGGTGTTTATTTACAATCCCTATGATTTGGTGAAAGTACCTCAAATATTGTTAATAATATTGATCATGTCTTGGTATCTTATTTTAGTGTAAAAACGGGTTTCGTTCCTCCTCGACTTCTTCATCCTCCTTGTCGTTGTCTGCTTGTTGCGACATAAGTTTCCTCCTTTCATTTCTTCACCATTACGAATTACGATGTGTTAATGGTGATTGTGAACTGTATAAATATTGGGGGTCGGAGAGCTTGAGCTTCCTTCCCTCCTGCCTCTTGTGAATTGTTTACATGTATAAAGGGCATGGGTTGGAGTCATACCCGGTGCCATTACTGTTTATACACTTATATGTCATGCTCTAATTAATTTGGTAACGTTTATGCGAAAGGGTCTTCGTCGTAGGGATAAGGTGAATGGTTCGATCGCCAGAACAGCCACCGGTGTTCTTGCCTCAACCGTTACAAGAAATTGCAAATGGTACTGGAACGGTGACCTTCCTTCTGTTTTCCCCGACCGTGAGGTCAAACTACGATATGGTGTATGATCCAAGGTTCGAATCTTGATGTTATGACTATAGCTATCTTCTTCTCTTTGGCTGTGGTTGCCTTAACCAGAGGTCAAAAATGAAGTGCTCCAACTTGTTTATGAGTTCATGCCAAAAGGAAAGGGTTTGTTAAATTCGGACCAGGACCAGGACCAGGACCATGATTATTTGTTGTACATATGGATGACCTCGTACGTTACTCATCATGTCGAAGGATTTCCACCATTGCTAGTGCCTATAAATCGAGTCTCAATTCATAAATCTTACAATTTAATGCAACATATATACGAGAAGCCTTTGTCTACGCTAACTCATATGATAACTAATCGTATCAAGGAATATCAATTATCAAAATGAAGCATTAATGCTTGCATTCCAGGAATCAGAGAACCCAACCAAAGATAAGAAAGACATTGAACTCATGATGCTTACAAATCCTGATATATATCGAGCAAATATCGAGCTGGTTTGCCCGGAAAAGAAATAAAAAACATGAGATTGAATCGTCGTGTCGGTCATTTCTTATATGAAAATTCTTAAAAATCTTTAAAAAAAATTGTTTTATCATATTCTTATCATATTGTGTTCGTGCATAGACTCTTCATGATCAAATTAAACTTAATCCTAACTTTAAGTTCAATAAAATGTTCACGTTAATCAAATTGAAGAAGTTTATATTTTTGCTGTCGTGTACAAGGTCGTCATAAACTACTGATGAGGAACGACTTCAGTTTGCCAGCATATATACATAGAATCGTCCGCCGTATATATTAATTAAAAATGGAGAAATAAACAATGTTCTTTGATCGATTCATCGTAAATGGAGGTGGACCGTGAACGAAATTGAAATTGGATCTCAAATCCCAATTAAGACCAACGTCTTTTTAAAAACAAAAAGTAGAAATGGAAAATATATTGAATTTCAATTCAAATATGCTTCTATCAAATACTGGAATTTGTTAATTTAATCCACCATCAAATACATATAAACATGTAATGGATCACCATCAAATTGTATAGTACAACCATTAATCGACCCCATACTAATTTTTGATTTATAAGACTATTGGAAATATAAAACGGATCGCCCATAGATTGACCCGAAATAAATTTGAAGTAAATGGGTTGGCCCGAAAATAATACCCACACACACGCGATACAGTAAGAGAGAGAAATAGAATTCTGGCGAAGAAATATGACGAGATTGAAGAGTGTAGATTCTCAATCGATTTGTTTCCAAATATCGAGCACTTAAGTCATGGAACATAAGTTTTGCTTATTCTAAGCATACTAATTGGACCATTTGTATGTGAAGAGTTGAAGTTAAAACATTTGTAAACCATCTCAAACGATCTATAAGGTATGTTTAAAGATTTTCTATTTAGCTTTATAAGTTTAAATCTTCAAGGACAAATTTCTTTACTAACCTTTGGTATAATTTATGGAAATCAAAATTCAAAGGATGACATTAGAGTAAAAATAGTGCTAATTAATTAGGCAATTTGATAAGTTAAAACTTTGATTTCGAATTTAAATAATATTTTTCCTCAAATTAATAAATACAATGTTGGTAAGCACGTAGATTTACCTTGCGACAGCTGTATAATTTAAGAACAAGAGTGACATGCATGCATAGGACATTTGTAAATAATACATTTTTCATATCAATATCATTAGTTAGGGTAATTTTTCTTCAAAAAGATTAATTATTTATAAGCGACGCGATTTTATGTTTATCCAAATAACTTAATTATAGGTTTCCGGGTAATACAATTAAAACAATAAGGATGTTGACATATAATTAAGATCCACGTTAATGCAAACATACAAATGATAAAAACAGTCGTAGAAACAGAAATTCCAAACTAAGGGAAATTCATACGGGACAGATTAATATATATAATTCAAGGATATTTACAATCCCTATGACATGGTGAAAATAGCTGCAAATATTATTAATATATTAGCATTATAAATATTAAAAGCAAATTCGCCGGCATCTACAAGATCCTCGTCTTCTTCATTCTCCTTGTCTTTGTCTGCATTTTGCGTCTAAGTACTTCTTTCATTAATTGTCTCCTTTCCATATTATATGATAATGTTCTATGCTAATTGACAACTGGTCTACATATATAAGGTGCTTTTATTTGGAGAAACTCCCTCATTGTAACGTTTTACGTACATATCATACTGATATGGAGCAGCTAGAGCTTGAAGACGATCAGAATCTGGTGAGTTTGATTCTGTAACATTACTGTTTATGGATTTATGGAGACGATATATCGATCATTCGGTTTTTTCGTAGCTTGATTTCTCGTAGCGTTTGGTGACATTTATACGGAGCGATCGGAGGGATAAGATGGATCGAGCATGGTTCGTCGGCATGCATCGATCGCGTTCGGAACGGCCGATACGGTCGAGTGGTGGTGAATCCTCTAATATATGTATATCTTTGTTGTTGTACATACGAATGAAGTACAATTTACATCTTTAAGCTGTCATTCCTAACACAAATGTAACTAGTTAAGCAACGTGTGTTGTTAGGCGGGATGATCAATTGGTTAAATGCAATTCAAATTATTACATGCAGGTTCTATATATACCTAACACGACAAATATATATGTATATATTATTAGAAATAATTACTCCTGACTGTCCTGTATTTAAGCCTAATTACAAAGTAATCCATCATTATCAGGAAATTACATTTTAGTCCCTAACTTTGACAACCGTTTGTGGTCCTTAGGGTTCCATTATGTTATTCCAAAAATATCTCTGATTATTTTTTTTTAAATTCATAATTTGTAGGGATGGTTCTGTTTAGATTTGTAAACTATAGGGATGATTTTGTAATTTTGATCATATATTCAATGTAACACTCATAAAACCGTCAGGGGCATAAGTATACTTTTATAAATTCCGTTAAGGGATTTCAGACCAAACAAGATTTATAGAGACTAAAGTGTAATTTTTCAATAATGATGAACTACGTCGTAATTAAATCTAAATGCAAGGTAGTAAGATGTAAAAGACCCTTTTATATTATTATAGGTCCCCTCATCGGAAAACAAACAAAATATGCAATAAGTTAATAATGTTTGACAACCGTTACCTCATCAACTAACTTTTGATGTGAGTTAACTTGAGCACATACTTTAATTTCTGCGCAGCATCAGAGCAAGTTATATTGAATTGAATTTAACGTTTCCAATTTATACCTTAGTTGTTCAAGTTTGAGCGTACGAAAAGTGTATTAACATGTCATTGAATTTGAACATACGGGGAGCGTGTTAACATGTCCCTTATACAAATCATGTGGATAGTTAATAACGTCAGGCAATAAAATAATACTTCCTTATGGTAACTAAGTTACATGATTTTGCTGTATGGATTTTATCGATGTTCTCGTACACAACTATGTTAATCTCGTATTCCATTTCCTATAAATCGAGTCTCATCGATCAATTCATATATAAATCTTACAATTTACAACATATATAAGAGAAGCCTTTGTCTACCTTAACTAGCTCACACGATGACTAATCGTTCCGAGGAGTATCAAACTGAAATCCTAATGCTTGAATTCCGGGAGTATGAGTAGTGAGTATCCAACCAAAGAGAAGAAGATCGAACTCATGAAGCTTACGAATCTCGATATGGAGCAAATATCGAGCTGGTTTGCCCGGGAAAGAGATAAAAAGCGTAAGATGGAATCATCCTCGGAGTTGGAAAGATTGAGACAATAGCTAGAAGAGAGCAGAGCCAGGGAAGCTGAGCTCGAGAATGAAAACTGGCGCTTGAGAAGCCGGTTGACGTTCTTTGAAGGCGAGCCGTCCGTAAACAGCTTCATCAACAGGCCAGATTTCAGGTGAGCATCGTGTATTTCAAAGACAGAAAAATCATATGAAAAGTGTATTACCTAAATTATAATATTTTTATCTATGGGAATCAGGTCTTGATTTTATTTTTCCATTGATGCCCCCTCCCCCTTTTCCTGTTTAATGCAATTTTGGATCCAATGTAATTAATCAATCTAAAAATAAAGGTAAATAATTGATCCAAATCAAGTTTCGATGATTTTTTATCACTATCAATTAATTAAAGACATGGGAAATGTCAAGATTATAAAAAATAATTAGACAAAAAAAGCCACGGTGCATAGATATAAAAATACAAATACGACACGATATAAATATAACTACACGTAAAAAATATCCGTTACGATATAAAACCATAAAATTTGATTTTGTTGAAGTATCCCTACATCATCGATGATAAGACGACATGCACTACACAATTTATCAATAAAAACCCACATATACTCGGTAAACAATATGTATTATGCTAGGATTGATGGATTTTGCCTAAAACGATAGACATCTATAATAACTTATTTTATCACTATCACTTTGATGAACTTATGAGAAAAAATTTATCCCAAATTCAATTCGACTACTAACATATGATTGGGTTAAATCTTATGGCATATCAAAATAATATTTTTATAATCTGATTACTAAAGTTAAAGTCCCTGTAATTAGATTAAATTTCAAGATTTCTTATCGTATTACACATATCATAATACCTAGTTTAACAGAGCATAATCAAAATAAATAGGGCAAATTACACCAAGGTCCCCTGAGGTTTGACATAATTATCAATTAATCCCTCCACTTCTGGAAATTATGGATTAGTCCCTATAAATACTGTTTCAATTGAGGTCCCTAGACGCCGTTAGGGTTCCGTTAATTTTGATAGGACTACATTGTTGATGTGATTTAGTTAAGGGGTCGTTTTGTAAGAAAATTCGTAGTTCAGGGACTTTTTTGTAATGTTTTTCCAAAATTCAAATGTCAAAATTAACGGAACCCTAACGGCGTCTAGGGACCTCAATTAAAACAGTATTTATAGGGACTAATCTGTAATTTCCAGAAATAGAGGGATTAATTTGTAATTATGCCAAACTTCAGGGGACCTTGGTGTAATTTATCCTAATAAATATATAAATTTAAAAATATATATACAAAAAATAACTATATAAATTCTTTCATTCATGCACCAAACAACTTAAAATTCCATCACATTTTTAATTCATCTAACAAAAAATTAAATCGTAAAATGAGATTTAATCTAATTCTAATCCATTAATCCTCACGTGCATGGGCGCACATGCCTTGTGAAAAGAATTCCCATATACTTGGCCCATTAGAATACTTATTTCTATCATTTTGATTTTTGAATACTTATGGCATGGCCCTATTTGAATATGATACCTAACTACAATAATAGCCCAAACTCACATAAATTTATTTAATTAAAAAGCAAGCAATAAATTTCAAATAACCATCGAGTCACATAATTTAACGTTTCGATACCATATTGAATTAACTAAAGTTTTTTGTTCGAGCCTCTTTACATGCAACTACCACTGACAGAAAGAATTTTATACCTAAATAATTCGACTCGATTCGAATTTAAATAAATAAGATATATACATATACGATGATACATAACATGAAACTAATAAAACAAGTGATCTAAATCGACAAACGTAGAACTTCCTAAACATTTAATACCAACTAACTCAATCCCATTTGCTTCACATGTCCCTTCCAAGATCCACTCATCTAAAAGCAAAGGGGAAGGATGATAATAATTTCACATGGACTATTTGTTGCATTGAATTAAAGGACTATGTTAAATGAATCTTTCCTTCTTTTTTTTTTTTTTTTTTTTTTAAGGTATTAAATGAATCTAAACATTTATATTTAATACTACCCCACTCCAATCCCACTTATTTTCATAAGTCCAAATATCAAATCCACAAGCTAAACAAAGGGGCAAAATAGTAATTTCGGACCAACCATATATGTATGTAAATGTGTGTATATTTTTGGAATAAAATATAGGCAAAAATGCAAGATCCGTTCCATAATTTTTTTTTTTTACAATTTAATCCTATCGGAATCTTATTTTACTATTAAGTCCTATAACTTTTAAAAAATTATAATGTCGGTCCAGTTTTAGTTGAAAAATCAATGTGTCACTGGGAATGTCCATGTGGCAGTCACGTCAGCAATATGAATTGGGAAAAATGCTGATTAAAAAAAAACAAAATTGGTCTTGTAAGTTTTTCATTTTGGCAAATTTAGTTCTGTTCATATTATTATTTGCAATTAACACATAACTTTTAAAATTGTGCAATGTATGTTTGATTTTCTATGGAAAATTAATTTGTCCACATAAATATTTTCAACGATAAATAAATTATTCGGCAAAAATCAAGCATATATTGCAAAAATTTTAAAAGTTATGTGTCTTAATTACAAATGATGATACGAACACAACTAAATTTGTTAAAATGAAAAACTTATAGGACCAATTTTATTATCCTTTTTTTAATTAGCATTTTTCTCAATTTATTGAATCAGCATTTTCCTCAATTTATAATGTTAACGTGGCTGTTACGTAGACATTTTGGCAACAAATTGATTTTTTGGTCAAAATCAGACCAACATTAGAATTTTTAAAGTTATAAAACTTATTTATAAAATTGAATTTCGATAGGACTAAATTACTAAAATGGAAAAATCATTGGGCCAATTTTGTAATTTTCCCAAAAATATATATTTCTCAATATATTATCATTGTTTATCCAATCATATGACAGGGCCTGAACTATTTTGCAGGCCCATATTGTATTATTGATTTAAAAACAAATTAATTACTTTTGACCCAATCCAATATATATATATGTGAAAATTCACACAAAAAAAAAAAGTAAAAAATAAAAACGAAGCCAAATTTCCCTCAAAAGCTACCAAAATTTTCAAAAAAATTATCTTTTTTCCAATTTTTCGTATTTAATTATTCTTGTAATTAGTAGTATAGTTTACTCACAAAAGTGGGGGGGTTTTGTTAAAAGGGATAAGTAAGTTTTTAATAGGGAAAATAGCCCCTAGTTTCAAAACCATTTAGTAACCCTATGCTTCATTAAGATCGAATTAACACTTAACTAATTACTTATCTAATTAACCCATCATTAGACCAACCTTTTAAAAAAAAATTTCAAGACCCAAAATTTATATAAAATACAAACTGACCCAAAATCATTCAACCAAATTCTGTTGTCCGGTCGTTATTCCAAACCCTATTTTTCTGTTCTTCTTCCTCGTCCATTCATCTTCCCGTTTTATCTTGTTTCTCTGAAACAAACAACAATGACAAACAACAGCAAGAAATGCTTTCACATTCTTCTCTGGGTTTTCTGCATTTCATTTTCCTGGGTTTTAACAAGAACAAGAAATGTTTTCACATTCTTTTCCCGGTTTTCTGCATTTCATTTTCCTGGGTTTTCTGCATTTCATTTTCCGCGACCTGCTTTCACATATTTCTGTCATGTTTGTCAGTCTGTAACGCATATCAAAGAAAACATAGCATGAATTAGTTGATCTTTAGTTGGAATTGATGGAATCTTACAGAAATCTTCACAGAATTGATTAGTCGATTATTAAAAAGTAGAGAAATATTCATACAATGGATTAATGTCTTTGGTTATAAAAAATTTCACAGAATCGATCGCTCGATCCTAACTTTCGACGACTCGATCATAAAAATTCTCACATAATCAATTAATCGATCATAAGGAACGATTAATCAATTCTCAAAGAAAAACTTCAAAAATTATATTAAAAGAAATATTAAACTAATTTCATCATACGTTTCTTCTAATAAAACTTCAAAGAAATCTTAAAAATTAATTGTATGAAAGAAGTAATTTATTTTTTTGAAATGATAAGATTTCTTTCAAACAATATAATTGTTAAAATTTCTTTGAAGTTTATGATAAAAATTAGTTTAAGTCAACTAATTAATTTTCAAAAAAATCTTGAAATTGTATTTCTTTTGAAAGAAATCTTATCTCTTCCAACAAATATTAAAAGTTATTTAAATGTATCTAAAAAAATATATCTCTCTAATGAAAATCTAAAAATTATTACAAATGATTTCTTAAGAAAATGTATTTTTAGATAAATATTCACATGATGAATTAATCCATCATACATTTCAATTGGAGGAATTTTTTTTTTAAAAAAATCTTCACAAATCGATCACTCGATCCTAACTTTCAATGACTCGATCATATAAATTTTCACAGAATCGAGTAGTCGATCGTAAGGATCGATTTTGTCGATTCTCAAAGAAAAACTTAAAAATTATATTAAAAGAGATCTTAAACTAATTTCATATGTTTCTTTTGAGAAAACTTCAAAAAAATCTTAAATGTTATATTTGTTGCGGTAATGTAGGATAAATTCCCAATTGAGCATCATATTTTTACTTAACTCCCCATTTGGGTAAAATATCGTATGATTTTTCACATAATGTAGTACTTAAAATACCTCTCAAAATATGTTGTATAATGTTCACAAAATGTAGTACTAAAACGTTCTAATGCCGTATTTATATCCTATTATATAGTATAATTTTATGAGAAGTTAAAGTAAAAATATTCCAAACTGATGGGGAGTTATTTCAAACTGTCCTTACTTTTAGGAAAGGAGGTAATATTGAAAATGATGATATGCCAAACCCACATTTTTTAGAGATGGATCTTTAGTTTAAGTTAATTATACTAAAATTAGTGATTGTTGGGGACATACTCATTGGGCCTATAATGGAACCAAACCTAAGATTAACTCACTGAGGAGTAGGCTTATAAGTGTTCTATTCTATAGAATTTCCGATTGTATCCTCTACGTTCTGCTCTATTGATGATTTTCTTCGAGACTATATGTTGGAAAGAAGTAATTTATTTCTTTCAAAAAATAAGATTTCTTTCAAACAAATATAATTGTTAAGATTTCTTTGAAGATTGATTAGAAGAAACGTATGATTTTAAGTCTACTAATTAATTTTCAAAGAAATATTAAAAATTGTATTTATTTGAAACAAATTTTATCTCTTCAAACAAATATAAAAAAGTTATTTAAATATGTCTTAAAAATTATATCTTTTCGAAGAAGATCTAAAACCAATTAGAAAGATTTCTTAAGAAATTTATTTTCGAAGAAATATTCACACAATGGATTAATCCATCATACGCTTTCAATTAGAGAAATCTTAAAGAAAATTTTTTTAGAGAATCGATCACTAGATCCTATCCTACGACGAGTCGATCATAAAGATTTTCAAAGAATCGATTAGTCGATACTAATAATCGATTAATCGGTTCTCAAAGTAAAACTTAAAAACTATTTCTTAAAAAAATTATATTGAAAGAAATCTTAAACTAATTTATAAGTTTCTTCTGTTAATGAAACTTCAAAGAAATCTTAATAATTACATTTGTTTGAAAGAAATCTTATCTTTTCAAAGAAATAAATTACTTCTTTCAAACAAATATAAATTTTAAAATTTCTATTGAAGTTTCATTAGGAGAAACGTATGATATATAGAAATTAGTTTAAGATTTCTTTCAATATAACTTTTTCAAGAAATAATTTTTATGTTTTCTTTGAGAATCAATTAATCGATCATTAGGGTCGACTAATCCATTCTTTGAAAATCTTTATGATCGAGTCGTCGAATGTTGGGATCGAGTGATTGATTGTGTTAAGATTTTTCTTTAAGATTCCTTTAATTGAAGCGTATGATGGATTGATGCATTATGTGAATATTTTTGTAAAAATAAATTTCTTAAGAAACATTTCTAATAGGTTTTAGATTTTCATTGAAAAGATATAATTCTTAAAACATATTTAAATACCTTTTTATATTTGTTTGAAAAGATAAGATTTCTTTCAAAGAAATACAAATTTTAATATTTCTTTAAAAATTAATTGGTTGATTTAAACTAATTTCAATCCTACATTTCTTCTAATCAAACTCCAAAGAAATCTTAAATGAAAACATAAAAATTATTTCTTAAAAAATTAAACATATGTATATTTATATAATATTATAATATTATAAAAATAGACTTGAAATCCGAACAATAGAAAAATATTAAAATTTTTCAAAAAATAATTAACAAAATTCTATAATTTAAAAATATAATAATTTAAGATTATATTTACAAATAAATATAATTTATAAAATAAAAGAATATATTTTTTGTTGGTTGAACTTGTTAGACCAACCGGTTCGGTTCCATTTCTTACTTTTTTTTTTTTTCTCTCTCTTCAGTTTGGACCCCGGTCCAGTCATTGGCTGAACCGATTGACTATCGTTCTGGTCATCGACCGAATCCAATGTTTTAAAAAAATTGGTCGGACCGATATGATATCATAAATAAATAATTATTATTTTATTAAATATAAGTATATTTATATAATATTTTAAAACTTTAAAATAGATATAAAATCTAAATATTCGGAAAAAAATAATATTTTTTATGAAATATTTAACAAATCTAAAATTATATTAAGAACATACATAATTTATTTATTTATTTTGAAACAAGCACAACCAATTTATTTATTTTTTATTTCAAAAATATATATAATTGTCATAAAAAAAATATACATAATTTATAAAAATAAAGAATAATAATTTAGAAGGATCACAATATGAAAATAATTAAAGATTTAAATATGTAAAACTCTTAACCAATTTAGTTCTAAAATTAAGGGATATGTATTTATATAGTTGATTTATTTTCTACCGGACATTCCCTTCTACTTGAATTTCTCAAAGATCATATTTGTTCAGTCCGATTTTGAAAACATTGACGGAACCAGTTCGTTCAGTCCGATTTTGAAAACATTGACGGAATCGGTTCGGGAGTCGATTACCGGTTGAACCGGTCCGACCGATCGGTTTGGTCCGAGTAGAACCGATCGGTTTGACGGTTCTTTTTCTTTATTTTCTTGAGAATCCACTTTTATTCTTCTTTTTTTTATTCTTTTTCATTATTTTCTTGAAATTCAACTTTTATTTTTTTTTCCTTTATGTTTTTTTTTTTAATTTTCTTTATTTTCTTGAAGATCAACTTTTATTTATTTTTTTTTTCCTGTAGAATCGACTACTCGATCAACTTGGATCGATTAGTTGATCTTTAAATATCAAATACAGAAAAGATGAAAAAGAACAAAAAATGATAGAAGATGATAAGATTTCTATAATTATTTCTCTATCTTTTTTCCTGATAATCAACTTTTATTCTTTTTTCTTTTCTTTTTTTTTTTTTTACTTTTCTTTCTGTCGATCGTCATCAACAGAATCGATCACTAATCGAGTAGTCGATCAATAGAATCGACTAATCGATTCAAGTGATCGATTAGTTGATTCCATTGATCGACAACTTGATCACTTCGATCGATTAGTCGATCCTATTTATTATGTTGATAGAACCATAGAAGAGGATAAGATTTTTGTAATTATTTCTCTATCTTTTTTTCTTAATGGAGAATGTAGAAGAAGACGGCACAGGTGAGTGAGAAAACAAATGCAGACGAGAAACAAAAATCACAGAAGAAAAAAATAAAAAAATTGACTAAATAGAATGTTTTTCAAAGGAAGAGAATGGAAAGAGAAGAGAATGGAAAGAAGTCATTCGGATGAAGTCGGCGGAGAATGAAAAACTAGGGTTTGTTGGGACAGCAGACTGGGGACGAAGAATGAAGGAGAAAAGAGAGGAGATTTAAGGTTTTGGTTATAACTTATAAATTTATTATTTTTTTCAAAACGGCCCCTAAAGTTTATCCCTTTTACAAAATGAGTTAATTGCAATTTGATTAGTGTGTTAACATACCATGTCAGAAAATATTGGAAAAAGAAACAGGGAAAAGACTTGGGCGCAATGTTTTAAGAACCGGACCGGACGGTCCAACCGTTGGAACCGTCGACCGGTTCAAGGAACGGTCCGGTTAACCCCCCAAAACCGGACAAGGCTCAAAACAGTGATATTTTGAGAGAACTGTTCAAAACCGCGGTTCGACCGGTAAAACCGACGAACCGTCCCCGGTTCAAGTGACCGTTCAATTTTTAAAAAAATAATAAATTTATAAAATTAAATCCTTCTAATTTTTTATATTTTTCTCCACTATTTCTATATGTTTTCTGCAACCACTTCTTCAAAACTAATGTATTATGTATTTTTCATTTAATTTGGGATGATTATTTTCTTGCCTCGGATTTTTGAACTTTAAATGTTCATGTTACGAATTATGAATTATGAATTTATGTTTTATTTTAGTTCATAATCTTTGGTTTTTTATTCATTGCTTATAATATTCTTATATTTGCATATTATATTTGTATATAAATTAAGAAAATATAAAAGTAAATTTTAAAGTAAATTTTATTATTTATATATATTTAATATTTAATATTATTTATGATATAATTATAACGTTATCGGTTCGGGTTGCAACGAGCGAACTAGTAACCTTGACCCAGGTGATTTTTGGGTTAGCTTTAACGTCCGGTTTTTAAAACATTGCTTGGGCGTTCCTTGCGAGTTGGGATCAAATTCTCTCTAATTCTCTCATTCTCTCCACAAAGGTGGGAGAGAGCTTCAAATGTTTATTCAGATTTCTTTAGCATGGGCGATGATTCAATAGCTTCATGTATGGATTCTCAAATGGAATAATCTTCGATCTGTAAGCTTCCCTTTTTCCTCTCATGTTAATCTGATTTGGGTTTTTCTTTTCTTGCCCTTTTCCATTTGATTCATTGTGGATATCATTTCGCATTTCTCAGAAGTGTTCGTGCTTTTTAGGGTTTCGTTAAAGCGCAGATCTTTATGAAATCTCGTTGAGGTTTTGATGTTGAATCCCGAGGGAAAGTACTGTTATGTTGCTGACTATAAATCTCAATGAAACAGTGAGCAACACAAGGTTTGATTGTTTTTCTGAGTAAGAAATATCCCTATCTGTTAAAGAAATAATGAGGGAGAGAGAAATAGCTACTGGAATAATTTGCAGAAAAAGAGAGAGAGAGATTGTACGAGGAAATGGATCACCAATCATGTCAATTCTTAGCCAGAAAAAGCTGGAGCAGGCAGTACAAAAAGAGTAACAACTCAGCCTCTTCCCCAAGCAACATTAAGCTCAAACTCAGACAGTTTTAACTAACTAAATCTGTCTTAATTACAAGATCAACGGCTAAGAAAACTAAAGCGAGAAAAACGTAAAACTATGGACCACGCCTTCATTTAATAAAAACGTAATAACTCAAAACGCTGCGTTTCATCACTCCCCAACACCCAAGCACTGACTTTGATCCCTTGACCGTCCATCTGTAAAGCTCCCTTCTTGCAGATCATGACATTAGTCCGTCCTTTTTGAGAGTCTTGTCCCCAAGACTCAAGTTGGGGAAACTGTTGGACAATAGTGTAAAAATCTTCCCAAGTTGACTCATTTTCCGGAAGATGAGCCCACTGTACCAGAATTTGAGGAACAGCAACATTTCCTCTCTTCACCATCCTTCTTGCTTTAATCCCCACAGGCTGCAAGAGCACCTGATGTTCTTCATCGAAAGCTGGCAAATCAGACACCACCCTATCACTTTTTCCCTTCTTTGTTTTGAGCAATGACACATGGAAGACTGGATGTATCTTGGCTCCCACTGGTAGCTTAAGTTTATAGGCAACCTCTCCAACCTTTTCAATAATCTCAAATGGTCCAGCATACTTTGGGCTCAGTTTCCAAACTCTGTGATTCCTGATAGTGGTTTGTCTGTAAGGTTTTAACTTCAGATATGCGAAATCCGCTACTGCAAAATGTGTTGGAAAACACGAATCAGAAAGCAGCGGAATTTAAAAAAATTTCCCAACAAAAGGACCTTGGACTCGCAATCGTGTAACCAAATTCGTAAAGATAGAAAACTTACTTTTCTTTTATTCTTTCTTGAAGCGTTTCAAGCCACCCAAGAACGCCCTTCTCGCGGCTTGATCCCCTCTCCTTGGCAAAACTCGAATCTTCAAACTTCTAACTTGAAGTCTCTAGAGATAGTCCACCAACTTGATCACAATCTAACTAGTAAGGATGCTAGTTCTCTAGTTAATGTTTAGGCTTAATCTAGGGTTTTGTTTATCTTGGAGAAAGGAAGGTGTTCAACACATGAACCAAGAATTGTCAATTAGCTCTAAAGGGGAGCATGAGCTCCCCTATATATAGGAAAGGGGAGGGGCGGCCGAAATCCTTATCCTCGTAGGCAAGGGTTTTGGTTCCTCTCTCCTATTACTTGATCTTCAAGTAATTTCCAACTTTGACTTTGAATTCAAATTCAAATCAACTTTAGGAGAGCTAAAAATATCCAAACTATTTTTGGATAATTTTATACTTTATTTATTTAAAATAAATAACTTATTTTATCTAATTAATTAACTAGATTATTTTCTCCAAAATAAGACTTTCTTTTTAATTCAAAATTATACCAAAGTCTATTAAATAATTAACACATTTAATTATTTAATACTTATATATACAATATATATTTATTCACACGTGTGATTTCACACGTGTGGAACCCTCTTGGCCCGATTAACTCGTTTAATCATTTTTAAGCCTCAACTCATGTAACCAAGTTGTTGTGTGTGACCCTCTATGTTCTCAATTCAATTAGCAGTGACCCTAATTAATTAATTCACTAATTAATTAATCAGTCCACAGATTAAACGACCATAGTCTAGCAACAGGTGTTTAACCCCTAGCTGAATTGGAATGTTCGGATTCGACAGAACCTTTAAGTCATTGATTCATGTGAGATACAATCCTCCTACTTACTATCTCTCAACCAAGATCTAGGGCAAGGGAATAATCAGAACCCTAATAATCTGGTCTTAAAGCTAAGTGCATTTCATATCCATTTGATCTCAATCCAAGAAGCCCTTTTCTTGATGTCTTGATCTACTGCCTTGGCCAAGGACTCCATATAGCATATGAATGACTTACACAATAAGAGATCACCTTGCAAATGCAAGTGTAGGTCCTTTCTTGATTCTCATTCACTTTCATGAATCACTTGTGCAGCCCCAGCATAAGCCTTGAATCAGTTGTCTAAGGCGACACCCTTTAAAGCTTATACCTAAAACCACAGAGTTAACTCATAAAGTGACAAGGAACCTCAAGTCTAAGGATCAATTAATCACATCAATGACTCGTGAGATATTTCCTAATCTGGAAGTTTCCATTTCCTGAAATAGAAACTTCCTTTCCCATTCAGGAATGTTCTCACACGGGGCACCTCAGTGAACTTACTTATTAAAGTAAGCGCCCTTATGTATCACGCACGTATCAACTATACACTTTGCACCTCCATGAAACAAGGTGGTCCTTCTTAAGGGCATGATCCCATAAGCAAACCTTAGAGGAGTCAGGTTGACACTCCCACTGTCTGTAGGACTCATCGGCTTGGAGTATTTTACTAATCATGACTTATGTGATATAGGGCTCGTTTCATGAACCATTTCACCTAAATGGTAGAGTCCTAAAGCCATCAGGATTAGGGGAGTTCTCATACATGCACAGCTAAAGTAAATGCATACCACACAAGAGCATATAAAGAAGTGTTGCCTCAATTCGTTATTTCATTCAAAGATTGTCTGTGATTACAATAAGGAAAAGCACAAAGCGGATATACAATCGGCTTTTAGGGCACTATTCCTAACAATCTCCCACTTGCCCGTCAAAGCCATTCTAAAGCTACTCTAAGTCCCATCTTCTGAAGATGACCTTGGAAAGCTTCTCGACTAAGGGGTTTAGTAAGTGGATCTGCCACGTTCTCTGCTGATGTGACCCTCTCAATTTGCACATCTCCTCTTTTGATAATATCACGGATTAGGTGATACTTCCTCATAATGTGTTTGGTCCGTTGGTGAGATCTTGGTTCTCTTGCTTGAGCAACCGCCCCAGTGTTGTCACAAAACACAGTAATGGGGTCTTTCATGCTAGGAACAACATTCAACTCTTGAATGAAGTTTCTAATCCAAACACCTTCCTTAGCTGCATCATTTGCATCTAAGTATTCGGCCTCAGTGGTTGAATTTGCAGTGGTAGTTTGCTTGGAACTCTTCCAACTCACTGCTCCGCCGTTTAGGCAGAAAATGTATCCTGACATTGACTTAAAATCATCTAAGTCAGATGCAAAGCTTGCATCGCAGTATCCTTCGACAGTAAGATCTTTCTGACCTCCGTAAACTAAGAATAAATCTTTAGTACTTTTCAAGTACTTAAGAATATTCTTCACGGCAGCCCAGTGACCATCTCCAGGGTCAGATTGGAAACGACTTGTTACACTAAGTGCATAAGCCACATCCGGTCGAGTACATAACATTGCATATATTATGCTACCTATTGCTGATGCATAAGGTGTATGAGTCATTCTTTCCTTCTCAAGGTTAGTCTTAGGACACATCTCCTTTGAAAGACATGTTCCTACACTCATAGGAAGGTTCTTAACCTTTGCTGACTCCATATTGAATCTCTTCAATACTTTGTCAATGTACATCGACTGTGATAGTCCTATTAACCTTCTAGATCTATCTCTATAGATTTTAATTCCAAGGATATAGGATGCATCACCAAGATCTTTCATCTCGAATTGGTTCGATAACCATAACTTAGTCACTTTCATGTCATCCTTCGAATTCCCAATAAGAAGGATGTCATCAACATAAAGTACTAAGAATTGCACTGAGGTCTCCAATTCCTTTCTATACACACAGGACTCATTCGAAATTTGAATGAAGCCAAACGCTTTGACTGATTCATCAAATCGAATGTTCCAATTCCTAGAAGCTTGTTTCAATCCATAGATTGATCTTTGGAGTTTGCAAATCTTTTGCTCACTCCCACTGAATGTGAAACCTATGGGTTGCTCCATATAAATGTCTTTGTCAATGTTACCATTGAGAAAGGCAGTTTTCACATCCATTTGCCATATCTCATAGTCATAATATGCAGCAATGGCAAGCATGATCCGAATAGATTTTTGCATTGCAACTGGCGAAAAAGTTTCATCAAAGTCCACGCCGGGTCTTTGAGTGAATCCTTTTGCAACCAGTCTTGCTTTATAGGCTGCAATGCTTCCATCAACTCCAAGCTTTCTCTTAAAGATCCATTTGCAACCTATGGGTTTGACCCCATCAGGCAAATCTACCAAGGTCCAAACTTGGTTGGAGTTCATGGAGTCCATTTCGGATTTCATGGCTTCTATCCACTGTTCAGAGTCAGAATCTGAAAGTGCCTCCTCATATGTTAAAGGATCATTATCCTTTTGAGAGATTTCATGGAAGAATCCATACCATCTCTCCGGCTGTCTAGGAGTGCGTTCAGAACGCCTTAGAGAAGGATTTTCATGTGTATCGAAATTCGTGATTGGTTGTTGTTGATCAAAAGGGGACGTTTCTTCAGTGGGTGGTGTGGGATCACTTTGTACTTCTTCTAATTCTATGATCTTGCCTTTCTTTTCTTTAAGGAACGGTTCCTCAAGAAAAATGGCATTTCTGGAAACAAACACCTTTTGCTCAGATTGATCATAGAAGTAGTATCCTATGGATTCCTTAGGATAACCTACAAAGTAGCATAAGTTAGAACGAGATTCTAACTTATCTCCCACTGTCCTCTTCACGTAAGCAGGACAACCCCAAATTCTTAAGTAAGAATAACTAGGGATTTTACCATGCCACATTTCATAGGGCGTTTTAGGGACTGACTTAGAGGGAACTAGATTCAGAATCTTTGCTGCACTTTCTAGGGCATAACCCCAGAAAGAAGGTGGTAAGTCAGTGAAACTCATCATGGAACGAACCATATCAAGTAGGGTTCGATTCCTTCTCTCAGAAACTCCATTAAGCTGAGGAGTTCCCGGAGGAGTCCACTGAGAGATAATCCCATTATCTTTTAGATGATTAAGGAATTCTTCACTAAGATACTCGCCTCTTCGATCAGATCGAAGTGCTTTGATCTTGTGACCAGTTTGGTTCTCGACCTCCTTTTGAAATTCTAAGAATTTCTCAAAAGCTTCAGATTTATACTTTATTAAGTATACATAACCATACCGACTAAAGTCATCAGTAAAGGTTATGAAATACTGATGATTGTTTCTAGTGCTTACACTAAGCGGTCCACAAACATCAGTATGGATCAAATCCAAAACCTTAATGGCACGTTCCACAGTTCCTTTAAAAGGGACTTTGGACATTTTTCCTTTGAGACAGGATTCGCAAGAAGTTAACTCCTTAAGATCATTTTTAGAGAATGATCCTAAAGTGTTTATCTTGCTAATTCTGTTCTTGGAAATATGTCCTAATCTAGCGTGTCATAAGGGAGCTGAAACTTTGTCATCTCTCTTACGCTTCGTTTCTCGTTGTATATTCATAATATTGATATTCTGAGTTAGATAAAGTCCATTACTTAGAGTACCGATGTGAACGGAAGAGTTGTTCCGTTTGATAGAATATTTACCATTCTTAATATAAGTTTCATAACCTTCACAATCTAATATTGGAACTGAAATTATATTACGGATAATGCTCGGTACATAAAGGACTTTATTTAAGACTAACTCAAAACTACCTAAATCTAATCTAATTGTGCCTAAAGCTCGAGCTTCAACGTTTGAGCCATCACTGATCTTCAAGACACATTCTCCTTCTTTGAGTTGTTGGACTTCACTTAGCATCTGTACATCATTACAGATATGAGTTCCACAACCGGTATCAAGTACCCAAGAACTAGAATTAATAGAAAGATTTATTTCAACGAGAAAGATACCTTTCTTTAGAGTAGCCTTATACTCTGGGCAGTTTCTCCTCCAATGTCCCGCTTTGCCACAATGGAAGCAAACATCCTCTTTCTGATCACGCTTCTTCTTTTGGGCCTTCCCCTTCGAAATGCCACCAGTGGGCCTAAGGGGTTTCTTCTTCTTCTTTTGGGCTTTCTTCCCCTTACCTTTAGAAGGCCCAGAAGAGGAAGATAGAGCATTCACCATCAAAACCTTATTATCCTTCTTGATCGTGCTTTCAGCAGTCACAAGCTGACTAATCAACTCAGCTACAGTAGCACCAGCATGATTCATGTTGAAGTTAAGGACAAATGGGTTGAATGATGGTGGGAGCGAAGCTAGCAACAAATCCACTGAAAGCTCATCTTTCAGCGGCATGTCCATGGAAGCAAGTTTCTCAGTAAGGGCAAGAAACTTGAGTCCATATTCATAGACACTTTAACCTTCCCTCATTCTCAAGTGGAATAATTCCTTTGAAATGTTATACCTTGTAACACGTTCATGAGGGCGGTAAAGTTGCTCTAAGTGGTCGTAAATCTCCCAAGCGTATTCCATGGCCTCATGTTGCCTTTGCAAGTCCGGAGACATTTTAGCCAACATAAGGCAACGGGCTTGGAGATTATCATCCTTCCACTTCTGAATCGCGTCCCGCTCGGCCCGAGTGGGAGCCTCCCCTTCGGGACTAGGCTCCCCTTCGAAGAGAACATAAGTTCTCTTCTCAGAATCTAAAATGATTTTTAGATTCCTCAGCCAATCAGAATAGTTGGGACCAGTCAACTTGTTTGACTCGAGGATCGATACAAGAGGGTTTTTGGTTGCCATTTCAAAACACGTAGAGAATCACAGAATCTACGACCTAAATAGTAAAACAGAGAACTAGTGAGCATGCTGAATTATAACGATATACAAAAGATAAGGTCTTTAATCTAATGTAGCTCCCACTGTTTTTCAAAGATCTAGAATTCTCAAAGATCTAAGAGGAACACGTTTCCCAATAGGTACTAAGATCCTAGGCATTTTACCTCGAACCCACGACTCGCGGACATTCTAAGTAAGAACCCTAGGTAGGTACAACTTACCAATTCTAACACCTTTAGAACTCTTAGTAATTGTTTTTGCATCACCTATCTTTCAATATGGACCCACGACTCGTGCGACATCCATATTTACTTAAGCGTTAAGCTAGACCCATCAATCATAAGATCATGACCAAAACTTAGTTCGAACGACCCACGACTCGCGGACATCACCCTTGCTAAAATTGACCACGAAATATTGACCATTTAAAATGATCAATTAGGTAACTAAGAACTAATAAGCTCCACTAGTTATCCCACGACTCGCGGACAATAACTAGCTTCACTTACTAAACTTAAAACCTATTGATGGAATGCTAGGAATTTAATTCAAAATTTGCATCTCGAATTAAACACCTATTTGTTCGAAATTAGCTTAATATTTAATGGGAATTTTCGAATCAACCGGAGAGTTGTCCGGTTCGACCTCACCAACATATATGTTATCCAATTTTATTAGTCTTGATTAATGCAAGTACACTTAAATGCATTTCAAACAAGCACATAAACAGATAACATGTCCTAGCATGATACTAACATGTAATGATCATGGGTTCTACCTATCTTATGCGTGATGCGTGGGAGCCACTCCACAATCACAAGTTCTAACATACATGCCACATAAACTGTTTAAATCACATAAGGGAAAGCGGTAATAAAATACGAGCCCTATCTCTATTACATTTAACAATTGAGATTCCCCTCCCTAACATTTTGAGGGGTCTTCACTTATGGCCTCCTTGTTACTTGAATGTGGTCCATCTTACTCCATGGGTGCATTGTCTCCAAAATGAAAATAAAAACCTCACCACCTATCTCTACTCTCAAATTACAATAAAAAGAAAAAGACATAAAGTAATAAGGCTCAATCTTCATATTGGCCTTAGACAATTACACGGGGCATACCCCGGCCTCAAAAACAGTAATATGGAAAGCCACATAATAAATCACATAACAGTACGCACATAAGTGAGGCTCCAACCTCAATTGAAAAACGCAACTATAGGGCTCCAACCCCAATTTAAACCATCCATGTGCATAAATTAAAACCATACATAGATCTAAACCCATGATCACCTAACATGCTTTTGCAAGAATTTAAATTTAACCAATAAATTAAAATTCTCGCTTTAAGTCCTAATGACTTAAAACATGACTTAGATGCAATTCTTGTTCAAGAGTCTTTTCAATAAAACCCGAAAAACAATAAACCAATAAAATTCCAATTAATTTCCAAAATTAATAATTTTATTCTTTCATTATTTTCAGAAAATAAAATTCATAATTTTTCCAAAATCCAAATCGCTTTAATTTCTCAAAAATCCCAATTTAAACAATTATTTCAAAAATAATTCAAATTTAATAAATAAAATTTTTCAGAAAAATTAAATCGGGATTGGATTGGACTAAACACGAAAATCAAGATCGCGAAACGAAGGCCCCGGATTCGCCCGCGCGCCAGCCCAGGCCGAGAGCACACCAGCAGCAAGGCTGCCGGCACGCACGAGCAGCGCGCACGCCTTCTCGCGCGCAAGGCGCGCGCTGCGCCTAGGCGGGAGGCAGGCGGGAGAGGGAAACGCTCCCGCGCGGTTATGGGAGGTGCTGGCGGGCGCGCCTAGGCGCTGGCGGGCGGCAGCGGCGGGCAGTCCCGCGCGGTTGCGGGACTGCTGAGCGGGCGGGCGCGCGGGCCTGGCGTGCTACGCCTTAGCACGTCCAGGCTCGTGTTTTCGTAACGCGATTTCGTGTTTCGTACTTTTAGTTCAAAAACCAAAACAATCCAAAATTCAAAAACACGAATTAAATTAATTTCTATCAAAACGGTTTTCCAAAAACACAATTTAAGAAAACAGTTTCAGAAATTCAAGAAAAATTACAGTTTCGTAATTCAGGCTTTCTAAAAGAACTCAAGAATACCTAATTCGCATCTAAGCCTAAGAATTTCTACCAAATTCAGAATAATTGAGACGAATCAGAAACACGATTAACGAGGTGGCTCTAATACCACCTGTTGGAAAACACGAATCAGAAAGCAGCGAAATTTAAAAAAAATTTCCCAACAAAAGGACCTTGGACTCGCAATCGTGTAACCAAATTCGTAAAGATAGAAAACTTACTTTTCTTTTATTCTTTCTTGAAGCGTTTCAAGCCACCCAAGAACGCCCTTCTCGCGGCTTGATCCCCTCTCCTTGGCAAAACTCGAATCTTCAAACTTCTAACTTGAAGTCTCTAGAGATAGTCCACCAACTTGATCACAATCTAACTAGTAAGGATGCTAGTTCTCTAGTTAGTGTTTAGGCTTAATCTAGGGTTTTGTTTATCTTGGAGAAATGAAGGTGTTCAACACATGAACCAAGAATTGTCAATTAGCTCTAAAGGGGAGCATGAGCTCCCCTATATATAGGAAAGGGGAGGGGCGGCCGAAATCCTTATCCTCGTAGGCAAGGGTTTTGGTTCCTCTCTCCTATTACTTGATCTTCAAGTAATTTCCAACTTTGACTTTGAATTCAAATTCAAATCAACTTTAGGAGAGCTAAAAATATCCAAACTATTTTTGGATAATTTTATACTTTATTTATTTAAAATAAATAACTTATTTTATCTAATTAATTAACTAGATTATTTTCTCCAAAATAAGACTTTCTTTTTAATTCAAAATTATACCAAAGTCTATTAAATAATTAACACATTTAATTATTTAATACATATATATACAATATATATTTATTCACACGTGTGTGACACGTGTCACAGTGACACGTGTCACTCACGTGAGCCACACGTGTGATTTCACACGTGTGGAACCCTCTTGGCCCGATTAACTCGTTTAATCATTTTTAAGCCTCAACTCATGTAACCAAGTTGTTGTGTGTGACCCTCTAGGTTCTCAATTCAATTAGCAGTGACCCTAATTAATTAATTCACTAATTAATTAATCAGTCCACAGATTAAACGACCATAGTCTAGCAACAGGTGTTTAACCCCTAGCTGAATTGGAATGTTCGGATTCGACAGAACCTTTAAGTCATTGATTCATGTGAGATACAATCCTCCTACTTACTATCTCTCAACCAAGATCTAGGGCAAGGGAATAATCAGAACCCTAATAATCGGG
The DNA here is from genome assembly GCA_037501455.1 of Lantana camara. Classification (NCBI taxonomy): domain Eukaryota; kingdom Viridiplantae; phylum Streptophyta; class Magnoliopsida; order Lamiales; family Verbenaceae; genus Lantana; species Lantana camara. The sequence continues at coordinate 1,313,561 of CM074860.1, read as the reverse complement.
TCTTAAAGCTAAGTGCATTTCATATCCATTTGATCTCAATCCAAGAAACACTTTTCTTGATGTCTTGATCTACTGCCTTGGCCAAGGACTCCATATGGCATATGAATGACTTACACAATAAGAGATCACCTTGCAAATGCAAGTGTAGGTCCTTTCTTGATTCTCATTCACTTTCATGAATCACTTGTGCAGCCCCAGCATAAGCCTTGAATCAGTTGTCTAAGGCGACACCCTTTAAAGCTTATACCTAAGACCACAGAGTTAACTCATAAAGTGACAAGGAACCTCAAGTCTAAGGATCAATTAATCACATCAATGACTCGTGAGATATTTCCTAATCTGGAAGTTTCCATTTCCTGAAATAGAAACTTCCTTTCCCATTCAGGAATGTTCTCACACGGGGCACCTCAGTGAACTTACTTATTAAAGTAAGCACCCTTATGTATCACGCACGTATCAACTATACACTTTGCACCTCCATGAAACAAGGTGGTCCTTCTTAAGGGCATGATCCCATAAGCAAACCTTAGAGGAGTCAGGTTGACACTCCCACTGTCTGTAGGACTCATCGGCTTGGAGTATTTTACTAATCATGACTTATGTGATATAGGGCTCGTTTCATGAACCATTTCACCTAAATGGTAGAGTCCTAAAGCCATCAGGATTAGGGGAGTCTCATACATGCACAGCTAAAGTAAATGCATACCACACAAGAGCATATAAAGAAGTGTTGCCTCAATTCGTTATTTCATTCAAAGATTGTCTGTGATTACAATAAGGAAAAGCACAAAGCGGATATACAATCGGCTTTTAGGGCACTATTCCTAACAAAATGCTTCTCTCTCCTATGTTTATCTGCCATCTGTTTCATACGGTTCTGAGCCATAGTGAGATGTTCTTTGAGTACTGCTTGCATTCTCTGTTTTGTCTCTAGAAACTCTTCCATTCCCGCAGTTGTGGGCTGCACATATGAATCCATGACCAGGATTTTTGGTTTGCAACCGTAAAGAGCTTCAAAAGGGGACATCTTGAGGGAGGTGTGATAATTTGTGTTATACCATAGTTCAGCAACTCCTAACCATTGTGACCACTTCTTAGGATACTTGCTGCACATGCATCTTAGGTAGTTTTCCAGACATTGATTCACCCTTTCCGATTGTCCATCCGTTTGAGGGTGGTATGCAGTGCTGAGATGTTGCTGTATTTCCAGTATCTTCATCAACTCTGCCCAAAAATGACTTGTAAATACGGGATCCCTGTCTGACACTATCCCATTGAGCAGACCATGCAACTTGTATATAGTTGATATAAAGACTTTTGCCAATCCAGAAGCAGTGTAAGGATGAGACAATGATGTGAAATGTGCATACTTTGTCAGTCTATCCACCACTACCCAAATCACACTCTTCCCCTCGGAAATAGGTAATTGCTCAATGAAATCCATAGTGATTTGTTGCCATGCCTGCTCTGGAATAGGTAGTGGCTGCAACAACCCAAATTCTTGCCCAGTTTGATGCTTGCACAGTTGACATATGTCACATTGTTCCACTATCTCTTTCACAGTATCCCTCATATTAGGCCACATAAAGGTAGTCTGCAATCTCTGTAGAGTAGCCTGCATGCCTGAGTGCCCTCCAATGTGTGAAGAGTGAACATATTCAGTAATTTGCTTTCTTAGATTGCCCTCACTTCCCACATACAGCCTACCTTTGCATCTTACTATCCCATCTTTGACAGTGTAAATGGAAACATTGTAAGGTAAAATAATACTCTCCATCAATACCTCTTGCACCATCTCATCATTCTCACAACTTCCCAACAGTTCCTCCATCCATTTAGGTTGCAATACTGTTAGCCCCTTGCATTCACCTTCATCAACCTCTTTCCTTGATAAAGCATCTGCTGCTCTATTCTCTTTCCCTCGTTTATACTCAATAGTATAGTTATATCCCAGGAGTTTGGTAAGATATTTATGTTGGAGTGGGGTGGATATCTTCTGGTTTAACAAATATTTTAGGCTGCATTGGTCAGTTTTAATGGTGAAAGTGTCATGAAGCAAATAGTTTCTCCATTTCTCAACTGCCTGTATGATGGCCATCATTTCTTTCTCATAGACTGACAAACCCAGAGACCTTGGCCCCAATGCCTTGCTGAAATAAGCAATGGGATGTTTGTCCTGCATTAATACTGCTCCCAAGCCATTGTAACAAGCATCAGTCTCCAATATGAACCTTTTCCCAAAATCAGGCAAAGAAAGTACTGGAACTTCTGACATGGCCTTTTTTAACTTCTCAAAAGCTTCCACTGACTTCTCATCCCATATAAATTTTCCCTTCTTTGTCATCTCAGTCAGAGGTTTTGCTATGACTCCATAATTCCTCACAAATTTCCTGTAATACCCAGTTAGGCCTAAAAATCCTCTCAATCCCTTCACTGTTTTTGGTTTTGGCCAGCTAATCATAGCTTCTATCTTACTTGGATCTGCCTTCACTCCTTCCTTGGATATAATATGTCCCAAGTAGTCCACTGAATCATGACCAAAACTGCATTTCGACCTCTTAGCATACAGCTGATGCTTCTCAAGTATTTTGAAAACAGCTTCCAAATGCTTGCAATGATCTGCCAAACTCTTGTTGTACACCAAGATATCATCAAAGAAAACTAACACAAATTGCCTCAAATGTGCCTGGAACACTGAATTCATGAGGGATTGGAATGTTGCTGGGGCATTAGTGAGACCAAAGGGCATCACTTTAAATTTATATAACCCTGAGGATGTAACAAATGCCGTTTTCGGTATGTCTCTAGTATTCACCCGAATTTGATGATATCCAGACCTCAAATCTATCTTTGAAAAGAAAGTAGCCCCTCCCAACTCATCCATCAATTCATCAATTAGAGGGATTGGATAGCTATCCTTAACGGTCAATGAATTTAGCTTCCTGTAGTCCACACAGAACCTCCAAGTACCATCTTTCTTCTTTACCAACAAGACAGGTGAGGAATAAGGGCTTGTACTTGGCTGTATGATTCCACTTTTTAACATTTCAGCAACTAATCTCTCAATTTCATTCCTTTGCAGATGAGGGTATCTATACGGTTGTTGCTTGAAAGTTCCAGCTCCTTCTTTCAGCACAATCCTGTGGTCATGAGATCTCAAGGGTGGCAGTCTCATGGATTCCGCAAAGATAGATTGATATTTATCCAATAAGGATTGGATTTCACCTTCAACTTTCTCTTCTTTGTTTGGTGGCATGGCTGATATCATACACAGACAAACAGTTTCTTTCTTCCCCTTCTTTTTAAAGAACTTTTGTAGCTTCTTTCCAGTGATCATTCTCAATGACACTTCTACCTTTTTTCCTTGTAATGTAATGATCCTCCCTTTCTGTTTGAACTGCAGCGTTTGATTGTCAAAATCAAAGGTCACCGGACCTAATTTTCTCAAAAAGTCCACCCCAATAACCATGTCACAACCCCCAAGTTAAAGCAGTCTCACCCCTGTTTTGAAGAAACATCCCCCCATCTGCCATTGAAATTCATTACATTTCCCATTGCAACTGATTTGTCCTCCATCAGCAATGGTTACCATCAGAGGGCTAGTACACTCAATCTCACACTTCAATTTTTCAGCTGTCTCAGGGTCCAAAAATGAATGAGTACTCCCTGAATCGATGAGGATAGAGATAGTTTGGCCCAACACCTTGCCCTCCATCTTGATTGTATCAGGGGCCACCTGTCCCACTAAGGCATTAAAAGAGATATGATATTCCTCTTCCTCTGCATCTTGTAACTCAATGACTGGTACCTCCGCATCTTCCTCATCAGCTTCTTTTCCCGCAATAACAAAGAGTTTTTTACACTTATGTCCAATGTGATATGGTTCATCACAATTGAAGCATAACCCCTTCTTTCTCCTAATCTCCATCTCTTCTCCAGTAAGCCTTTTTATAGGTAACTGCTTCTCATTCCCCATAGGATAACTCTTTTTCCCACTATACTCAGGTCCATTAGACTTAACATTCCACCCCTTACCACTGTTGTGTTGCACCTTAACTCCTTTTTTCATTGTTTCCAACAGGATTTCTTGTTTTTTGGCCAGCTGAATAACATATGTTAATGAGTGTGGATTTAACATCTCTATCATCTAACTGATTTCATCTCTTAATCCACTAACATAGCTCTTAATAAAGTAATCCTCAGTGAGAGCTCTATTGTTGTTAACCATGAAAGACTTTAGTTCTTCAAATTTCACAGTGTATTCCTCTACACTTTTATCCTGTTTTAGCTTGTTGAACTGACCCACTAGGTTTTGCTCCTCTTGTTTTGAAAATCTTTGCAACACCAGTTCAGAAAACATATTCCATCCCATACTTTCCCTTCTTTCTATGTAATCAAGGTACCAACTATCAGCTGATCCTTCCATATGCATAGCAGCAGTCACAATCTTCTCATAATCATTAGTTGGATTAAATAAGAAATACTTATGACACTTCCTTAACCAACTTCTAGGCTCATCCCCATTAAATCTAGGAAACTCAAATTTTCCTTTGATAGAGTTATTACCTTGTAAATCCATAGGTTTGAAACCCGGAGGGGGTACGATTCCAGCATCTACCCTCTGTTTTGGCATACTCTGGGTAGCTGGAGGTGTGCTATTCATTCCAGGAATCCCAGATCCAGACCCCAATCCTTGCCCTGCTGCGATGTCCGCATACGATGGATGTGCAGCACCTGTTGGAAAGGTTGGGGAGCTATTCTTGGCCCTTACCAACCTTACTATCTCTTCCATCCTCGAACTTAGAGATCCCTCAAGTTGTTTCGCCGACTCACCCATTAACTTCCTGATCTCGTCCTGTCCATCTGAAAGCACCACGTACCCTTCCTTAAGCTGGGTCACCGCTGCTTCCAAATCCTCAAGCCTTTGTGCCTGAGTTTTGGTCATTTTCTTCTTCTCCAGGAGTGATTTCGAACCAAGCTCTGAGGCCACTGTTATGTTGCTGACTATAAATCTCAATGAAACAGTGAGCAACACAAGGTTTGATTGTTTTTCTGAGTAAGAAATATCCCTATCTGTTAAAGAAATAATGAGGGAGAGAGAAATAGCTACTGGAATAATTTGCAGAAAAAGAGAGAGAGAGATTGTACGAGGAAATGGATCACCAATCATGTCAATTCTTAGCCAGAAAAAGCTGGAGCAGGCAGTACAAAAAGAGTAACAACTCAGCCTCTTCCCCAAGCAACATTAAGCTCAAACTCAGACAGTTTTAACTAACTAAATCTGTCTTAATTACAAGATCAACGGCTAAGAAAACTAAAGCGAGAAAAACGTAAAACTATGGACCACGCCTTCATTTAATAAAAACGTAATAACTCAAAACGCTGCGTTTCATCACTCCCCAACACCCAAGCACTTTATCCACTTCCAAGCACTGACTTTGATCCCTTGACCGTCCATCTGTAAAGCTCCCTTCTTGCAGATCATGACAGTACAGTTCCTTCGATATTGTGAATGTTGATGTAATTCTGTTTATTGGGATCCATGTGAAAGCTGTTTACTCCATTTCTGAGTCTTTATTTTAGCTCTGGTATCACTAGTTTGGTTATTGTTTGAATTGCCGCTTTGCCTCAGCTCTGGTGCATTTTGGGTTGTATGGGCGTTGCAGCTAAGGAAATGTATTCTGGGTTTTCATTTTTCTTTTTGTTTAGTTTGAAATGTTGATTGATTCTGGTGTGCAATAATGGGTTTGTGCTCTTTATGTTTGTCTGATTTTCCAGGTTTTGCTGAGCCGTGCTTCGAATCCCTGTTCTCTGGATTGCTGCTAGTGTTTGTTACAAATGGGTGATTCAACTCCTGTGGATGTTATATTGGAGTTCCTGAGAAGGAACAAATTTACCAAAGCAGAGGCTGCTCTGCGAAGTGAATTGGGTAACAGACTGGACTTGAATGGAATTCTTCAAAAGCTTACACTCAACGATAAGGTATTGGGTAACAGATCAAGTGAAGAGGTTAATGAGGCCTGTAGCGGGCGAAGATCAAAAGACGAAAAGCACACAGCAAATTGGTGAAAATATTAAAGAATTTTCAATTGCAAATAGTAATGAGGCTTCAAAGGAGCTAATTGTGAAAGAGGTAGAGTGTGGAACAGGAAGAAACGAGCCTGAAACAAAATGCAAGAGTGGTGGTACTATTGGGGAGCAGAGCAAGGTTAATGAGAGTGTTGGATCGAGTAATATTAAGAACTTCACTTTCTCCAAAAGTTTAGATGATTCTGTGCTTGATTTGTATTCATGGAAATACGGCACGACCAATGGTCCGATTACTTCTCACCAGAGTGATGTAAACCATTTTTCGGGATTCCAGGTTCCTGCGAAAGCAAGATTGAATTCAGCTCAGATACTTGAAACTGGTAAGATTAATCTGAAATCTGGTGAAGATGTTAGTTCTTCTGATGAAAAGAAGCATGAAAAGGCGTGTAAGGAGGTTAATGAACAAAGAATTGTTGATAAGCCCTGGACGAGAAGTGATTTGTCTGCAAACCAATCCTCAGACCCTTGGAAAGAGTGTTCGGTCAAAACTGTTTTGCCCTTCTCCAAGGAAGATGCTTCTACCAGTTACAATAGTGCTGCTGCCACTGTTGATAAGAAGGAGGGGAAAAAGAAAGCAGAATTGAATGACATTAGAGCAGCAATAAAGGAGCAAGTAGATGAGGTGGGCAGAGCTCTTTTCTTTGGGAAGACTCAGGGCAACGAGCCAAAAGATTTTGGTAGTTTAGATTTCCATATTTCGTCCGAGAGCCAAGAAAGAAGAATTTCCAAGGCTACCACCTGTTAAACTTAAGTCAGAAGACAAACCTTCGGGATGGACCTGCTCCAAAAGTCTTGAATGCTGACAATGCTTTTCTTATAGGGTCGTTTGTGGATGTGCCCATTGGCCAAGAAATTAATCCTTCAGGTTTTACTCTCAAACTGTTGGTTTCTGCTTGATATTCTATATGGTTCTATATGGTTAAGGAGGTGGAGTGTTTTCTTCACCGAAATTTCAGCATTTCTCCTCTGGTTTAATATGCATTATGCTACTTACTGCATGTGCAGTGGTTTTTATAGATCTAACAATGTGTTGTTTCTCCATAATTGTTCTCTATCCATTGGATTGATAGATGTTTTTATAATGATAGGGAAAAGGTTAGGAGGCGGCAGTTGGCTCTCAGTGAGTCAGGGTATTTCTGAGGATACTTCTGATCTGGTTTCTGGTTTTGCAACTATTGGTGATGGTTTGAGTGAAACCATTGAGTACCCTAATGAATACTGGGATTCCGATGAGTACGAAGATGATGATGATTTTGGCTATCTGAGACAACCTATTGAAGATGAGACCTGGTTTTTAGCACAAAACTGATGAAGACGATCAGTCATTTGCGGAGAAGGATTCCTACTTTTCTGGGGAAAGAATATTCCTTTCAAAAAACACCGATGCCCAGACTGAGAATGACTTGATTGATCAATATGATGGACAGTTGATGGATGAGGAGGAATTGAATGGGATGGTGTCATGCCGGTGCCATTACTGTTTATACACTTATATATATATCATGCTCTAATTAATTTGGTAATATTCATACGAAGGGGTTGTCGTAGGGATAAGGTCAATGGTTTCCCAGAACACCCACCGGTGTTCTACCTTGACGGAGAGGATTGTCAGGGAGCTTGTGGGAGGTGCGCCGTAATTACGCCGAAAACCGTGCTCCATGGTGTCAAGGCACTTGGAAGCGGTTTTTAATATTTTTGGGAAATTTTTTATATTTATTTACTGAGTGACCGCAATCTTGCCGCTGCCACGATTCCATGAAATGGGACTGAAACGGTGACCTTCGTTCCGTTCCGTTCCCCAGACATTGACGTCGAACTATGATAAGGTGTCTGATCCAAGGCTCCTCGTACGTTACGTTATAGATCATGTCCAAGAATTTCCACCATTGCTAGTGCCTATAAATCGAGTCCGAATTCATAAATCTTGCAATATAATATACGGGAAGCCTTTATCTACGTTTAACTCACATGGCTAATAGCTTCAAAGAATATCAAAATGAAGCCCTAATGAGAAAAAAGATTGAACCCATGATGCTTGCCAATCTTGATATGGAGCAAATATCAAGCTGGTTGGCCCGGGAAAGAAAGAAAACATGTGAGGTCGAATCATCGTTTCGAATATTTTTCATATGAAAATTTAAGAAAAGATTTGTATTGTTATATTTGTTTCGCGTGGTGTCGTCTCTATCATAGACTCTGTCTTCATAATCAAATTAAACCTAATCATAACTTTAAATTCAACAAAATGTTCTTGTGCATCAAATATGTCTTTGTTGTCTGTACAAGGTTGTCATAAACAACTGTGGGACGACTCAACCAACATCCATACATAGAATCGTCCGTCGTTTATATTAAAGATTGAGAAATAAACAATGTTCTTTAATTGATCGATTCATCGTAAATGGAGATGGACCATCTGAAACCCAATTGTCTTTATAAAAAGGAAAGTAGAAATGGATTTAATTCAAGTATACTTTAATAAAACACTCACCCTCTTATTACATCGATTTGGTCGAATCAAACTCGGGCTAGAATTACCCGAATTGTATAGTACGAACATGATAAAATTTTAAGCGTCCGCTCCACTTGAAAATTGAACAAAACTTTGGTAAGCACGATAAAGGATTACATAATTAGGCAATTTGATACGTTAGAATTTTGATTTCCAATTTAAATAATACATATTTTTCTTTAAATTAATAAATGCAACATTGGTAAGCACGATTGCCTTGCAATAGCTGTATAATTTATGAGATAACATTCCTAACCGACTCGATTTTATACATATTTATCCAAATAATTTATTGGTTTCCATGTAATATTATTAATTCAAGCAATAAGGATGTTGATACAAGATGTTAATGCGACATATAAATGATAAAAACAGGCATAGGATTTATCGAACTAAGAGGACCATTAATTAGATGAAATTCATAGAAGACAGAAAATTAATATCAAGCATATTTACAATCCCTATGACTTGGTGAAAGTACCTCAAATATTATCAAGAATATTAAGATCCTTGTATCTTATTTTTTAGCGTATAAAGATAATAACGGATATTGTTAAACTATCCAATGACCTCAACGCAAAAAATGACTTTAAAAATGACTTTCTTTCTTTCTTTCTTTCTTTTTTCAATAAAAGTAAATTATCCAAGAACTCAGAATTATTAATAGTATCAAATATGTTTTTAAAAATACGTGTATATTATAATTCGCCCCATAATATTATTACAAACTTATATATATATATATATATATATAATTACAAAGCTTAATAAAATCACATATGCCGCCAGGTATATGTCAATTTGGTCTTACTTTAATGGTTTTCATCCCTCCTCGATTTGTTCATCCTCCTTATCTTTTTGTTTCCTTCTTTCATTTCGTCTCCATTATAATATGTTTTGGTAATTGAGAAATATATGTCTATAAATATAAGGGGCAGAAGAGCTTGAGATCCCTGCCGGCATGTTTGGCATATCATTCATTCAATAGGCAACATTTATACCAAAAGTCGGAAGGATGATATCAGTTGGATTGCCGGGGATCTTGTTTGGGTGGAATGTGGCGATAACGGCTGGAACGGTGTGTCAAATGTCCCATCTCGAAACTTGAAAGATCTGGTCTTCAATATATAATGGCTTAAAAGATGTGATCTTCAATAACTTGGCAATCTTCCCCTCGATAGATAGCTTTTGGGGGTGAGTTAAGTCAATTACATCATTCAACTTGTTGTCAGAACAGGTTGTGTTCGAAACCTACCTCTCTCGTCTCTCCACCTGCAGATGTTCATTCGTGCAAATTTCAACCTTTTCATATTGGATATTTAAAGATGGCAAACTTCAAATGCTTCATATTGGTTTAACAGAGGTCGGTACAAGTGATTAATGGGTTCATTCTTCAGGGCAATATCTTGGGTTCGAATCCCGCTTGGTTCTGCATGTGTTATAAAAAAAAAAGCCCATATTGGAACTTCTTGTCTCTTCCACCTCCATATATTCATTCCTACAAACTTCAAATGGTCCAAATATTGGAATTTGAAAGATGTGATCTTCAATATTTGATGACCTGACAATCCTCCCTTCAATAGTTAACTTTTGAAGGTGAATAAGATCAAATATATTATTACGGTGTCAAGGCAGCCGAAACCAGACCGGAACAAACTAGTATGGATTCCACTTAAAGTTTTAATATTTTTGGAGAATTTCTCGAAGTTTTTTTAGGGAGTGATCCACATATTACTATCATTCATTTGACGCCAAAACCAGGTGCATGGAGCCCAGTTTACCGTCTCTGTACTTTCGGAGAAAGAGCATGAAGCTACCTTTCCTTACATCATTTCCATTCCACCCAATTTGAACTGTCCACGACATTGCATCAGGTGTTCAGGATTGGAACGGTGACTTTCCTTGGTTCTGTTCCCCCCGACTGCGACGCCAAACTATTTCATGGTGTACGATCCAAGGTTCGAATCTTGAAGTTTATGACTATTGATATTGAAATGATGCTTTCGTCCCCATATTTTGAGCTTTGCTTAAGATCAAGTTGTCTGAAATTTCAGTATGCACAATAGTCAATAGGTTTGGTTGGAGACGAGTTAATTATATCAAGACTACGTCATACTCGGGGTTTAGTCAAATTTCCGCCATGTACACCATGTATGCATCCATCTTAGGAATGGGTGGCTTAGGAAAGACAGATAAATTAGTATTAACTATAGCAAGTGTTTTATATTTGTGGATGAGTATAATATAGATATTAATTTCATAATAAACATAACATGCATGTGACATGGAAAGTCGGGATCTTACTTGTATCCCGTTTGGCTGTACATAAGGAGAAAAAAGAGAATAGACTTCAAGGTCCAAGGGACGACTCTTTGGTTTTCTTTCGTTGGCCATGGTCGCCTCCATTCCATTCCGTTTCCTATAATCGTATTGAAGGAAAGAGTTCGTTAAATTTGGACCAGAACGGTGGCCCCCATTCCATTCCCCGTGATCGAGATGGCTAACCATGGAACAAGAGGACGTCGAACCATGATAGGCAGACCGGATTGACAAAATATTGGAGGTGTTGATTCTTGTTGTATGTTAACGGACTATTTTCATTTTGGCAATGTAACCCTAAACCTATGATATATGTATTTTTTTTTTGTACGTACATATGAATGAAATGTAACCTAATGTGATACTTTGGACAGTAAACAGTCATCCCTAAGCAAATACAGATAATTACGACAGGGTTTTAACCTTATTTTACGACCTCGTACGTTATTGGTTGTAATAAAAAAATAATACCGGTATACCCTATGGTTGTCATTGATATATCATCTGCATTGTTGTCCCTAAGTTACATTTTCCTGTATGGATTTTCTTGATCTTCTCGTACACAACTATGTTGCTTAATTTCCATCATCCGCTAGTGCCTATAAATCGAGCATCAATTCATAAATCATAGGATACAATACACGAAAAACCTCTTCCAAGTTACAAAAGCTCTCAGAGTGTATGCAAAAATATAAATAACTCACCATCCTACCCTCTTTAGCTTTAGATCATGGAATTGACAACATTTCTCGTAACCCTTTTCAGCATTGGAAACGCGGAATTGACGTCATTCCTTACCTTCCATCAAGTTATAAAACACAGCGACAATACAGTACTGGAAAAAGTAGTACACCTTCATTTATCATCAACTCTGATGGTGAAATATGGATCTCTAATTTCGTCATATTATCATTTCTTGTTGGTCCTCGAAAGCGCATTCCATGGAGTCGGAAATTTATGTTCCAAATGTGTATATATATGTGTGTGTCTGAGTGTTTGAGTTCTTCATGAGAGGGATCATTAAAGATTGGAGCTGAAATCGGGGGAGAGACTTGTCCAGGACTGGAAATGGAGTAAGAATCATGTTTATTTCTTTGGGTGTTTAAGGATGCGGGTTTTTGTGATGGGGGTGTCCCATGTCAAAAAAATATAATACAAGTATATTATGGAGTAAGAATCATGTTTCTTTGGATATTTGGGTAGTGATTTATGTCCAATTTTAAATTATATTTGATCAATTCAAAGACTTAGATTCGGGGCAAGGAGCCAGTCTCTCTGGTGCACAAATAATTCTTGATTAGAATGTCAGTTTGTTATTATGTGTCTCAAATATTTCTACTTCTATCTGTTTGTCATTAATTATTTGTCTCGAATATTCCATATTTCTCATTTCTATTCATATCAATTTGTCATTAATTATGTGTGATCTCGAATATTCCATATTTCTCATATTGTGTCTTGAATATTTCATATTTGTCATCTCCGTGTTTCGAATATTTCATATTTCTCATGTTGTGTCTCAGATATCTAATATATATTTCGCATGTCGTGTCTCAGATATTTCTCATCTTGTATCTCGGATATTTCATATTTTTGGTGTTGTGTGTCAAATATTTCTCATGTCTCAAATATTTCTAAGACACTTCTCATGTTGTATCTCGGATATTTCATATTTCAGGTGTTGGGCCTCAAATATTTCTCATGTTGTATCTCGGATGTTTCTCATGTTGGGTCTTAGATATTTATCATGTTTCGAATATTTTTTATGTTGTGTTTCGGATATTTCTCATGTTGCTGTATCATATCTTGTATGTATTTGTGCATCATAAACCGCCATGTTTATATATGCGCATCATAACTCATCTTCATGATCCAATTAAACTTAATCACAACTTTAAGATCAAGAAAAATATTCGCGCACATCAAACTAAAGTGGTCATAAACAACTGCCGGAATCAGTTTGCCAGCATATATACATATGCATAGAATTATCCGTCGTACATATTATATTAAAGATTGAGAAATTTAAAAAAAAAAAATGTCCTTTGATAAACAAATTTGGAATTGGATCTGAAAACCCCATGTAAGACATCTTTATAATAAACTAGTGAAACGAACGTGCGTTGCACGTTTAACCTTTAGTTTATTTAAATAAGGTTGGTTATTATATTTATTAAATAAATTAAGGTACTAAAAGTATTCACATCATGTTTTTTTTTCCTTCCGATACGTGTTTAATACAAGTTTTCCAAAGTTCGTGGAGTATATTTCACTAATAAAAAATTAAAATTTTCATGGGTGTTTTTCAATATCCTCCGTAATCCATTTCACCACCATGTTCGAATCAATCTCCACATTATTCTTTGAGAAGTGCCCTCTTCCAAGCTAATGTCAAATCCCTCATGTAAACCCAATAACTCTGCCACATTTATTGAATCTTTACGAAGATTCATAGTGTATCCTAGTACTCATCTTTCGTTGTCATCTTGAATGACCTCCCTAACCGATCATCTTGAATGACCTCCCTAACCGAATCCCTTATCAAATTTATTCCACGACTACTTAATGAGTATTTTATTTTATTTTATTTTAGTATTGAGGCATCAGATAACTCTTTTATGTGGTGAAAAATGACGCTCGTAGACTTCATAATATTCTGATAGCTCCACCAGTTTCATGCTTTCTAAAAATTTCAAAGCGTCAAAATCAAGACAACTCACTCTGAACATTCTGGTAATACGCTGCTTTGAATTTTGCTATTAAAGCTATCTTTGAGCTCGTTCGACCCTCACAATCCACGAAGATCAGTCTATTCATTAACAATCTTTTCCCACACCCAGAGTGCCAACAGATGACTTCTCAACACGCGGTCCAGATCTTCACATCCTGTGCAACATGTACATACATTACATCCCCCAAAATTCCAGTCATACTTCAGTACATTTATGAGCAAGCTATTATGTTGGCAAAGCCTCAAGAATATTTTGAACTTCTGGGCCAAGGTGATTTTCAATTCCATCTCCGATTTCACATATGCCTCATCCTCCATAAACAGACTATAGACCGTTTTATAGGAAAATTTATTGTTAACCGACCCAATACAGAGTTTCTAATCTCCATTATCATGCAGCGCAATTGGGATGCTAAGACTCTTAGTCATCTCTTTCTTGGGCAGTATTATTTTCAGCTTATTAAGGTTCTAGTTTTTATCCGTGTCAATGAAATTACATACCATAATTAAGTTCTTTATCCTTCTCATTAATGTTATCTGCAATGATTTTGGTGAGTTTTCCTTGTGGTAATCATCTATCATTCCATAAAGACACCTATTCCATAAATGGTTCCACCATCTCAGTGCTTCTATCAATCCCTTTCCATGTTCGAGAAGCTATAAGTTGAGGCTCGTGTCCAATGACACATAAGGTGCGAACAATACATGTGATTTGCTGAGGTTCAATTTGAGGCCCGATGTCTTGCAAAACACCTCAATCACACAACGGATGCACATGGCTCCATCCATAGTAGATTTTCAAATCAAGTGAGAGATGTGCGGGTCTTTCTGACATACCATAATTGACTTTCAATGTCCGATTGAAATAGCCTTCTCAATCATATATGAAATGCCCTAACCACACTTTAAATACATTTTGTTCCATCTACAGTAGTTTTAGCTCCTAATATTATATTGTTCGTAAAAAGCAAGTGTGAGATGTGATCTCTGACATACCTTAATTAGCTTCTAGTGTCCTGCTAAAATATCCTCCTAAATTATATACGTAAGTTGTTCCATGTAGAGTACAAATAAATAAGGCGAGAGTGATTACCTTATCTAATACCACACATCCATAGATCCTCGGTCGGTTTACTATTCCACAAAATCTCTGGTTGTATCCCCTCCATTTTGCTCTACTGATATTGAAGATTTTTGTATGGAATTTGAAGAAAGTTAGATTTTCTTTAGAACATTTCACTGAGCTTTGTTGTATCCTTTTCAAGATTAATTTTCAGCACTATCCCCTTTTTTTTCTTTCTTTGGAGTGATGCATCATTCATAACACTTTTTGAAGCATCAAGATATTGTAATGGGTGTCTCGATCGAGAAAAACACTATTCTGGTTTGGGCTCACAATTTCTTTGATATACGGCTTAAACGGGGTATAATCATATTCGTGATCATTTTGAGCAATACGTTACACAACGTAATGGGCCGAATCTTTTTTAAATTTTTGGAGAATTAACTTTCAAAATTAGATAAATAAACGTCTGATAAGCCTTCTTGGGAATTGATATCTCTCTATGCAATTATTGATGAATTTCACCACCGCGTCTCTTACTATATCCTATTAGGTTTGAAAAAAGTAGGCTCGAAATAATAGGTGATGTGGGGATTATGATGGATAGCAATTTGTACAGGTGCATGCCACCTTATCGTTGGTGCAAGCTAATACCAACACTTATCACCTTTTCGATAGTATATCCACTGAATAGTTTGGTGTAGTACTCCCAAATGTGTGCTTTAGTTGGTCATTGTTGGTTACTCATTCATCTTCTCGTTATGGTTTAGTGAAACCTCTTTCTTCTCGTTAGGTTTGAGAAATGAAAGAAACGTTTATATTTATCCCTAAATTGGAGTCAATTAATTCTCAAGTCTTAAAACTAAATAATCTCTTCTTCTTGTAATAGTTAGTTATATCCTGTCATCAATTATTTCTCCAAATCTTTCGAATATTTACATTAATTTCTCATACATAATGCTCTAGAAATTTTTTATAAATTTTTTTTGTTTTGCTTTTTCGCACATTGAAAACTATTCAATGATCATTGTTCTAGATCAATAACCCAAAGTCCTATATTTAACACTTTGTCATGTCCTTTATAAATATATTTATAAATTTCACAATTGTCACTCTAAGAAAATCCCGATGTTAATGTGAGAATTATAACTTAATAAGAGATATGGATTATAAGGTACTACAAATTGATTATAAAGTTGTTTATTGCGAACTTGGACCATCAGTGCGATTCTTCTCCTTCCACAGATCGGATATCCATCTTTACCTTGCGTTCTGTTTTCATAATATGAACATGAGTAACGATATTTACATTCTCCATCCATCATACAAAAATTATTTAAGTTATTTCATCTACATGATTTATGCACCATGTGTTTTATAACTCACTCATAAAGTTGGGGATTCTTTTCCTAATAAAAAAATTTTACACAAAAAATTGATCAAGTTGATTGTGTGCTATAATTTTATATTTTAACCCAAAAACTATCAAAATATGAGCATATGACTCTTTTGAAACTTGATTGTATGAATATGTCCAACCACATTTTCAGAAATCTCCTTACTGAATAAGTGATATTTTAAATTTTGTAACTTTTCTCAAAAAATTTGTGACGTCTTTCAAATCATGATCACTAAATGATACAATTAACAACCGATCATTGAGTGACATCATTATTGAATCAAAATATTATTTGGGTTTGTCCTTAATTTGGTATGTGCGTCAATATACATCAAAATCAACTATTCTTTCTTTTAACTAACTATTTTTTATCTCTTTTTAATTCTCTATTTGCTATTGATCTTGCATTCTATTTTTTTATTTATATTTCTCTAAGGAACATTATTTAAGATTTATATTAATATTTTACTATTTATTTTATATATATAGTAGAAATAATTAAAAGAGTAAATTAATATAAAAAACTCAAGGAATGTTTAATTGAACACCATAAAAATAATTTATAAAATTAAATTATATCTTATTTTTACATGCACACATATTAAGTTTCCTCAGAATTCTTAATTTAAAGTAACTTTGGTCTAACGATCTGCAATTCTAAATTGTGGTATATATTAAATGTAAGAAATCAGAAACCCTATTTATCCTATTTAATATATATAGACTATGTTAATTATCCTATCTAAATAACATTTACACATTTAATTTATATTTTATTATATAAACTAATGAAATATTATATTGTTAATTATATTTAGATAATTATAATTATATTAATATTAGTTAATTAAAAATTATTTTATATAAATTATTCAATTATATTATTTTGATAATTAGATATGTTTATAAAATTATAATATGACTATAATTAAAGAAAGTTTATGAACTTAGATAATTAGAATTATGGAGTTATATAATTAGAATTATATTAGGATTGATTTATTGAAACTTATCTTATTTAACTCATTCAATTTAGATCATATTTTATTTTAATTAATTATCAAATTTTATTAAAATTATAAAGTGAATTAATTTAATGTTTTCCAATTCGTTAGATATATCTTATTATAACATTTTAAATTATAGAGTTTTAAATTAAAAAATAGACAACTTATATTATAAGCTTTGAATACAATTAACTAATATATATATTAATAGGGTAATTACAGATAGCTCCCACGGGAGTA
This sequence comes from Lantana camara, assembly GCA_037501455.1. Classification (NCBI taxonomy): domain Eukaryota; kingdom Viridiplantae; phylum Streptophyta; class Magnoliopsida; order Lamiales; family Verbenaceae; genus Lantana; species Lantana camara. The sequence goes on along the minus strand of CM074860.1, from coordinate 1,296,200 downwards.
TTAGAAACTATAACTTGTGATCCTCTTAGTCAAACAATTACATATACACCCATTAAGGAGTTTGAAAATTACACGAAACACCCATGAATTAAGGTTCTTTTAAATATTTTATGACATCATCAAAATTTTAACTTGATTTCCCTATTTTGACCCTTCATTTAGTATATATTTGAATTAGTATTGAAAATTTAAATTTAATAAATTAAATCATTAATTAATATAAAATAATATGATTTTATCATTTTAAATATTAAATTATATATATAGAAAATCTAAATTTAATGGGTTAAATATAATATTAGAAAACGTAATATATATATATATATATATATATAAAGTGACAATATATAATTAATATATATATAATAATGTAATATTTCTATATGTTATATATCGTACATATCAGTATGTATGAATATATATGTATATTGGCGTGTTATATATATATACGTATGAATGAATATATGTATATTGTCGTGCGGTGGTGGTGTAATTAATATATATATACATAAATATTACTTTATTATATATATTTATTATATATTATAAATCTATATAACATCATTTTTTTAAATATTATATTTAACCCATTAAATTCATATTTATTATATATAATTTAATATTTGAAATGATAAATCATATCATCTCATATTAATTAATGATTTAATTTATTAAATTTTTAGATTTATAATACCAATCTAGATATAGTTAGGAATAATTATTAAAATAAAAATTGTTATACTAAATGAATGGGTAAAATAGGAAAATCAAGTAAAAGTTTGATGATGTCATCAAAAATTTAAAAGAACCCTAATTTATGGGTGTTTTGTGTAACTTTCAAACTCCTCAAGGGTATATATGTAATTGTTTGACTAAGAGGGTCACAAGTTGTAATTTCTAATATTCCCATGGGGTCTATATGTAATTAACCCTATATTAATATTAAAACAGTCCTTGTTAAACTATATATATATATTTTTTTTAAGTTAAAAAAGTTTTAATTCTACCAGGAGTCCTATTATAAGTTAATAAGTACTTTTTAAATATAGTTAAATTAATAATTTATAATATGTAATTACATAGTTATCCCTAACTAATAGTTATTCATATAATTATTATGAGGGTATTTTAGACGATCCGTATTTTGTAAGAAACAACTCGCACTTTTATAATATACATAGATAAAACAATGTACTATCAAATATAGGAATGAAGAATATATTAAATTTAATTCAAATATACTGCAGTAGTATACTGGAATTTATTAACTCAATCCACTATCAAATATAATGGATCACTACTGAATTATACACTACAGTGGTTCGTTGGTATGCTAATTTACGATTCATAAAAAGGTCTGATCCGCCTGAAAACAAAACTTTGTTATAATTTATGGAAATCGAAGTTCAAAAGATTACATTTGATTATTAAATTGTTAACGCAGCGATTAAGCAACATATAAATAGGAAAATGATAAAAATAGGCATAGTGATTATCAAACTAAGAGGACCACCATTAGATGAAATTCATTCAAGACGGAAATAAGAGTTCCCTAATGGAGTTTATTGCACCAAAAACCCTGTGATATACCTAATTAGCACTCAAAACCCTGTGATTTGAAAATTCTCAAAGCAAACCCTGTGATTGTAATAAATTAGCACTCAATTAGAATTTCAAACCCTACAATCATGGTTGTAGGGTTTTGGGTGCTAATTTTAATACAATCACAAGGTTTTCAGTGCTAATTTATATAATCACAGGGTTCTCTTTGAGAATTTTCAAATCATAGGGTTCGGAGTGCTAATTAAGCATAATACAGGGGGTATCCAAGCAAAAAACTCTCCCTAATGCTTGCGTTCCAGGAATGTGAGAATCCAAGCAAAGAGAAGAAGATCGAACTCATGACCCTCACGAATCTTAATATCGAGCAAATATCCAGCTGGTTTGCGAAGGAAAGAAAGAAAGAACGTGAGGTCGAATCATCTTCAGAGTTGGAAAGATTGAAACAGTCACTAAAAGAGAGCAAAGCGAGGGAAACTGAGCTTGAAAATGAAATCCGGTGCTTGAGGAGCCGGTTAACATTCTTTGAAGGCGATCAGCCGGATTATGAGCCATCCGTTAGTAGCTTCATCGATGGTCCAAACTTCATGTAAGAGTCACGTAGTTTCAAGACAGTAAAATTATATAACAAGTGTACGAAGTTAGTTCTTGGTTTGATTTTTCCGGTGATCCTATGAGGTGGAGGCCTCGTTAAAAACTCTACGGCTCTTTGCCGGTTCCTCCTAAAAAAAAAAGAAATATTACATTTTGGATTAAATGTAATTTGATGTAACAATAAAGGCAAATAATTGATCCAAGTTCTTGTAAAAGTGACTCCTTATTTTGGGAGACTATGAATAATATATGAACATATATGATTTCTAAGAAAGAATAATTGAAAGATATATACTCAATTATAAAGTTTGTTATATACTTAATACACTTCTCAAACGTTTCCATGAATTCCATCAACGGAAATATGCATGCTTGACTAGTATATTATATATTATATTACATATATAATTTAATAAGAGGAAAAAATTAAGATCAATTGGAAATTTAATTCCAAGCAGACAAATCTTTGTAGAGTTGATATTGAATTCTCCGACGTATATACATGATGGAGAGGCAAACAATGATATATCTTTTCATGATTTCATCTGTTCATTGTAAATGGAGGCAGACTAAGAAAGAGTACTTAAAAAACGCGATGAGATCAAGTTTCGATGATGTTTGAACATAATCAATTAATCAAAGACATGGGGAACGTCAATATTGTAAAAATTAATAGACAAAAATCTATGATATATGAGAACAAGATTTACGGATATGACACTACACAAATAATGTGAAGACTTAACTAAAAACTTAAGTCTACGTTTAAAAAAAAAACAAAAAACAATTAAGTCTACGTATTTAGATTAAATTTCAGCATATTTTATTTTTTTAATTTCTCAGAGTTTCCCCCACCCAATTGAGTGAGGGACTAATCTCCCGAAATAGATGTGGAGCTCAATATATAATGGCTTGACAACCCTCCCCTCAATAGCTAGTTTTTGGGGGTGAGTAAGGTCAAGCACATTATTCATCAGTAACTGAAGGCGCTTATTGCGAGAACCTCTCCCAACGCAGTTTTTTATTACATCCACAAGGTTCGAACCCGAGAACTTGTTTAAGTGAACTCAAGCCCCTATCCACTTGAACCAACTGCCCGTTGATATTTCAGCATATTTTATTGTAGTACATTTATCATGAAACCTAGGTTAACGAAGCATTATCAAAATAACTATATAAAATCTTTGCATTCACTCGGTGTGATTTACGTTCGTGCACCAAGCAAAATTCCATCACAATTTTAATTCATCTAACAAAAAAATAAATTACAAAATTAGAATAGGATTTTCTATGCATGTTGGTAAGCACATCTGCCTTGCGATAGTTGTATTTTACAAAGATTGACGTATTTATATTGGTTTCCATGTAATATATCTTGATATAAGATGATAATGCAGCTATTAAGCAACTTATATATGACAAAAACAGGCATAGGAATTATCTAACAAAGAGGACCATTAGATGAAATTATTCATAGAAGATACAAATAAAACATCAAAGAACTTGGTGTTATTTACAATCCCTATGACTTCGTGAAAGTACCTCAAATAATATTGATTTCTTAGTATCTTATTTTTAGTGTAAAAACGGGTATCGTTCCTCCTCGCCTTCTTCATCCTCCTTGTCTTTGTCTGCTTGTTGCGACTCAGTTTCCTTCTTTCATTTCTTCCCCATTACGATATGTTAATGGTGATTGTGAACTGTATAAATATTGGGGATCAGAGAGCTTGAGCTCCCCCTTCCCACCCCAATTTTGAATTTTTTATATGGTGCCGTTATTGTTTATACACTTATATCTCATGGTAACATTTATACGAAAGGGTCATCGTAGGGATAAGGTGAATGGTTCGATCGCCAGAACAGCCACCGGTGTTCTTGCCTCAACCGTTACACGAAATTGCAAATGGGACTGAAACAGTGACCTTCGTTCCGTTTTCCCCTACAGTTTATAACTACAGTTATCTTCTTCTCTTTTGGCTGTGGTTGCCTTAACCTGAGGTCAAAGATGAAGTGCTCCAACTTGTTTATGAGTTCATTCCAAAAGGAAAGAGTTTGTTAAATTTGAACGAGGACCATGATTATTTGTTGTAAATATGGATAACCTCGTACGTTATTCATCATGTCCAAGAATTTCCACCATTGCTAGTGCCTATAATTCGAGTCCCATTTCATAAATCTTGCAATAAAATATAGGAGAAGCCTTTGTCTACGTTAAACACATGGCTAATATACGTTCAATACCAAAAATGAAGCCCTAACGCTTGCATTCCTGGAATCCGAAAAGTGATCAGAACCCAAGCAAAGAGAAGAAGATTGAATTCATGGTGCTTACGAATCTCGATATCGAGTTGGTTTGCCCGGGGAATTAAAGAAAGAAAAAAACGTGAGGTCGAATCATCCTTTCGATATTTCTCATATGAGAGAGATTTAAGAAAAATTTTATGTCATTATTGTATTCATATTGTGTTGTGTCCGTGCATCATAGACATGTCGTGTTCATGCCTTATAGACTTCTCCTAATGATTAAATTAAGCTTTAGCCTAATTTTGAGTTCAATAAAATGTTCGGGTACATCAAATTGAAGTTATCTCTGTTGTCGTGTAAAAGGTTGTCATAAACCTCCTCTTTTTGTCAGCATATGTACATAGAATCATCCGTCGTATATATTAAAGATTGAGAAATAATTAAACGATGTCCTTTATATATATATACTATAATATATTATATATTATACTGAATTTAATTCGAATATACTTTAGTAGAATACTGGAATTTATTAGTTTAACCCACCATCAAATATATATAGTACAACTGTTCGGCATATGCTAACTTATTTATAGGAAAGATTTTATACGGCCCGCTCCACTTGAAAACAAAATCTAATTTGACAATTGACATAATTTATGGAAATCAAAATTCAAAGGATTACATTAGACTATAGATAGTGTTATTAAGAGATATTATATAGAGAATAACTGACCATAATTACAAGCCATAAAAGTATTTTAAATATTATTAGGCTACCATTATTCCCCTGTAAGTTAAGTTGCGTGTACACGATTCGATTCGATTCGATCCAATCATATAGTACCCTTCGATACATGTAAGAAAAATCTTAATTCAGATTCAATTCAATCAAACTCAACTAATCAAATGACAAGTGTAATTAATTGATATTCTCCTTAAATTTTTCATTACCTACACAGTAAATATAAAACACTTATTCCCTCATTACAATACTGATTTAACCGAACCAAGTTCAGGCTAAAATTACCTACACGTGACGAACTCAGTTTTGTTAATAACTGGCCCCACATAATATTATTACGAACCATAAAATGGCATTTGCAATAGCCGGCATCTATTGCACCACAAGATCCTCATCTTCTCATTACCCCTTGTCTTTGTCTATCTGTTGCGACTAATTAGTTTATTTCTTTTATTTGTCTCAATTATGATCTTTACAGTAATTGACAACTTGTCTATGATTATATAAGGGTCCTCGTTTTCGAGGATTAGCACCGTTTTACATATCATAGTGATGATATGGAGCAGCAGCTAGAGCTTGAAGATCATGATCAAAACCAGAATGATCTGGTGAGTGAACATCCTGCAAAATGGTTTTTCAACAAAGATTAGGTGTACTTGGTGCCAATATTACTGTTTATGACTTTACGGAGACGATCGATCCGTTGGTTTTTCGTACTTCGACGAAGATCGGAGGGATAAGGTGGTGAATCCTCTAATACTATAGATATAAGGGATAATTACATCCAACTACCTTCAAGTTTAGTCTAATTATAATTAAATCTCTATTCTTTGCGTATTTACCATGTAGTTCCTAAATTATACACTCAGTTTGTGGTCCTTGACATCCGTTAGAGTTCCGTTAGGTTGGTTAGCCTCTGAATTTATTACAAATAAATCCCTACAATTTTATTTTTTTTTAATAACAAAACGATCCATGTTCTTTTTGAAATTTGGGAAGAACAACTGATTAACTTAACGGAACCCTAACGGACGTCAAGGATCTCAAACAGAATGTAAAGTTTAGGAACTATATGGTACGTAAAAAATAAGGATTGAATTGTAATTAAGCCAAACTCAAAGGTAGTTGAATGTAATTTTCCCCATATATAATATAAGACAAGGTTTTGACCTTATATATATTATGACCTCGTACGTACGTTAATGATCATATTAAAGTAATACCCGTATACTATATATATGGTTGTCAAGTCACATTATCCTGTATGAATTTTATCGATTTTCTCGAACACAACTATGTTATTTTTCTTGTATACCACTGCCTATAAATCGAGTCAGATCAATTCATAATTAAATCTTACCATACAATATACGTACGAGAAGCCTTTGTCTACGTTAACTCACATGGCTAATCGTTTCAAGGAAAATCAAAATGAAGCCCTAATGCTTGCGTTCCAGGAATGTGAGAATCCAACCAAAGAGAGGAAGACTGAGCTCATGAAGCTCACGGATCTTGACATCGAGCAAATATCGAGCTGGTTTGCCCGGGAAAGAAAGAAAAAACGTGAGGTGGAATCATCGTCAGAGTTAGAAAGATTGAAACAATCGCTTAAAGAGAGCAAAGCGAGGGAAGCTGAGCTCGAAAATGAAATCCGGCGCTTGAGAAGCCGGTTGATGTTTTTTGAAGGCGAGCCGTCTGTAAATAGCTTCATCCATGGTCCAAATTTCATGTGATCATCACGTATTTTAAAAGATAGTAAAATTATATGAAAAGTGTATTAGGTAAAATATAATATTTTGATCTGTGGGAGTTAGGTCTTGATTAGATTTTTCCAGTGATGCTCCCCTCCCCCTTTTTCTTTTTAATGAAATTTTGGATTAAATGTAATTCAATGTAAAAATAAAGGCAAATAATTGATCCAAATCCTCGTTAAAGTGGCTCCTTATTTTGGGAGGCTATGAATAATACATGAATACATATGATTTCTATTGGAGGATTTACTTATGTATATATTGGTGCAAAAGAAAAAAGAATTGAAATATATATATATATACACACCCTCTCTCTCTCTCTCTCTCTCTCTCACACACACACACACACACACATATATATACATATATATATATATATAAGAGGGAAAAATTAGGAATTGCAAATTTAATTCCAAGCATACAAATATTTAATTTGTACAGTTGATATAGACTTCTCCGACGCATATACAAAAGACAGAGAAGCAAACAATGATATATATTTCTGTTCATTGTAAGTGGAGACAGACTAAGAAAGGCTTTAAAAAAACGCAATGAAGTTTCATGATTTTTGAACACAAAGACATCGGAATCGTCACTATTGTAAAACAATAGACCCAAAAAAAAAACTATGATAAATGAATACCAGAATATGGATACGATACGGATAATTTGATTAAATTTCAGCATATTTTATCGTAATATACTTATCATAATACCTAGTTTAACGAAGCATATATAATCAAAATATACCATATAAAATTCTTGCATTCACTAGCTTTAATTAACGTTCATGCACCAAACAACTTAAAATTCCATCGCATTTTTAACTCATCTAACCAAAAATTAAATCATAAATTAGATTTAATCTAATTTCTAATCCATTATATCCACACGTGCATGGGGCCATACGCCTTGTAAAAAATTTCCCTTGTACTTGGGAGTTAGGCCCATTTGATTCAATATGCAACTTGAATATTTCTATCATTTTCATGAATAATTATTGCTTGGCCCTATTGGAATATGATACCCAACTAGAATAATAGCCCAAACTCACATAAATTTAATTAAAAAGCAAGCCATAAATTTCAAATAACCTTCGAGTCACGTAACTTAGCATTTCGACACCATATTAAATTAACCAAAGCTTCCAGCTGTTCGAGCATCTAAACATGCAACTACTATTAGTAGGAAGAATTTTATTCCTAAATAATTCAATTCAATTTGAATTTAAATAAATGAGATATATATACATACGAAACATAAAATTGAAACAGATGATCTAAATCGATCAACGTTAGAACTTCCTAAACATTTAATACCAACTAACTCAAGCCCATTTGCTTCACATGTCCCTTCCAAGATCCACTCATCTAAAAACAAAGGGGCAAGATGATATTAATTTCACATGGAATATTTGTTGCATTGAATTAAAGGACTATATTAAATGAATCTTTCTTTCTTTGTTTTTTGTAAAGATAGTAAATGAATCTAAACATTTACATTTAATATTACCCCACTCAAAAATCCGATTTATTTTCATAAGTCCCATATCAACATCCACAATGCTAAACAAAGGGGCAAAATAGTAATTTCAAGCCAAACATATATATATATATATATATATATATATATGTAAATGTGTGTATATTTTTGGAATAAAATATAGACAAAAATGCAAAATTGCTCTTATATGTTTTGATGGGTTCAGGAACGCTTGGATCCGAATCCGATCACTTTACGATTTGTATTAGTGGAGGAAACCAACGGAATTTCGCCGGAAAAGAGGAGGCGGGTTCTACCTGTTGGGACAAGCACAACAAAAGTCAGAAGGCCAAGCTGGGGGAACTGGGGGTGATACCCAGTTTGGCTCTCCGACGCTCAAGTCAGTACAGTGTATGAAGAAAGATAAGTTCAGTCACAGTTGCTGCGGTGAAGAAAGCTTACTTGTGTAGAAGATGACTTTTGATATTTATAGTTGAGGGTCAAGGGCCCTTTGGTCATTTGCCCCAAGTGGTCCTGGCCGAATGTTGCCCTAACACGTGGCGCTGTGAGAGAGAAACCTAGGAGGAATCTTCTGCAAAAGCGGCTAAAAGTTGGTGTTGGCAACAGTGGCAGGTGCGCGGGCATGTACGTTGTGTCAGAGAGCCGTTTGGGTGGTTGGTAACGAGGGCTTAAGAGCGCGCTCGTGGCAACCTGGAATGTTGGAGGCCAAGATATCCATTGAGGGGATGAAGGCTCCAGCTTAGGCCACAAGCCAGAGGGAAGGCCGCTCTGAGGGAAAGTGGCGCTCGAAGAGGGCTTCCTTGGCATGTAGCTGTGCCGATCATTTAGCATGTAAGACGCTCGTAGGAGTGATAGCGCTCGTTGGGCTTAGCTCCTGAAGAAGCGATTGCACTCGTTGTGCTTAACGCTCGTGTGATGATAGGTGCAGTTATGGGGAGACAGATGTCACCATCTTGGGGATGCCACGTGTCCTAACGGGGGACGATCGTATTTTGACCCCATCATGTTTTTTTATTTTAGCAATTTATTCCCATCGAAATTTTGTTTTGCAATTAAATCTTATAACTTTTAGAAAATTGCAATGTTGTTCGATTTTTGTCGGAAAATCAATTTATCATCAAAAATGTTTATATGGCAGTCACGTTAGAAATATGAATTGGAAAAAATGCTGACTATAAAAAAAAACAATTAGTCCTTTAAGTTTTTCATTTTGGCAAATTTAATTTTGTTTATATTATTATTTACAATTAACACACAAAATTTTTAAAATTTTGCAATGTAATTTTAAAAATTTTGTGTGTTAATTACAAATGATAATATGAACATAACTAAATTTCTTAAAATAAAAATTTTATAGGATCATTTTTATTTTTATTTTTAGTTAGCATTTTCTTGGATTTATTGAATCAACATTTTCCCCAATTTATATTGTTGATGTAGATGCCACATAGACATTTTCGACAACAAATTAATTTTTCGGTGAAAATCAGGGCTTGGGATCCCCTGTTTTGCTTCTATGTTTCATCTCCTGTTAAGCCATTAGATTTATGACACGTAGCACTCAACTCATTAATGCCTAACAGAGAATAGAGTTGCTCTCCCCCGTTAATTAACAGGACGTTAAGTCTCTCTCTCTCTCTATAATTTCTCTCTCCTATAACTTTTAAAATTTTGCAATGTTAATCTGATTTTCGGCTTGGGATCCCCTGTTTTGCTTCTATGTTTCATCTCCTGTTAAGCCATTAGATTTATGACACGTGGCACTCAACTCATTAATGCCTAACAGAGAATAGAGTTGCTCTCCCCCGTTAATTAACAGGACGTTAAGTCTCTCTCTCTCTCTCTATAATTTCTCTCTCCTAGAGAATTCTTTCTCTGACAAATTTTTTCCGAAAAGGAAATTTCCCATCAACGTACCTCTAAAACTAATTTAATATAAAAGAGATATATTAAATAAAAAGGTAGTTTTCTGGCATACAATTTCAAAAAAACAATAGATATGTTTGGGATATATTAAAGATTGTAGGTAGCATACGAAAATTTTCAGAAATCTATTCAACTAATACCAGTAAAGATTATAAAAAGAGGCTTCTTATCGCTCAAGGTGATTCCAGAGGATCAGGACTATTTTTCAACAGTTTTCAAGGTAATTAAGTTATAAATTGTTGCTGCATCTAATATATTTTTGTGATATTGATAATTTTTTATTATTACTATTATGACCTAAAATCATATATATGATATTAGAAAAGTTATTTTTCAAACAATATTTGTTATTCAGGTCTGACATATGAAAATTTATTTTGATTTAGGTTTTTGTTAATTATCTCAATCTATGGAAACAAACAATTCTGTTGATTTTACTTCACGCCGCAAGCTAAATTTTTCCGTGGGTGGGAGTAACGACGAAGATGGGATAGATCAGATTGATAATGGAATAAATATGATACACAATCGTCATTCGGCAATTTCTGAAGATAAAATACCAAGAATTGGTATGGAGTTTGATAGTGAAGAAGCAGCTTACGTATTTTATAATGTATATGCAAAGGAGGTTGGATTTAGTATTAGAAGACATTCTGTTCGTAAAGATATTAATGGGAGGATCATCAATCGTGTGTTTTGTTGTTCATGGGAAGGATATAGAGAAAAGGACAAGCGAGTTGCACCAATTAAACCTCGTGCAGAAACTAGGAATGGTTGCAAAGCAATGATGAAAATTAATGGTCACATCACTAGTAAATATAAGGTCGAGGGATTTATTATTGAACATAGTGGTCACGATTTGGTCAGTCCGGTTAAAGTTAGTATGTTAAGATCGCATAGAAGTATGGCTATTGCACAGGCATCACAAATAAATGACATAGAGAGTTCGGGAATAGCACCTAAAGCAGGTTTCTCCTTAATGGTTAAACAAGCGGGTGGACGTGAAAATATTGGATTTATATTTGAGGACTACAAAAATTATTTACGTTCAAAAAGGACCGTGGAGATGAAGATGGGTGATACAGGTGGTGTACTAGAATATTTGCAAGGAAAACAGTCGGATGATCCCAATTTCTTTTATGCAATTCAATTAGATGCGGATGACTTGATTTGTAACATACTTTGGGTTGATGCACAAATGAAGATGGACTATGCTCATTTTGGTGACGTGGTGTGTTTTGATACTACTTATAGGAAAAATAGAGATGGTCGACCATTAGCACTTTTTGTTGGTGTAAATCACCACAAACAAACTGTTGTATTTGGTGCAGCTTTATTATATGATGAAACGGCAGAGACCTTTATGTGGTTGTTTGATACTTTTGCTGGTGCAATGTGTGCTAAACAACCTGTAACTATTCTTACGGACCAAGATGCTGCTATGGCAAAAGCTCTAAAGACAAGGTGGTCTCAAACATGTCACCGTTTGTGCATTTGGCATATTTATCAAAATGCAGCAACCCATTTGAGTCATGTGTTTGCAAGCAATGGAAGTTTTGCTAGTGAATTCAGTTCATGTGTTTATGATTACGAGGAGGAGAATGAGTTTCTAAAAGCTTGGCGAAATATGTTGGATAAGTATGACCTTCATTCGAATGAGTGGTTGGAGAAGATGTTCAAAATTAAAGAAAAATGGGCACTAGTTTATGGACGTCAAACATTTTGTGCAGATATGATAACTACTCAACGCAGTGAAAGTATGAATAGTGTACTTAGACGATATGTGAGCTACAAACACAATTTATTACAATTTTTTCAACATTTTGATAGGTTAATTGAGGATCGGAGATATAAAGAGCTAAAGGCAGATTTAAAGAGTCAGAGCATACCAGTAGCTACTTTTGCTGTTGAAATTTTGAAGCATGCAGCTACTATTTACACACATGAAGTGTTTGAGTTGTTTCAAGTTGAGGTACGCAATGCGTATGATTCTAGAGTTGAATTGAGTGGTACAAATAAAGAAAATTGCAAATATAAGGTCACTTTGTTTGGAAGGAATTATGAGCATACAGTAACATACAATCCATCTCAAAGTACGATTCTATGCAGCTGCAAAAAATTTGAGTTTGCTGGAATTTTGTGTTCGCATGCCCTTAAAGTGCTTTCTTTGAGAAATATTTTTAGGATTCCTGAAATGTATATTAAAAAGAGGTGGACAAAAAAGGCAAAAAAAAGCGAGCTTAAAGATTCTGGATTTGTTGTGGAGCCTGATGCATCAATGGGGGAAACTGAGGAAAAGAAGATGATTGGATTGCACTACAAGGAATTGTGTAGCTTAACTAATCAGTTAGTCACACGGGCAGCTTTGACCGTAGAGACATTTGGAACAGTCAAAGTTGGTCTTCTTAAAATGATTGAGGAAGTTAATACCAGTTTGGAGAATAGAAAAATAGAGAAACTTGCTCCTGGTTCGAGATCTATTGTCCCACAAAGTCTTGTATCTAGAGTTGTGGAAAATCGAGTGTTTAGTTCTAACGCATCAGAAAATTTTCTAGTGACGGATGAAGAAAGAAGCACACCTAATGAACTTAGTGTAAAAGGGTGGAAAAGTAAAGAGAAGAAAGCTACAAAATCTGGAAAAAGACCAAAAAACGGATTGGAGATAAGCACACGAAAGATATCGAATAAACATCACAATGAATCTCTGACAAATAACATGATTAACAGTGTGAGCACTGGAACTTCTATTGGGTCGAGCTCATTACCCACTTCCATGACACAATTGTTACAGGTATGAACATGTAATATTCATACATAAATTATATTTCACTTTATTTTATTGAAAACTCATCTAACTTTTACTATTTTGCATGTATAGGAACAACTAATGAGGTCACTATCTCAACCTCCATTACACTTCACACCTCAAGGACAGAATGATAGAGCTGATAATTGATGTCATGATGTGATCAGGGGGAGATTCCTTTAGAGAGATTATTTTGTTTATTATGTTTGCTTTTGAAAATGTTAAGACATAATGCTAATACCTCTGGCTTTTTAATGCTAATGAGTGATGAATACTCTGGTTTTCTTAATGCTAATGAATGATAAAATTTTTATTATCCCTCTTGCTTTGTTACTAGTATTGGTAAAAAGTTATTATTCTTACAATTGAGTATTTTTTATAGTAACATGAGCAGTGTCAGCATATCAATCAAAGAATGAAAATGTACAAATTGAATAGAGATGCGGGGAATTGAACCCCGTGCCTCTCACCAACAAAGTGAACGCTCCACCATTTGAGCTACATCTCTTTATTGTTTAAGAAAATATGTAACAAGCAACAATAGAAAGAACTCTACACTCCGGAGGTCAAAAAATCAATAGTACTTTCACATGTGCAGCACATAACATCCTCACATTTTCTTATTGATCTAGCTTCTTTATTGATATTAGAATAGAACTATATATCAAACAGAAAAAGAAAAAAAGAACAACCAACAGTTATTTTGCAATGCCACCCTATCTTAGTGGATAAAAAAAAATTGAATCCATGAATTATCATACAAATAATGGAGGATTCAAATACTCAAAACTTGATATAATGAAAAATAACTGAACCGGTCAAAAATCCAAAAACTTTATACAAAAAATTGAAAAATTTTCATAACTGTATTATTAAAGCACAATCAACAGCAGAACCAAGACAATTTCCAGTACAAATGCATCAAATGAAGCAAGTCTGTTTCATTCTTAGGTTGAAAAACGACAACATTAAAATTAAATAATCAACTTATAAGAGGAATTCCCTACCTCAAAGCTGGTTTAATTGCGATCCCATCGAGGGAAATCTCGGAATAGATGGGTACCTTGGCTTTCTTAGGGCTTATAGATGAGAAGACGGACCTGGTGGAATCGAAGATGAAATATGAGCTCACTCATCAGAGATTTGTAAGATTAGAGGAAAACGAAGAATTCGGTTTGGTGCGTCAATAGAAGAATTTGTACAGAGAGAAATTTGTTTAAAGAGAGAATTACAGGGAGAGAGAGAGAGAGATGTTTCTGCTTGGTGCGCCTAAAGAAGAATTTGTCAGAGAAAGAATTCTCTAGGAGAGAGAAATTATAGAGAGAGAGAGAGAGAGACTTAACGTCCTGTTAATTAACAGGGGAGAGCAACTCTATTCTCTGTTAGGCATTAATGAGTTGAGTGCCACGTGTCATAAATCTAATGGCTTAACAGGAGATGAAACATAGAAGCAAAACAGGGGATCCCAAACCGAAAATCAGATTAACATTGCAAAATTTTAAAAGTTATAGTATCTAATTGCAAAACAGGATTTCTATAAAACTAAATTGACAAAATGGAAAAATTATACGGCCAATTTTGTACTTTTACCAAAAATATATATTTCTCAATATATCATCATTGTTTATCCAATCATATGACAGGGCCTGAACTATTTTGCAGGCCCATATTGTATTATTGATTTAAAAATAAATTAATTATTTCTGACCCAATCCAATCCAACCAAACCCAATATATATATATATATATATGAAAATTCACAAAAGAAAAGTGGAAAATAAAAAAGAAGCCAAATTTCCCTCAAAAGCTACCAAAATTTTCAAAAAAAAAAAAAAAAATCTTTTTCCAATTTTCCGTATTTTTTTAATTATTCTTGTAATTAGCAGTATAGTTTACTCACAAAAGTGGAGAGCTTCAAATGTTTATTCAGATTTCTTTAGCATGGGCGATGGATTCAATAGCTTCGTGTATGGATTCTCAAATGGAATAATCTTCGATCTGTAAGCTTCCCTTTTTCCGCTCATGTTAATCTGATTTGGGTTTTTCTTTTCTTGCCCTTTTCCATTTGATTCATTGTGGAAATCATTTCGCATTTCTCAGAAGTGTTCGTGCTTTCTAGGGTTTCGTTAAAGCGCAGATCTTTATGAAATCTCGTTGAGGTTTTAATGTTGAATCCCGAGGGAAAGTACAGTTCCTTCGATATTGTGAATGTTGATGTAATTCTGTTTATTGGGATCCATGTGAAAGCTGTTTACTCCATTTTTGAGTCTTTATTTTAGCTCTGGTATCACGAGTTTTGTTATAGTTTGAATTGTCGCTTTGCCTCAGCTCTGGTGCATTTTTGGGTTGTGTGGGCATTGCAGCTAAGAAAATATATTGTGGGTTTTCATTTTTCTTTTTGTTTAGTTTTGAAATGTTGATTGATTCCGGTCTGCAATAATGGATTTGTGCTCTTTATGTTTGTCTAATTTTCCAGGTTTAGCTGAGCCGTGCTTCCAATCCCTGTTCTCTGGATTGCTGATAGTGTTTGTTACAAATGGGTGATTCAACTCCTATGGATGTTATATTGGAATTCTTGAGAAGGAACAAATTTACCAAAGCGGAGGCTGCTCTGCGAAGTGAATTGGGTAACAGACCGGACTTGAATGGAATTCTTCAAAAGCTTACTCTCAACGATAAGGTATTGGGTAACAGATCAAGTGAAGAGGTAAATGGGGCCGTTGTAGCAGAAGAAGATCAAAAAACGAAAAACACAGAGCAAATTGGTGAAAATATTAAAGATTTTTCAATTGCAAATAGTAATGAGGCTTCAAAGGAGCTAATTGTGAAAGAGGTAGAGTGTGGAACAGGAAGAAACGAGCCTGAAACAAAATGCAAGAGCAGTGGTACTATTGAGGAGCAGAGCAAGGTTAATGAGAGTGTTGGATCGAGTAATAATAAGAACTTCACTTTCTCCAAAGGTTTAGATGATTCTGTGCTTGATTTGTATTCATGGAAACACGGCACGACCAATGGTCCGATTACTTCTCACCAGAGTGATGAAAACCATTTTTCGGGATTCCAGGTTCCTGCGAAAGCAAGATTGAATTCAGCTCAGATACTTGAAACTGGTAAGATTAATCCGAAATCTGGTGAAGATGTTAGTTCTTCTGATGAAAAGAAGCATGAAAAGGCGTGTAAGGAGGTTAATGAACAAAGAATTGTTGATAAGCCCTGGACAAGAAGTGATTTGTCTGCAAACCAATCCTCAGACCCTTGGAAAGAGTGTTCGGTCAAAACTGTTTTGCCCTTCTCCAAGGAAGATGCTTCTACCAGTTACAATGGTGCTGCTGCCACTGTTGATAAGGAGGGGAAAAAGAAAGCAGAATTGAATGACATTAGAGCAGCAATAAAGGAGCAAGTAGATGGGGTGGGCAGAGCTCTATTCTTTGGGAAGACTCAGGGAAACGAGCCCAAAGATTTTGGTAGTTTAGATTTCCATATTTCGTCCGAGAGCCAAAAAGAAGAGTTTCCAAGGCTACCACCTGTTAAACTTAAGTCAGAAGACAAACCTTTCAATATCCACTGGGAGGAAAAATACGAACGCGATGGACCTGCTCCAAAAGTCTTGAATGCTGACAATGCTTTTCTTATAGGGTCGTTTCTGGATGTGCCCATTGGCCAAGAAATTAATCCTTCAGGTTTTACTCTCAAACTGTTGGTTTCTGCTTGATATTCTATATGGTTCTGTATGGTTAAGGAGGTGGAGTCTTTTCTTCACCAAAATTTCAGCATTTCTCCTCTGGTTTAATACGCATTATACTACTTACTGCATGTATAGTGGTTTTTATAGATCTAACAATGTGTTGTTTCTCCATAATTGTTCTCTATCCATTGGATTGATAGATGTTTCTCTAATGATAGGGAAAAGGCTAGGAGGAGGCAGTTGGCTCTCAGTGAGTCAGGGTATTTCTGAGGATACTTCTGATCTGGTTTCTGGTTTTGCAACTATTGGTGATGCTTTGAGTGAAACTATTGACTACCCTAATGAATACTGGGATTCCGATGAGTATGAAGATGATGATGATGTTGGCTATATGAGACAACCTATTGAAGACGAGACCTGGTTTTTAGCACATGAAATTGATTACCCAAGTGACAATGAGAAGGGGACAGCTCATGGGAGTGCTCCAGACCCTCAAGAAACAGGCCAGAACAAAACTGATGAAGACGATCAGTCATTTGCGGAGGAGGATTCCTACTTTTCTGGGGAAAGAATATTCCTTTCAAAAAACACTGATGCCCCAACTGAGAATGACTTGATTGATCAATATGATGGACAGTTGATGGATGAGGAGGAATTGAATTTGATGCGCGCAGAACCTGTTTGGAAGGGTTTTGTCACTCAAACAAATGAACTGATCATGCTAGGTGATAAAAAGGCTATGAACGAATATGGAAGGTCAAGGCCAGATGATATCTGCATGGATGATGGTAATCATGATCAGCATGGTTCAGTTAGATCTATTGGAGTGGGAGTCAACCACAATCATGTTTTGGATGAAAATGCTGGTGAAGGATCTACAAAGGAGAAAATGGGAACAAAGAAACATAATTCTGATAAATATATAATGACTAATGATAATAATGCGGGAGGTTTCTCATTTCCTCCTCCTAGTGATGGGCAGTTACTGCAAACAGGGTCGAATAAATCTTTGTGGTCAAGCAAGGCTTATCAGGGAAACAGTATTGTCAGTGAGGAAGCTGACGTGACAAATGAAGATATGCTTGCGCTATGGAGGCCTAAAAGCAACGAGTCTTCACCTGTTAAGAGTTCGAGAGATGAGAATGATGCTAACGTGGAGGAGTCGGAAAATTCTAGTCCCTCGTCTCTTTCAAATTATGGTTATGTTGAACATGTAAAGAAAGAAGAGGATGCAATCATGACAGGGGTAAGAGAGGCGAACCCTGGGGCATCGCTGGAGGATGAGGAAGCTGTTGCTGTGCAAGAGCAAGTCAAACAAATCAAAGCACAAGAGGAGGAATTCGAAACGTTTGATCTGAAGATTGTCCACAGGAAAAACAGGCATGTATCTTTTGTAACTGTGGTTATATAATGCAATGATTAGTCCTTGTTTAGCATGACCTTTGCTGGTGTATCATATTCCTAAAGGGGGTGTTTTGAAAAATTTCTGCTTTTGAAGAAGTTAAAGTTGAAAAAGTTGGGATTAGTGAAAGCTGGGAGTGTTTTGGGTAAGAAAGTACAAGAGCAATTTAAAAAGCATAAAAAGAATAACCTATAAGCTGGAAAAGCACTTCGAAAGGTGCTTTTAGCTTTCAAGGAGATCAACAAAACAGAACACGTGATATCTGCTTTTGCTAAATGTTCACTACCCAACGCATGAGCATATTGAATTCAGGAACTCAAATCTCTTTTAACTTGCTAAATTTAACTGATGAATTGAAGACGAGGTTTCCTTAATTGTGGTGCTGTTTATTATTTAGGACTGGCTTTGAGGAAGACAAAAACTTCCACGTCGTTTTAAACTCTGTAATTGCCGGCCGCTATCATGTCACTGAATATCTTGGATCAGCTGCATTCAGCAAAGCTATTCAGGCACATGACCTGCACACTGGCATGGATGTGTGTGTGAAGATTATAAAGAATAACAAGGACTTTTTTGATCAGAGCCTAGATGAAATAAAGCTGCTTAAGTATGTGAACAAGCACGATCCCGGTGACAAGTATCATCTCCTTCGGTTGTATGATTACTTCTATTATCGGGTAAGTGAGCATTTCTTCCATCATTTTGAGGGATATTGCCTATCTGAACGTTTTAGCGATCTTTTCCTATTAGTACTGAACTAAGGTAGTGTTTGGAGTCTCTAAAAGAAACCACTGTTGTGATTTTTGCTTTTTCCAGCTTTGGGAGTGTTTGAAGAATCAACTTCCGCATAAAATAAACAGAAATAGCTAGAAGCTTACCTGTAACTAACTTCTAGCTTCGAGGTTATTTTTGTAGCTAAATAGAAATTTGTCTGGGGTGATGACAGTGGTTTTAACCTTTTTCCTAAACATTGAACTACTTTTGGTGTTCAACTTTTGACTTTTTTTCTCCAGCCGCTCCTCAATCTCGCAACTCCCAACTTTCTGAATTTCAGCATCTATGTTAGCTTCTTCAAAAGTAAAAAGCCTTTTGCAAGCACTCACTAAATTTGTTTACAGGTGATTAAAAAATCAGTTTCTACCGTGCTATGTTTCTCATCTTGTTTTATTTGCAGGAACATTTATTGATCGTATGTGAATTGCTTAAAGCAAATCTGTATGAGTTCCACAAATTTAACAGAGAATCTGGTGGAGAAGTCTACTTTACAATGCCAAGACTACAGGTGGGGGGGGCCAAATGTCATTTTTTGCTACCTTTCTTAGTTTTTACTTTATTGTTTGCCAACTAGGATTATTTTGATGCAGTCAATCACTATTCAATGCTTGGAAGCGCTTCAATTCTTGCACAGTCTTGGCCTCATACACTGTGACCTGAAACCTGAGAATATATTGGTGAAAAGCTACAGTAGATGTGAGGTGAAGGTTATCGATCTGGGAAGTAGTTGCTTTGAAACCGATCATCTTTGTTCCTATGTTCAGTCTAGATCGTACCGGGCCCCAGAGGTTATTTTGGGACTTCCATATGATAAAAAGATTGATGTCTGGTCCCTTGGCTGCATATTGGCTGAACTTTGCACAGGGAATGTAAGTTCTTCAAATTCGTATAACTTTGCAAAGATTAAGCAGTTCTTGTTTAATGTTTTTGGACTTTCCAATTAAAGTTATGTTATTTGAGTAGGTGCTCTTTCAAAATGATTCTCCTGCCACGCTACTTGCTCGAGTAATTGGAATCATAGGCCCGATCGAGCAAGACATGCTCGCAAAAGGAAGAGATACATACAAATATTTTACCAAAAATCACATGCTTTATGAAAGGAACCAGGTAACTTACTTCTGTTTTTGTTCCCTCTTCTCGATGTATTTCAACCGTACGCAATACGATCATGTAAAGAATAAATATTTGGGGTCATTGCAGTTTATCTCCCTGGCGATCATCATAATATATTATATATATATATATAAAATATTATGATGTATTTTTATAGACCATTCAACATATGAATTATTAAGCTCTTCTTCTGCCTTTCTCAGGACACTAACAGACTGGAATATTTGATCCCCAAAAAGTCATCCTTAAGGCATCGTCTGCCGATGGGAGACCAAGGCTTCATCGACTTTGTTGCTCATCTGCTCGAAGTTAACCCAAGCAAGAGACCTTCTGCATCCGAAGCTCTAAAACATCCTTGGCTACAATATCCTTACGAACCAATATCGTCCTAAAGAACGCAACTTTCTTGACCGATCATTCAATGGATTCTCAAGGTTTCTGGGATGCCCCCACCTCACCGGGGAGGGAGGGGGGATACTGGTCTTGCCCATCTTCAACGGGGGGTCGAAATTTTCAAGTGCCCACATAATTGAAGATGGGATTGGTTTTAACCGATAGTGATATAATCCTCCTTCGAGCTGTATTTTCGATGACCATAACCGGAAAATGTATTCTTGTGCGCCTATATGTATCGATAGGGACTTTTTCAGTTTTCTGGGGTTTTTTGTTACAGTTTTTGTCATGGTGGGGAAGGAGGGAGGCCCTTCACTCTTGTTGTATATGATGTGTGATTATTCTTTTAGGGAAGTTTAATAGTTATAGCTTGGGAAAATAGTTGCTGTCCAAAATTTGGTTGGCTTCAGCTACTCTCTCTGATTTGTACTGCTCATGATGCAGAAGAAGTGTTTTTGGCTAAATTTAGTGAAAATATTGATATGATATGAACTCATCTCTGTGTTGGGAATTTCACCTCATGTTTTGCTCATTCTTGATTCAAATAGGCTGTCGTGTATGGACGAGACACGACATGATACAAATATGAAAAAAACAATTTTTTTTTGATGAAAATGTTTGATCATTTAATATAAATGATTGTGAGTTTGTGACTTCTTGTGGTTTTCAGTAATATTATAAATTTGAATAAAGATTTAATCTGTAAAATAGGGTTTTAGAATCTTTGAAAGTTTCAAGTTCTATAATTCTGATTATGTTTCTTAATTTTTATTGCAATATAAATATCTATCATTCTTCGATTTGAGTCTCCAATTTGTCGAGACTTCTATAAATATTATTTTATCGTCTTGTGTTGGTCGGACCAGAGTGTTCGACATCATATCTGACACTTCCCACTGAAAAATTTAAGAAAAAATCCGTCTCCGACACTTCAATGTCGGAATTCAAGAAAAAATCCATGATGCTGATAAATTCAAGAAAAAATAAGTTCAAACAGATAATTCCAACGTGAGAATTTAAGAAAAAATTCATGTCGTTTTATTTGTGACACGGTTAAATTCAAGAAAAGGTCCGTTCCGACACTTCTAACTTGGAAGTTTGAAAAAAAAAATTTGTGTTGTTTTATTCATATTATATTGTGTTCTTTATCCGTATATTATGATCCTGAGTATTGTTGTTGAAATATGAATTAATGTTTCAACCTATGATGCACGGACACGGACACGGCGACACGGATACGACACGACACGACACGGACACGGCGACACGGATTTTTTGAAAAATTTAGGACACGATACGACTCCGACACGGCTATATTATATATAAATAAATAAATTATATATATATATATTTATTTATATAAAATAAAATATTATAAAAGTATTTAATATTACAAACTTAACTAACATATATTATTTTCCAATTCAACATTAAAATCATTAAAAATATAATTAATACATTTTTTATATAATAATATTATGAAAAAACTGAATTTAAATTAATATTAAACTTTTTTTAGCAATTTTATATAATTATTATTATTATTATTTTTTAAATATACCCTCAAATATTCAGGAAATATAAATTAAAAATTAAATTTTTTTTTAATTTTCCGTGTCGCCGTGTCGGATATTTCTTAAGCCGTGTCCGAGCCGTGTCGGATATTTCTTAAGCCGTGTCCGAGCCGTGTCAGACACGTGTTCCCAGCGTGTCGGAATTTTTTTTTAATTTTTGGATATATTTTGCCGTGTTGGACACGTGTCGGAGCGTGTCCGTATCCGACACGTATTCAATACTGCAAGGGGTAAATTTTCGGAGTGTCCCTGCATTAAAGGTTTCAACCTTTCCACGCATATTAAAGAAAATATTTTTCTTTTTTGACTAATTGGGTCAAAATTAAATATTCAGTTATAAATTGGGCCTTTTCTGTAATTTTCCATAACATTCAACACTAAATTGATAAGTACATCATTCTTTTCTGGGTTCGTATTCGCCACCATGGAGGGAGATGAGCAACCCACCAAAACGACGTCGCTCTTCGCCGCCTTCGCCCACCAGCCACCGCCTCAAGCTCTCCCCTCCGCCGCCAGCGGCGGCGCCTCCGCCAGCTCCGCGCAATGGCTGAACAATTCCAGCTTTAACACTGACCTATCTGTGATAAACGACGCCGTGTCCAAATACGACCTCCGCTACGATGACGAACAAGACGAAGAGGAAGAAGATAAAGTGGAGGAGCTTGATAAGAATAAACGACCACCGCAGTACGGATTGGTGCCCTCCTCGCCGTCGGAGGCTAGTGCGTCCTCCGGCGAGGAACGTAGAAAGAAGAGGAGAAAGAAGAAAAGGAGAAAGAGGGATGAAATTACTGATTCGAAGTATAGTTATGTTGCAACTCTTTCCTCTTCTTCGAGGAAGTCAGGTGTTTCAAAGTGGGCTTCTTCTTCTTCCACTTCGAATGATAAAGATTACTACTTTGATTCCCGTGGGGATAGGGATAATTTGGCTTTCGGCTGCATTTACAGGTGAAAATAATTGTGCTTTCTCCTTATTGCTGCTTTATGAAGTTAAAAGTGTCTATTGTTTAAGCAGCTTGTTGATTCTTTTCCGGAGTTGTCTTAGTTAAATTGGGCTAATTTTGTACTGGTTTGTCGCAAGATGAGACTGTTATGTGATTGTGGGTTGAATTGACATATGAGTGCATGATAAAATGCAGGATGGATATTGCTCGTTACAAGCTTTACAATTCTAAGAAATTTTCAGGACACGACTATTATAAGCTGAATAAGAGAGTTGATGGTCTTGAGGGGGATAGTGATATAGATGCATTGGATACGAAGATCAGATCAGGAGGTCGCTATTGGTCTGCGAAATACGCTGCCATCGAGCGTCATAAGGACTTGAAACGAATGCGAATTCTTGCTTCTGGCAAACCTGTAAGATATTCAGATTCTGATTATGTCCCCCTAAATGATGAAGATTCTGAAAGTGGGCTGCTCTCAAGTGTGAAAGTAGTTGAAGAGTCGTGGGAAGATGAGGTATTGAGAAAAACGAAAGAATTCAATAAGATGACAAGGGAACGTCCTCAGGATGAGAGTATATGGCTGGCGTTTGCTGAGTTTCAAGATAAAGTTGCTAGCATGCAGCCTCACAAAGGTGCTCGGTTGCAGACTCTTGAGAAAAAGATCAGTATTCTTGAGAAGGCAACAGAGCTTAATCCAGAGAGTGAAGATTTGCTTCTTTCTCTTATGAAGGCTTATCAAAGCAGAGATAGTTCTGATGTCTTGATTAGGAGATGGGAGAATATTCTGACGTCGAATTCTGGAAGTTACAAGCTGTGGAGGGAATTTTTGCGGTTAGTTCAGAGCGATTTCTCGAGGTTCAAAGTTTCTGAGATGAGGAAAATGTATGCAAATGCAGTTCAAGCCTTAGCTGGTACTTGCTTAAAGCAGCATAGGCAGGTTCTCACTTTAATCATCCATATTTTCTTCTCACTTTAATCACTTTAATAGCCAATACTCTTTCTAACTACAAACGCAATAGTTGAAGGAGAAGGGAAAGGGATACTTGGGAATCATGGAAATTTGAACATGAATATAGATTTGTTTCTTGTCACTGGAATTGATATGTTATGTTTATTCAAATCTCCTTTTTGTTCTTGATGGGGTTTCAAAATTTCTGCTCTAGTTATCTGAACTGAAAAGGGAATCCCTTCGCCTCTCTTTCTATTCACACGTCTAATGTAACAGCATTCGTGCCTTTTCATCATTTCTTGTTTTCTGACTTTCTACCTTCTATTTTCTTTCTTTACTTTTGGGCTTTATATTGTGGAATTAATCTTCTTTAATTTGTTATGTCTTCTGAAATATTGATCGAGCCTCCTATTTCCTTCTCGATGCAGGGCCATCCATCTGGTAGTGCAACTCCTCTTGATCCCGCACTTGTCCAATTAGAACTTGCTTTAGTTGACATTTTTCTTGGTCTTTGCCGGCTCGAATGGCAAACAGGCTACCAAGAATTGGCCACTGCTCTGTTTCAAGCAGAGATTGAATTCAGTTTGTTTTCTCCCTTTGGCCTTGCTGAACAAAGCAAGCAGAGACTGTTTGAACACTTTTGGAACAGTAATGGTGCCAGAATCGGAGAAGATGGAGCCCTAGGATGGTCAACATGGTTAGAAAAGGAAGAAGAACAGAGACAGAGGCTTATTAACGAGGAGGAAGCTTCAAAACAAGCTGAAGAAGGTGGATGGAGTGGTTGGTTTAAACCATTATCGAAAGCTGATGAAACTGAAATTCCAGAAACAAATAATGAGAAAGATTTGGCCATTGAGGAAATTGATGATGAAGCTGACACTAAAAATGTTGAGGAGAAGGATGATATTGAATCCCTGCTTAAAGCTCTTGGGATTGATGCTGCTGCTGAAGCTGATATAAAAGTCAAAGATACAAAAACATGGACTAAGTGGTCAAATGCAGAAATTGCCAGAGATTTTGATCACTGGATGCCGCTTCGTGCAAATTCTGGTTTGCCTTCGTTTGTATCTTGTTAACTTTATCTATGGTTTTTTGTATGAAATGACTTCAGTTAACTGTTGAAACAGATCAGGCTGCTCGTGAGGATGCTACAGCTGATGTGGAAGATGATGAGCAGCTTTTGAGCAGAATATTATATGAAGACGTGAGTGATTTTCTATTCTCGTTAAATTCTGAGGAAGCCCGAATCTCTCTTGTATCCCAGTTTATAGATTTCTATGAAGGAAGGATATCTCAGTGGTAGGTGTTTGAAATCCTTTTCTGTTTAAGCTTCTGCTAAATCATGATGCACGCATACATGCGCACACACACATACATATATATACAGAAAGCATTTTCTTTTAATGATCGTTGAATGTTGCTGTTGTTTTTCATTCCCTGATTACTGCTGTATGTTCTATATTTACAGGACTTGCACAAACAGTTCGAGTTGGGTTGAGAAGACACTCAGTTTAGAGAGTCTTCCTCATTCTCTGCTAGAGGATTTGAGAAAAGTACATGATATATTAACTACAAAGGTAATTGATCCGACAAGTAACAGTTTGGAGCTGTTCTTGAATAGTTCCGACGACACTAATATGAGGAGTGACATGATGAAATTTCTCCGAAACGCAATCTTACTTTGTTTAAAAGCATTTCCTCAAAACTACATATTGGAGGAAGCTGCTCTCATTGCTGAAGAGCTATCAAACACAAGGATGAATACAGTTGGCTGTTCTGTAACCCCATGTCGAGCTTTAGCCAAAACTCTGTTGAAAAATAATAGACAGGTACATATGTGTGTTTACGTGTCATATCTAGGTTCAATTTGATGTCCTGAGAAATACAAATTTTGTTGTGTGTATGTGTCATATCTAAGTTCAATAATTTTCACGGTTGATCATTATAGGATGTATTGCTTTGTGGAGTTTATGCTCAAAGAGAAGCATTCTTCGGAAATATTGATCATTCCCGAAAGGTTTTTGACATGGCCTTGTTGTCTATTGAGGGACTTCCACTGGTATGATTGTCATTATTATTATGTTTTGTCTTTCTTATTTATTTAGGGATAATTACACTGGCATATGCTAAGGTTTGGCCTTAATTAATAAAACCTCCCTTGTTTCGAAAAATTTTCAAGAACGTCCCCCGACTTATAAGGTTTGGCCTAGCACATGCTATTATAATGGTGAATTTAAAGTCAATTAGTGTAAGGGAAAATAGGGTAATTCATTAAAAAAGTTAGAGATGAAATTATCTAACTGGATGATCCAGTCTCTAGATGTAACTTAAACTCTTTGACAGGGGAAGTTTCTGATAATCTCTCAAACCTGAGGGGAAGTTTGTGTCGTTACGTCAAACCTCATGGTATATCAGTGTAATTATCCCTTTTATACGATTTTCCGTCATATTGGATTTTGCATGAGTAAACATAACCTTTGTCTAAATCTTCTAATTTGACTAAACAGGAAGTTCGGCCTGATGTCTCTCTTCTGTATTTCTGGTATGCTGAAATGGAGCTGGCAAATAACTCTTCTGAAAACTCCAACTCCTCGTCTCGTGCAATGCATATTTTATCTTGTTTAGGCAATGGGTCAAAATACAGCCCATTTAAAAGTCAACCCTCGAGTCTACAACAACTTAGGGCCCGCCAGGGGTTCAAAGATCGTATAAAAATGCTAAGTTCAACGTGGGCCCGTGGTATGATAGATGATCATTCTGCTGCTCTCATCTGCTCGGCCTCTTTATTCGAAGAGTTGACTTCTGGGTTGACTTCTGCCTTGGAGATTTTGGAGCACTCTTTTACAATGGTCCTCCCAGGTGAATATTACTTTTTATAATTTTATTATTTATGTGACAGTTTTTGTGGTTTTTCTGTTTTTCTTACGATTTGGATGCCTTAATGCAGAGAGGAGGAGGAACAGTCGGCAGCTGGAGTTTTTGTTCAACTACTATGTGAGGATGCTTTGTAGAAATCGAATGGAAATCAAGATTTCTAAAGTGTGGGAAGCTATTACGAAAGGGTTGCAGATATATCCCTTCAATCCTCATCTACACAACGCCTTAGTCGAAATCAGCTATTTTCACACTTCACCCAATAAACTACGGTGGACTTTCGATGATTACTGTCAAAAGTAAAACCTCTTGGGTTTTGGTACTTCATACTTGTTTCCAATGAAATTTCCACACTCATAATCTGATTGAATATTTTGCCTTCTCAGGAAACCATCTGTGATTACATGGCTCTACGCGATCTCATTCGAGATGAGCATCGGTGGGTCCCAGCATAGAATTCGCGGGCTCTTCGAGAGGGCGTTGGAGGATAACAAACTGCACAATTCAGTAATTATCTGGCGTTGCTACATCGAATACGAGAGGACTGTAACACGCGATTCTTCTGCAGCTAAAAGAGTGTTCTTTCGCGCCATACACGCATGCCCATGGTACAATTTCTTCAATACGAGTAAACCAGAAACATTAGACGCCACTTACATTTTCTTTCTTCAAATTTTGTAATCTTTGCGCTATTTTCAGGTCGAAGAAGCTTTGGCTCGATGGTTTCCTGAAACTGGAGTCGATATTGAACGTGAAAGAGCTGTCGGATCTTCAAGAAGTGATGAGGGATAAGGAACTCAATCTGAGAACTGATATATATGAAATCCTGCTGGAAGAGGAGATGGATGATTAGCTTTTTACTCTACTTCTTGAACTTTGCAACACATATATACTGTACAAAAATATAGAATTGAGCCTTTGTTTCTGTGTGTTTTTGGTCATATTTTGTGCTTTGTAATTGTAGCTATAGTTTGTTTCAAAAAAATAAAAAATTGTAGCTATAGTGAGGCATCTGCAGTGGAGAAATCACAAAATGGACAGAAATTGTGTAACTTTTGGTTTATTGCAGTTAACTGTTAAGTCCATTGGGCTTTAGATTCTAACATTTCTGGGCCTATATGTTATGTCAATCATCAGGGTCGGGCCCATGTGGTGGTGGTTATTTATTCTGAATCTTGCCAACAGAAAACTTATAAATAGGGGTGTCAACGGTTTGGATTTTAAGCGGAATCCGATTTCAATTTTCGGGGAATTTTCGAAAACTCCCCAAATGAAAAGTCCAATTCCTCTTAGCTCCCCATTTTCAAAAATGATGTATCTGTATTCCAGAATCGCGTATCTAAATCCCCAAATGATGTATTTAAAAATGGGGTGTATCTGTATCCCAGAATCGCGTATCTAAATCCAAGAATCGCGTATTTAAAACTCCAAATTATGTATTTGAAAATGGGGAGTAAAAAGGAACTTTCCAAACCCATGGGGAGTTTTCAAAGATTGCCCCTTGAATTTTAACAAATTTATCTGATAAAAATATTTGATAGATCATATTTAATTATAAATATTCGTTATTTGGAATAAATTGATCGAATAGAATTTGATTCGTTAAAATTTTGAATTCCGCTCTATATATAATATTTAATTAAATAAATAATTTACTAGTAAAAAAATATTAAGTAAAAAATGATTAAAATTAAAATTTTGTTCACCGTAACATATACTAATAATAAACTCAAATTTATTGTACCACCAACTGGTTCAGTGCTATTTTAATTTAATTGGAAATTCAGTGTTCAAGTCTGATAGTGCAATTATTATTAGTAGGAAGAGTTTTTACATTTTAGTGATTCGACTCAACCCGGAATCAACATCTTGTCATGATACAGTCAGGAGGTGATTGACATATTTCGAGTGAGGATAAATGAGGCTTAAACTTTAAGGGTACATAGTTTTAACTCGAATCTGGCTCAATCAAATCAGTCTAATAAAACGATGAGTTTTTCATACTTATCGTGTATTTGGAAAGTGACAAACTAGATAGCTACTATACTTATCGTGTATTTGGAAAGTGACAAACTAGATAGCTACTATAATACGCATCATATAAAAAGAAAATATCATTTTTCGTCCTCTAAAAATGCCCTTGTTCGATTTTGATCCTGATTTTTTAACTTTTCTCACATTGCATCCTTTTTTATTCCATATTTTTCAATTTCAGTCATTTAGCTAACAGACGTTAAAAAATTGACTTAAAAGACTGAAATTGAAAATTGTGGAATAAAAAATAATGCAATGTGAGAAAAATTAAAAGATCAGGACCAAAATCGAACAAGGGCATATTTAGAGGATGAAAAATGATATTTTCCCTCATATTAATAAGTCGGATCTGAGTTAGAATATTTCTCAGACTTTTAAGGTCATTGCTCCGGCTCTTTTTATCAAGAGAGAATGGATTTGAAATACATTCCAATAACATTTCGGTTAATACATACATTCGTGTAATGTCATATATATGTGAAAGATACTATTCGTGCACGAGTACTCGGTGGGCAACTATCGTTGGTAGAGCTAGCGAGCTTTACGTGCACCTTAATAATTCGACTCGACTCGAACTTATAAAAGGATATATAACCAAGAAAATATACTAAATAAATGCAGACATAATAAGCTTCTTTTTTTTTTTTCCAAGAAAAAAAAATGCAGACATAAGCTGAGTATTGTGATTTCTGCAAAGTATTATCTTAAACTAATTATCTGTCCGCTTAAGCTGATGATCTGATCTGATCTCATCATGAAAACCAATTAGTTTCACGATTACTAACTAATTCGAAGAGCCAACTGATAAGAAATCTATAAATGGAGGAGTAACAGAAGTAACTTCATTAATCTGAGCTGCTACTTGCTGCTGATCAACTTCTTCTTCTTCTTCGTCTTCTTCGTCATTGTCTCGTTGCTGTTGTTGTTGCTGTTGTTGTTGTTGATGATGATGATGATGATCGTGTAATCTTCTTGCATGGTCTATCACTTCACTCGTGTTCGAATCCGTATTCACTTGGAGAAAGTTGTAGAACTCCACCCCTCTACTTCTATCTGTATTTTATTCACAAATAAAAAATAGATATAGATCAAAATATGGCTATATATATCAAAAATTGATGTGTTCAACGTCGTGCATGAAAGTATACATATGCATTATATATAAAATATACGTCAAATATGACTCCCCATTCCCCAATCAAATAATATTATTAGCAATTATTTTGAGATAGACGAGTATATAATATACATTCAAATTCAATGAAAAACTAAAAAGGAAAAAAAAAAAAAAAAAAAAAAGGAAACTTGGAACCATAGAAAGGACTAACGAAATGGTTTTTACCGGGAAAACTGCAAATTTGGTATATGATCAATTCAACATTTTTGGTACACTTTATTTTCCGACCATAAAATAGAGCCGTGTCTTAAAAACTAAGTAATTTAATTACGAACTAGGTAAAATACACCAAGAAAAGGTTATAAAATATACATACATATATATATACATATACGGTTATAAGATTTTCCTTGTAGTTTTATCCAAATATAAAACGAATATCACATATTTACTATTGAGCTAGCTAGGTAAAATAATCCAAGAAAATAATAATACTCACACACAATATACATATATATATTATGTTATCAATATATATATATATAGATAATATTTTTTAAATAAAGTTCATCCATGCATGCATATTACAAATAATTGAAATTACCTTCATCTATCTTCATACCACGAATCCTTTTATTGCTGCAGTCAGATTGAAATCCACCCCACCGATGAAACTGAAGATTATACCTTAACGAATTCTCGTACTTCTCTCGAAATCTGCCAACCCTAACCGGGCTAAAGCTCAAATTACTCCCATTGCTAACTCCCAACACATGACAATTATCCTCAAGTTTCGAGGAGGAAGATGATTCCTGCTGCAGATGACGATCATTCGGCCTCAAATTGTGCAGATTATGCCCTCTTTTCGCGTAAAGCTTCGATCTTTCCCTGCATTTTCGAGCCATTATCACGTGCCAATGATTCTTGACGGCGTTATCAGTCCGTCCGGGGAAGAGCCGGGCGATTATGGCCCACCGGTTTCCATGGATGCGGTGGCAGGCGAGGAGGCGCTCTTCTTCCTCCTCCGTGAAAGGGCTGCGGTTGATTCTTGGATCGAGTTGATTGAACCATCTCAGCCTACAGCTCTTACCTGAAAAAGATGTGTCAACAAAAATATATGTATTAATATTATAAAGTTAATTAGTTGTTAATTAATATATGTTTTGTTTCCTATCATCATCAGAGAATTTAATTCAGTTTTCCTCCATTTTAAGACTGTTATTAGTTATCAACATCACTTAATATGTATGTATATATATAATTAATACCTTCATATATATGCATGTGTATATTATAATATATGAATTATGGCAGTTATATATTATATATTCTAAGGGGTGGAATTTAATTTTTAGAAATGATGAGTAAATAAAAAATTAAAAAAAATGTATATATATGTAGAGATTATGTTGAATATATAGATTGAATAAAACTAATTAATCTTCTCGATACGAATATGTATATATCCTTAATTACCACCATGCATGACAAAATTGGGGAAACTATTGTATTTTCAAGAGAAATCATTTCTTAGACACACAAGCATAAAAATTAATGTTGTCTTACACACGGGTAATTCTCGTATCGTTTCCATCTGGTCGGCCAAATCAATATAACAAGAAACAAATTAATAGAATACACTTGCTTCTATATATAATTTGTTAAGTTCAACCTAACCAGATCATCAGAACTAGAATTTTCCCAAGTGGTGCATGCTAGCTTCATATGAATTATATACCATATCGAAGATTGAGAGGGAGAGAGAGCAGATTCGCTATATACCCGAGCGTGCACAAACACGCGCACGCATATATATATATATATATATATATATATATATATATATATATATATAAAGATTAATCTTGTGTACTCACCTGATCTACCTTGAAGCTTCTCAGCTATGGCGTTCCAATTATGAGGCCCATATCTCTCAACCAATTCCTTCAGCTTCTCATCCTCCGCCGGCCGCCAGTGCCCTCGACTGCACATCTCCACCGACCACGAATACACTCAAAACTCTCCTTCAAGAAACCCTAAAAAACCTAGCTTTCCCGGTAAATCCTCCTCTTGGAAATCAGACAATCGCCGAGAACCAATCAGAAATGAAAAGGGTTTTCGCGAAAACGATCAAGAACCCGGCCCGACACGAGGGAGAGAAGAATCGGGCAGCTAGAAAAGGCAGATAAACAGGAAATCGAAGAGAATATATAGAGATAGAATAACGAAAGAGGGTTAGATAAACAAGTGTTTTCCGTTAGAGAGTGGGAGAGATTTGGACAGACCAGCACCACCAATTGATGCAACATCTAGGCTAACAAACCCACTTATCACATATATATGTATACATATACGGCCACTGTGTGTGTATATATACGTATAAATGTATACGTACAGACGTCTATATCTCTCTTTTCTCTCCCTAGATGACGAGAGAGAGAGAGGGAGAGAGATGGAAGAACTTGTAAGGTTTTCTTGGTGGGATAAATGTCGCTCTCCTTTCAAAAATTCTAACCTACAATACCCACCAAGCAGTTCGTCTCCATTTTCCGTCTAACTGTGCATGCAGTATTTGAATAATTAATTATATAATTAAAATGCAAAAATATTAGGAAAAATAATTAATTATATTTTTATTATTGAAATAATTACATTCAACTATTCTCAGGTTTGGCCTAATTACAATTCAATCCCTATTTTTTGCATATTTACCATGTACTCCCTAAACTTTACATTCCGTTTGAGGTTTCTGAAGTCCATCAGGGGTCGTCCGTTAATTAGTTGATCAGTCTTCCTTTCGAAATTCCAAAAAGAACAGGGATCGTTTTGTTACTAAAATGAAATTGTAGGGATGTATTTAATTGTAATAAATTATGAGCAATTTGGGAAAGACAACTAACCAATCTAACGGAACCCTAACGGACGTCAGGGACCTTAAATGGAATATAAAGTGTAGGGACTACATAGTAAATATGTAAAGAATAGGGATTTAATTATAATTAGGTAAAACCTTAGGGTAATTGGACGTAACTCACCCATTATTATATGATCCCAAATCTTGTTTATTTAATAAATTAAAGAGGTTTAATTACACTTGTCAATTCAATTTGGATAAGCTTAATTCCAACCTAAATGAGAACTAACTCGATCGTAAAGCCCTAATCATCAGCCAAAAACGCATGCTTGAGGTGGAATAATTTAGGTTTGTTTTCGTGCATGCATGCTTTTAAGTTTAATTAATTAGAATAATTATGACTTGTAACATGATTAACTATAGATATAGAGAAAAGGGGGAATTTTGTAGGTCGTAACTTGGGTCGACAGATCAGAGACGGAACTAAGATTTAATATAAGGAGGCAAAAATTAAAATGATCAAAAATAAAATTAAAAAATTTAATCTGGGGAAGGACTATATATATTCTAAAATATATATATATATATATATATATATAATAATAAATTTTTGAAATTTATAAGGGGACCTCCCCTCGCTACGTCTATAAATAGACCTAATTAATTATATGGATAATTTTATTATGTTTGCTATGATTAATATGATCTATCTAAAATTCGCGTCTATTATATCATGAGTCTCGTTATTTTAATTTAATCGAATTAGATTCGAGTAAGAATTCTCCGAACCAAAAGGAGTACTCATGTCATCTTGCATAAGTTGGGGTCCCCTCTTTTTAAGTGATTGGAAGCTTCAACGGTTTTTTTTGTAATTTAGGTGTGTTTATTTTTTTATATTGTACTTTTGGTGTATTTTTTTTTTGTTATATTGCAGTTTTGGGGTTTTCCGCTTTTTAAAAAAGCAGAATCACTATCCACTACGGTAATTCTGCTTTTCCAAAAAAACGGAATCACTATTCACTACGGTTATTCTGCTTTTCCAAAAAACGGAATCACTATTCACTACAGTGATTCCACTTTTTCAAAAAGCGGAAAACCCCAAAATTACAATACACCCAAAAAATACACCAAAAGTACATTATTCAAAAAAAAAACACCAATTTTAGAAATTCACCAGCTTCAACATAGTGTTATGAATTTATGATTCAATGATTTTGTGATGAATGTCATTCTTTAGCAAATGTCGTCATTAATTAAGTCGTTTGTGTGCCATAAATGTCTCTTTTTAACATTTTAAATTAATTTATGATGAATTTTTCTTTGTCACGAAATTTTTATAT
Organism: Lantana camara; assembly: GCA_037501455.1. Lineage (NCBI taxonomy): Eukaryota > Viridiplantae > Streptophyta > Magnoliopsida > Lamiales > Verbenaceae > Lantana > Lantana camara. The sequence goes on along the minus strand of CM074860.1, from coordinate 1,262,015 downwards.
AAAAACAATTGCTTCTAATTATATAGTGTTACTTGGAGTCCATATTAAATAAATAATATAATTATATATTTCTTCATTTATTCTCAAATATTAAAATTTTTTAGTAGTCGCAATTAGCTGCATGCTAACAAGGAAAAAGATATAATGCACAAACACTTTTAAAAATGTATCATTTTGTCGTGTCATTACGTGTTGGACACCCGACATTCCTCACATGATTGAGAAATTCAAAAAAAAATCTATATCGTCGTAACCATATTGTATCATATTTGTCTCGTTGTATCTGTATTCGGGCATCAGAAAAGAAAAAGTTTGGTATTATTGTTAGAGCTCTTAATTAGTGAACAAGTGCGTATGGGGGTTTTAGTTCTTGATCAGCTTTCCAAGACCTAACTCAAAATTGGCCTACGAACCCTCGAACTTGCACGTGTAAACTTGGAATGTCTATAGTTAAACTGCCAATCTTAGTCAAATTATCAAACATTAATTTAAATCACCTTTTCTAAATTCTATTCATGTTAATCCATATTGTCCGAAAAATTTTAGTTCTGACCCAATTTGATCACATCCCAACTATGATGCACGGACACGGACACGGACACGGACACGACACGATACGGATACGGCGACACATATTTTTTCTTGAATTTCCCACGTAAGGAGTGTCGGACACGACACGGCAAGACACGACACGGCAAAATGATATTTTTAGAAGTGTCCGTGCATCATAGCATCCCAACTAATTTTATAATTCAAAATAGTGCAAACAATCCTCCTCTCGTTATACTGGTTTGCTCATTCTATGATTGAGAATGATAACTTATCTTTATATTGAGAAGTTAAAGATTTGTGACATGCAAGAAGCAAGAAATTAATTAGGAAACATAAACATGATTATAAATAAATAAAGTGACAAATAACTAAAAATAATAATTGGGGAATGTTAGTAAATGGAGCAAAGCACACATGCCAAACCAAATTCCTAACAAAATGACAAATTAAATCAACAACCTATTTATGCAACGAAATTCTTGTCCTCCCCAACTAACTCTAATCTCACATATACACCACCTTAAATCACAACTTATATAGAAGACCCAACAATTCAATCACCAGCTTATTATGAAATACATAGGTAATTCTGATATTCGAATATTTTTAAAAATATGAATTTGTTACGTTATATCGTGTCGTGTCGAATACTTATGTCTAATATTATATTCGACACTCCTCACACTGAAAATTCAAAAAAAAATTAATATCATTGTATCTATATTGTATTCGTATTCTCATATTTATATCCGTGTATCATAAATACATACAAAGTTAAAAACTATATATGTAGAGAGAGAGTATAAATGTTGAGTAATCGGTTGAAATATCAACATCGGATAACAATGTTGGGCAGTATTACAGTCCAATCAAACTGCAACAAATTTACCTTTCACACAAAGGTAAAATTAGCTCCATTAGTTTTACTCCAAATAAAAATTACACCTTGTTTAAAGTTTTGATTTGCCTTATTTGAACAACCCCAAAAAGGAAAATACAGATACAACAATATGATTCTATTCGTAAAAGGTAAAAAATGCCACCTAATCCGTAAACAGGGACGCACTATATTCCAAGTCGAGACATAAACAAAGGCAAGTATAATCAATCTCGCTAAAAGACTCAATATAAAAAGAAAGAACTTGTACACGATAATTACTATTTAGTATGACACGACGAGATAATATGATATTATTAGGAGGGTTCGTACACCGAGGTTTCTGAGTAATTGTAAAAAAGGGGGGAAATGATAACGAATTTTGGTCTGTAGTTGAATTGTCATACCAATATATAACTGTAAGGGAAACCAAACTGAGTTCTCAACATCCAAACAGCAACTTTTTCTGCGGGACGTAAGACTTGTTTTCTTTTTGACTGTTGGCCTACCATTCTTCTATTTTTATTTTAATATTACACCTCAATTTATCTTTAATTATTAATTAAACAAGTAATACATATATATATAGGAAAATTCCCGAAAAATCCCTATATGGGAACTCAAATTCCTCTTTACTCCCTACTTTCAAAAAAGTTCATCTGAACTCCCCAGATAAAAATCAAAGTTCCTCTTTACTTCCCGTTTTTTTGGAAGGTTGTATAAAAATTCAAGAATCGCATACCCGAACCCCGAAATCACGTACTTACAAATACATCATTTGAGCATTTAAGTACGTGATTTCGGGGTTTGGGTACGCGATTCTTGAATTTTTATACAACCATGGGGAGTTAGAGGAAATTTGGTCTGTCATCTAGGGAACAAATAGAAATTTTTTTTAAAATGGGAAATTAAAGGAAATTTTTTCAACTTTTAGTTACTATTGATAGAAAACCCTATATATATTCGGAAAGGGGTCATTTTTTCCCACAATTTGTGCACAAAGAAAGATCAATGCCTTGTCAGATTGGTAACTGTCATTTCTAATATTATTATTTCTTAGACTCCCTCAAATTCATCAGCTAAAATACAAGTTGAGATTAGTCTGATACTCTGATTAATTCATAGAAATTTTATGCTGTATAATTATATAATAAGATGCACAAATATAGACAAGACACGACGTATATACATCACACCAATTCCTAAGATGATTTGAAAGACAAATCAGGATTAGTCTGATTAGTTCACAGAAATTTTATGTTGTAAAATCACATAATGAGATGCACGAACATAGACCAAACACACAACATAGCCTTTTATTATAAATTATCTACGAAAAAAGTTTCTTCGACACAATATGACATGACAAAATGGTATTCTTAAAACTTATAACTGATATAAAATGCATGCACCCCACAAAATGTTCAAGAAGTCGAATCAAATTGGTATCTTTTGCAAAAACAGAACTAGAATTAATCGGAAAAAAATTTACGTTAAAATAAATAATTTAATAATGATCAACAGATATAAAGAAATTAGCTATTAACCTAGTTAAGATTTCAATGGCTGAGACTATACCTGTGATTCTAACAATATCTAACTTTATAAAGCTTTACGTTCAAGTTTTCTGAAATCTTTTATTAATATTAAGAGCATAGTGAATAAATAAATAAATTTGATGCAATTACTTAAAATTAATTCAAAAAGGAAATATTTCATTCCATTGAAAATAATATGACTAGGTGCATAGTGCATACCATGCCCAAAGTGGAAGACCTTTTGTGGACTGTTCACCAGCTTTACCTACTACATTTCTGCCCATCAGTAAAAACAAATACAGATTTCTGCAGTAAATCATAGTAAAAAATATATGCAATCAACTCACAAGTGTACACATTTCAACTTCCTAAGCATTAGCTTCGGATCTCCTTTTCAAGTTTGTGTTTCATCTTCTGTTTATTCACATACAGGCGCCAAGTGTATTAATACACGGTCGAGATTTGAAGAGAGAAATAATGGTAATATGGAAAAGATTTAAAAGATCTTTCTTCTAATCTCGACCGTGTATTAATACACTTGGCACGTATACGTGAGTAAAACAGGAGATGAAACACAAAGTTGAAACAAGAGATCCGAAACCATGTGTCTGTGTGTGAAATTACTAGGATGTCCAAACCAACCAACTTCTCAGAAGAGTCAGAAAACTCAGCAAGAACCACATTTTTCAACTTTTTAGTCATTATCTGATAAATATTCATGATATTAATTCAGCTAATAAATTCCATAGTTGGCAAACCAGTTCTTAACAATTTGCTTCAGAAACATGCAAGTTTTGTTATGCAGCTAAAAATTCTGACAGATTTTGACTCATTAGAACACAGGTTGCCTAGAAATGGTTTCTGAGTCAAGAAGTTACCTGAACTTCTCAACTACAAGAAACACATGAAAGCTAACAGCTGAACCATTCGGAAGGGAAATCTTTCAGTTTTCTAAGGAACAATTCCTACAGTACAACAACCAGACCTAATGACATGTTTACTTCGTCTATGATGTTTTATGGAAGCTTAATTTGGCAATAAATATCATCATCAGCTCATACTATAAATGCTTATGCATGATTTGTGCCGCCTTCTCACCTTCATTTACGGTGTTGGTGTCATCTATGTACCATTCAAGAGGACATTAGGCACAGAAAACTGATTAATTAAGAGAAATCTACTTGGAGTAGAACTTACTTTTTTAGCCTAAGGGATAGTAGGTAGAAGACAAGGATGTATAAATGTCCTTGTTTTCGCATTAAGATACGTTCTGATTTTAATACTAAACGTTAGGGAATATAACACCTCTGCACATCAACATTAGAATGCATACATCATTTCCCTAACAACTTTTTACTGATGATAAAAGTCCAATAAACCCAACTATTAATCAGTAATTACTAGACTTTCGGAAACTAGGACAATAACCTAGGGTCAAAATGCTAATGAGAAATTTTTATCTGGAAATCTGAAAGTAAAAGGGGAAAGCAACTCTAGTAAGGTTGTGTTTGGATTGATGGATTTGGAGCTAATGATTTCAAATACAGAATAGCAAATCCATTGATGTCTGGTTTGCTAATTTCATATTAAAATGGATTTAAATCCCTAAGCTCCAATTCGAAGTAATTTTGGTGGATTTGAAATTCGTAAGATATGGAGTCATTTGAAAACTTTCCTCCAAATCCATTCATCCAGATACACTCCTAAATAAATTGATACATCTGACTATTATTCAAAAAGGTGTCGTGTGCAAAACGTCTTTGACATTTATCGTATAAAGACAGTGAGTTAAGAAAATGCACAGAAAAGCATATCTTTCGGCTGAAGTATTGAAATTGAATATCACTACTATCATATTAGCTCATGATGATTGTTACAGTTTTGTCACATTTAAAATAACTGATTTTTAGAAGATTTATCGTTGCAACAACTTTAAGCTTTAGTAGAGACAAATTAGCAGGAAATATAAGATTCTTCAATACTACTCAAAGGAAAGGCCACTAACAGAAAGAAAGGTCAGTTTTCCAATTAAAATACTCCATACCAGAGATTGATGGCGGCACATTTTACGCCACGTAATTTCCCACAAAGGTACCAGAAAGTCCAGTGCGATACGATTCCTGATCTCAACTTCAGTCGCAGTCAAACATTAAATGATGAAACTATACATAATATGAAATAGTGCAACTAAACCACTTATGATATACTTTTAAGAGAAATGAGCTAATAAATAAAGGATATTGTTGCGAATTGTTGACTAATTCAAATGCTCGGTAGAAATATCAGAAGGCATTATCTCTGCATACTTTTTCCTATTTAAATTTAGGTAGCCGTTTCCTTCATATAAACATCAAGGTACTTCTTAGGTCAGGATCCTTTCATCATATTTCTACAACTAATTCCTCCACCTGAATTAAGTCAATCGGAGTTACCTTTTTACAGAAATTTTCCTAAATGAATACCAGACCCTTAGTATTGGCAAGTACCAATTGCACACAAGTGATCCAGTTAAAACTTAAAACTTGACAAGTTTGCAGAGGAAGCATCTACAAAATGTTAAATTATTCACGAAACTGAGGCAATATGCGCACAAATATAGTTAGTTCACGTGTCAACATCTGTATCACAATCTCACCATATCTGAGAAAAAAAATGAATGAGAGCATAAATTACTCTTCAAGTTACATAGAGAATTCTTAGCAACTAGGATTTAACTTACAAAGAAGGGAATAACTTCTGCTGGAATTTTTATAAAAAGTGCAACTGCATAATTCTATCTGGTCAAAGCATTTTGGCATAAAAACTAGGCTTACGTAGCAGATGACTTTCCAAGAGCAAGGTCCCCCCGCCAGGTAAGAATGGCCACTCAAGAAAACAATGCTTATACAGCTGATTGCTCAACTTCCTGAGAGCAAGGTCTATATGCCACAAAAGTGAAGTCATTAGAGAACGAACCAGGATTAAAGCATGTAATTCCAGTATACTTGAATGCCTTCTGCTCACTTCTATCCCCCAAGACTATCTGCATAGGAATTGACCAAGACGCTAAGCTTTATGCCAATTTAAAAGCATTAGACCTCTTTCAAAGTTGTATATGAAGAAAAAGCAATTACTGTGTGTGGAGTTGGATAAATGTGAAGACAGTGATCAAAGTTCCAGACGATGGGCTGAACGCTCAAAGGCAGAGGGCAAAGATGGCTTTGATGTGTTATGGTAGCAACAAGCTGCAGAAAGGAAAATGATTAGCAATTATACTAAGGGAGAGTTCATGCCATATTATGGATGTTGAAGAAAGAGACTCACGTGCTCAAAAGGATCACTTGTTTCTTCTGTTGAAGGAGGCATTAGACATGATCTGCGCATTCTGTAAAGCATATCTTGACGGAAAAATACAATTTCTTGGGTATAAAACTTGATTCTGGTTCAAACAAGAAAGAGATTGTCTGAGTTCATAAAAATAAGATAAAAGAACACTAAGTTGTAACAAAGTAAAAAGTTTCTTCTATGGACACTAGAGTTCAGATATCAACAAATCAAGCTTAGAGAAATGATACAAGTCAGAATGCCTCACGAAGACTAGATATGCAATTCTATAGTACTTTTCACAACTTATCAAATAAACAAACCTGCAAGGGTTACTAGAAAACACCGCATTGGAAATGTGAGCTTGAAGCTCCTCAGTTATGTATTTCGGCAATGAGCATCTGGGCAAAACATTCGAAGGTCCTGAAAATCAAAAGTAGTTCTCGGTTATACATAACAAATGTGGCAAACATATCAGAAATGAAATCTGAGATAATAACTCAAATTACCTATATCATCAGGGCCAGGAATAAATAGAAATTTGCTATGTTCTTTTAGGCGTTGATGAGCTGCAATCATTCTTCCTAGTTTCCCAAAGTTGGATCTGCATACAACACTTGTCCACATTACTAAACTTGCTTGGCTCAACCATATAAAAATGAACAAAATAAAACAGATTTTCTCACCTGATGCTTGAGTAAGAACTAAAAGAAAGATTGCATGGATGTGAACAGAAGTTCCCCATGAAAACAAAAAGAGATGGAACTACATCTTCATTCTCATAACCAGTGAGGATGGTCTCAAGTTTTTCCATAGTCTTCTCTAAGGAAGGAGAATGAAGCAATTAGTAATTAATAATTATGAGAGAGTTGACAAATAATTGGGCAAGAGAGCAGGAGGAGGGTACAATTACCTCCTCATTGTCCAGCCAAACATCAGACAGTATCACAAACATGTCATTCACTGCCCCTCTTTCCAGCTCGGCAAGTTTATTCTGTAGCAAGTGTTAAGATGTCTCATCACAGTTTACTTTGTAAACTGGATTAGCTTTGAATTTAACACTGTAAGTAAAGAGTTTCAAAGGATACAGTCTCTTCTTTTGTGAGTGAACCACCACCAAAAAAATCAATTCCTGCCGACATCGTGACTGATTTTTCTCGGTCCTCAAGTGGAGGAAATCCACATGTCTTGACCTGCAATCAATTTGCAACCAAAAGTGTGTCACTAGAAGAAAGATTTCTAAAATCATGTTTGGAGCGGCAAAAATTGGTGACAATCCAAGGGACCAAGTTTAAGGCCTAACATCAATATCTGCCTATAGGTAATTGCAAGTTCATTTTATTTCTTTCTGGAATTCCAAAGGACCTAATGTTCTTGATCTCTACCAATTCAGGACCCAGTGACAAGTGAATTAAGCTCTCAAACCCCTTTTTCATGGTCAAAAATTTCCAAATCAAACAAAAATAAACCTGAAATGTTCCATCCAACAGCATCTCGCCTTCGGCTAAGACAATTGTGTTTTCTGCGAAGAACCCGGTAGTTATTCTGTAGCTAATGTTAAAGAAACTTCAAACCATTATACCAATACTTATTTAACATTGCAAAGAAATGCCTCTGCAATCATATCATTTGCTGGTGATAGGATAAACAAGCAGGACACATAATAAAAGAAACATATGCATCTTTTTAAGCTTTTGACTCTGATAAGCATGATTTTAGGAGTTCAGTGCATCACCAAATAGAACTGGAAGACATCTTCATACAACAACCGGTATGGTCTTTCAATGAGAGACTTAGATGGATGGCAATAAGCAACCAAATATATCATATACAAGAATGAGGACATCCTCAATAAATGTTGTTAGCCCAGTTATTTAGGACACTGCTATAGCCCAAAAGAAAATACCAGAACATCATACATAGAATTGAGAGATTGCTTTTCATAGTAAAGGATATTGCATTAGACAAATCAACTTCCACAGCTGCCGTTAAGTCTTCCAAGTAGAAATGACCATCCTCGAGCTGAGATATGAGTCCCATAACCCATCTCTTTCCAGTTTGACCAACTAGTGATTGAATTGGGGATATCTGCAAATACATTAAAAGATTAACTATCAATAGACAAACTGGCCAATATATAAAATTATGTTGCCCAAAGGTGCAGGCCTCCAGCGGGTGAACAGAGGATGGGGTACCTGACAGCTGCCATAATCAGATATGTCGCTATCAAAAACAGGCCTAGAAAAGTGGGGGTCCCGAGAGAGCCTCTGAAACAACAAGAGAAACCTATCCCTGTATAATTTGACCTTAGCAGAAGCATCTCCATGAATTGGAAGCCTCCCTGTGTATCTGTACAAATTAACGTAAATCAAAAAACCGAAAAGAAATGCAGCCTCCACATCCTGTGACAAGAACTACTTTGAAAAAGTCAACCAGTTCCTTGATTCTCTTCAATAAGAGTAAGCTGCATAAAAGCTCACTTCTCAGTGGAACTCAGGAAACCAAAAATCAGTAGTGATTAAAGAAAACAATGTCACATGTACCATGTTTGGTACATAGGAAGTGCATACTCCTTGCCGAATTCATGAACTTCCTGAATCACAAATCATGAATACTCTATACTTGCTCATGCCCTCTATAATTACTTGATACCTTGACTCTTAACCATTTAAGTTGGATACACAATTTTACATAATATCGAAAGTCTCACACGGGACAGATTGCATATTAAATAATAAAGTCTTAATAACTATCGGTGATATCTTGGTCAAAATTTCGCATATGAGCACCTGCAACCTTGGAAACTTGATTAACTAAACGATTTTTCTCTCCTCGCAATAAAGTAAAAAACCAACCAACTATGAAGTAAACAAGAGCCAGCAGAACAAAAACAAACTTCCTAATTCTTTGAGCATTCAACATTAAGTAACGCCTCCTCATCTCCATAAATTCACAACCAAGACAAACAAACACACAAGGTAAAGCAAAATCAATCCGAATTCACCACTCCAAAATGCTTACTTGTGAAACAACTTCTTGATCGGGTCATACTGCAATTTGGGGAAATCAAAGGCATCAATTATTCTCAAAGCAGAAGCAGCCGAGCCACCACCACTACTCGTCGGGCCATCCGCAACAGCCGCCTCAGCTTCCAATAAAAGATTCACCACTTTCCGCACGGGCTCCTTATCCAAAGTCGACGATTTCACTAAAACGACAAATACATCCCTAATTTCAGCAAAATTAACCCTCAAAAACGCTACAATAAACCAAAAATAAACAAATCAGCCAACGAATTACAGGAAACATGGTGGAGCTCATCGAGGAGGAGGTCGAGGGCTTCGTCTTCAGCTTCGGGGAAATGAGCCACGAATTTAAGAACTTCGGATAGGGCTTCAACTTGGAGGCCGTAACCACGCATCTTGAACTTCCTCTGCACCTTGTTCCTCTGCATTTTGTCCTTGTTCCTCATCGAATTGCTCATCTTCTCTGTGCCTGTAAGCTTGTGTTAGAGAGAGAGAGAGAGAACGAAGGTTTTGGCGGCAGAGATGACACAGTTATGGCTTTATTCAGATCTACTTCTGCGAGCTGAAAATGGCGGGAAAATTTTTCTTAATGGGCTGGGCCTTCATATCAGGCCCAGACACAGGCCCAATACTAAAATTTTATCCAATTTGGGTGTAAATGGGCCCAATATTCAAATTTCAAAAACCCCCCCCAAAAAAAAAATCCTAGTAATTCAAAGCTAATAGACAAAAAGAAGGGAAAATTGCATTTTTGGTCCCATTTGATTTAAAGCGTTGAAATATTAGTCCCGTTCGTTTCAAAAATCCAAAAATAGTCTCATACTTTAAGAAATCGTTGCGATAATAGTCTCATAGGGTGCAATATTAGTCCAGTAGATTTTAATATTAGTCCCGCCCTTAACTAGATAACGGAAAATTAAAACAACAACAACAACAACAACAAAAAAAAAAAAACGTTAAAATAAAAACACAAAAAATAAAACTCTCAATCTTATAAAACACATGGTTTTACCTATCTTCCTCCTTAAGAAAACACTACCAAACTCCTTGATAAATCCCAAGCAAGAAAATAAGGTTCTAGGTCTCGCACAATTGTCCCCCCAAAAGCGAAAGAAATGGCAAGATTCAACACTGCAGTAATCATATTATGTAGTTTTAATGATATTATGTAGTTATAATGGTTTAGACTGCCCTTTTGTGTTTATAGCAGCAAGTTGGTTAAACGACTTTTTTGTTGGTTTAAACTGTTATTTCGTAATTAAGACATAAAATTGATATTGCTGCTCTTTTGGATACTTTAAGCTGTCCATTTTATAGATATGACAAAATTATAATTATGACATGTTATTATAAAAATATTGTTATTAATATTAGTAGCAATTGATGCAGTTTTAATGATACTATGGCATGTTTTCATACTACTTATTAACATGTTATTAACATGTTAATTGATATTGAAATGTAAATAAAATTGAAATAAAATTAGTAAAATAATAAATATAAGTACTTTTTTTTAATTATAATTCGATAGTTTCTCCCCAAAAAAATATTAAAAAAAATTCTTAAAACTTTTAACGGTGCATATGATTTATGCATAAATTTTGTATGATTTTTCTGTAACGTGGGACTAATATCGCAACCTACGGGGACTAATATTGCAACGTAGTTAACGGTTCGGTTATCTAGTTAACGGTGGGACTAATATCGCAACCTACGGGACTAATATTGCACCCTATGAGACTATTATCGCAACGGTTTCTTAAAGTATGGGACTATTTTTGGATTTCTGAAATGAGCGGGACTAATATTGCAACGTTCTAAATCGAATGGGACCAAAAATGCAATTTTCCCCAAAAAGAACATAAAGAAAAAACGGTTAGACAAAAACAACATGAAGCGCTACCGACTTACGTAACTTAGCGAGTTGATGCTATGTTAATTTAATTAGAGGTTTTGTACGTAGTCGAATTATTGGATACGGTAGATAGCAGGGATTGAGCCAAAGAGGGCATGTGGTGGCACCTGTCCCTAAAATTTGAAATTTCCTTATTTATATATATATATTTTTTTGTCTTCCTTGTGTCAAATTCTAATTCCGTCTCTGGTACGTAGAGTTTTATACCTTAGTGGTTTGACCTGACCCGACCTATTTAATCCACTACATACTAGAAAAATAAAATGAAGCAAATTCGAATAATTGCCAAGGTCAAAATTGAAGTGTTAGAAATTAATATAAAAGCATATTATATACTCATTAAAAAACTTGAAACCAAATAACATTGGATTGATCTAGTATTTACAATAACTATAAAACGATCAAGACCCAAACACCGCACGGTTATTGTTTTATCTTTTAAAAGGTGAAACAAAAAGAACTTTATTAGAAAACAAAAGAAAAGGATGGGGTTATGGTAATAGACATGGCCAAGTAACAAGAATGGTCATTTCATTCTCACCCCATTTGATCGTATTCGTATCAACCGTATCATTACTCATACTGCAATATATAACCATAAATAGTGTACTATGCATAATAATTTATTCATTAAACTCGAAGTTACTCGTTCAAATCCTCGGTGCTACAACACCACTCACACGACAAGTGTAAACACTCTCGTTTTATTGCATTACACACAAATCTGCAAACAATCACTAGTATAGATCATCTAGCACACACCACTGGCCGCTGCCTTCTGTGTCAACTTCCTCCATTGGCTGGCCACATCCCTCTCCGTCAGGCTCGAGCTCTTCTTCCCGCCGCCGCTGCGGGACTTAGTGGCATCGGCCGTAATGTGTGCAGCTTCGACAGAAACGAGGGGAGGCAGATCATCCAGCTCCTTCAGAACTTTCTCGATATCCGAGATGAGCCTCTCGGCCAAGCTGTGGCTGAAGTCCTCGCGGACCACGACACGGAGCACGGCAACGTGTTCTGCATCGGCAGGCATGGTGTACGCGGGCACGATCCACCCGAAGCGTCTGAGGAGCTCGGCTATTTGGAAAACGGTGTACCTGGTGCTGTCCTTGAGGGAGAACGCTACCAAGGGGACGCCGATGTCTTTGGAGACGATTTCGAACCTGCCGGTTTTGGAGATGCCTTCTTTGAGGAAATCGGCACTTGACCTGCAGTTCTCCATTATGTGTTTGTAGCCCTGCAGGGGAAGGGGGGAAAATGTAATTTCTTGTCTTGTGAAATTTTGAGTTTTCGGAAGTTCGAGGGAAAGCGAGGGGGTCGACGAATATACCTCGAAGCCGAGACGTATGAACTGGTAATATTGAGCAATGATCTGGCTGGACCCTGGAAGTTGAATAGTTTTAGTAATCAAGAATGCAACGATGGTTCTTATGCCTGACCAAGCTAATTGTGACAGAAACAGAGATTCACTGAAAGCTTGGTTAATTACACTAACACCCCCTTTACGTTTTGTAAAATTACAGACACACCCCTTTTCATTTTTCATGATTAAAAGCGACTTCACTTCTCATATTTTCTCATATGTTCTGCTTTGTAGAAAGTTTGTACCTAAATTTCTTTGGATGATGACAAAATTTTCGGTTGAAATCAGGAAATGATGAAGGGTAGAGGGGAAGTTGCTGTAATTATAAAAGATTTAAGGGAAGATATGATAAAGTATGTATTTCTAATTAACCTCTAAACTAACTAGACAAAACTCAACTAACAATCCATAAAATTGATCCCATTAGGATCAGATGATCAGACTAAAAACATAAGTATACCTTTAGAAAAGTTAAGTGTGAACGTCGGTTGATCGGATCCGAGGTAGTTGATGTGAAAAACGAGCTCATCCGGCAAGTCCTCCTGGTTCCTCCACACAACCCACCCCACACCAGCATAAACAAGGCCGTACTTGTGACCGCTAACATTGATGCTTTTCACCAATGGCAGACGGAAATCCCATTCAAGATCCGGGTAAATGAATGGAGCAATGAAACCTCCACTCGCAGCATCAACATGGATCGGAGTATCCCATCCCGTTTCTTTGTTTTTCTTGGTCAGCAGTTCGTTGAGAAGCTTCACATCCTCGAATTCCCCTGTTAACGTCGAGCCTAGAATGGCTGCAACGCAAATGGTGTTCTCATCCACCATTTCCACTGCTTTCGCTGGATCCATTACGTAGTATCCCTCCCTCAACTTCACCTCCTTCAATTCTACCTCAAAGTACCTAGCAAATTTCTCCCAGCAGACCTGAGCAGTAAGAAGTTCCATCAAAATTCGATTTATCAATCATTTTGGACGAATGAGAAATGAGAAAAAACCGATCAATCAACCTGCACGTTAGCGCCGGTGACTATGTTAGGCTTATCAGAAGGTTTGCCCTTTGCCTTCATCTTTGCTTGCCACTTTCTCTTGAATGCAAGACCAGCAAGCATTATAGCTTCTGAGGATCCGACTGTTCCCACACCGATAGCCGTTTCCTCATCACCACAAGGGGCGTTGAAGAGATGGGCGATCATGTTGACACACCGGTTCTGCAAAAACAACAATCGAACGAAACCAGAATTACAAAGCATCGATCCGGGGTCGAATACAATCTCGATAACAAGAAAACAGTAACAGGTAATTCCATTTTGGTACACATGCTAGCAAGATCTCACTGTTTGATCAAAACTTTTTAAATTCAAACAACTATTAATGAATTTCACAAGAGTGGGGATCGAAGTCTTAACTGGGATAAAGTAACAAGAAAAAATGCCCTAGATTCTAGCAGATATGCTCGACTTCTCGTGACTCCCATAACTATCAAGACGTGACCCCTCAACAAACATGTATTTTTCGCTGAGGAAATCGCAGCAACTACTCAACAAAGCCTCATTTTCCTCTCCAACCTGCATATCCACAACCAATACAGTACATCTAGGGCAATCAACCAATCTTTTAAACGACCATCTGATCTAAAAACTTAAACCGTTACATGACTTCTTTTGATCTAACCTTACACGTGATCTTTTTCTACTTTTTTTTTCAATTGTGTGACGATGAGATGAGGACTCGACCACAGGCCCTCTTTCGTCTGGACTCTGACACCATATTAAACGACCACCTGATCTAAAAGCTTAAGCTGTTAGACAGAAGTATCATTACCTGAAGCTCAGTGGTGACAGGGTACTCATCCATGTCGACATAGTTCTTGTTAATGGAGTCCATGATCAGCTTATCGCACTCGGGCTCCATCCACGTCGTCACGAAGGAGGCCAAGTTCAAGCGGGGATTGCCGTCGAGCATCAGCTCGTCGTTCACCACCTGGTACGCCGCCTCCTTCGGCATCGACGCCCCCGGAATCTTGAACCTGATCAGGGAAACAAAAACCAAGAATTAGCACTATCGAACGACAACGCTTGCACGTTAGATAGGAGTATCATTAAATATTTAAACGTCTCTAACGACGAGAGTAGTACTTGGGGAGAGAAATGCGGGCGTATCTGGATGCGAAAGTGGAGTCCAAGCTTTCATCGTGCCTCTGTGTAGCCGCGATGAGCACCATTTTAGCTTCTGCGTTGCTGTTTTCCTGCAACTTCAGAAGAAAAACTATGGAGGGTATAGTACTATATAGCTCTGTGTAACCTTATGCATACGTAAAATCCAAAATAAGTTGTACAAATTATAATAATTCAGTTGCCAAAAGAAAATGGCACGTCTTTTTGTCTTTCTTTAATTCTTTTCCTATAAACACAAAAGTCAATTATTGGACCACTTTCTCTGTCTCGTAAATTTAAGAGCAAATTATATTTTTTATCTCATACGATTAGGATTTTTACAATTTTAGTCCGTATTTTTGAAATTAGACATATTTAGTTCTATTATTTTTAAAAAGTTACAATTCTGTTCTCATCTATCAAATAATTAACGGAAAATGCATTTTTTTTCGTTAAGTGCAATTTGGGATAAAAATTACTGTTCATTAAGTTATTTTTTTGCGGAAGTTTGCTTATTAATGCCCCATTTTAGCATCGTAAATCAACTTTGAATCACTCTCATTATGATAGTGCGGTGCTAAAATGAAGTATTAACAAATTCCCACAAAAAAAAAAAAAATCCAATGAACAATAACTTTTTTTCCCAAATTATATTTAACGACAAAAAAATACATTTTTCATCGATTATTTGACGGATGGAACCAGAATTGTAACTTTTTGAAAATTGGGAGACTAAATAAGTCTAATTTCAAAAATATGGGACTAAAATCGTAAAAGGCCTAATCCTGTGGGACATAAAATATAATTTGCGGGTGATGATTCCGCACACCACCTATATTCCACACGCAAATTGAAATAAAATTGTCCCTTCAGACATCCGATAAAATTGAAATAATGTTAAAAAGATTAGTATATCACCTGCGCAAGGATAATATGCATAAATTAAGTAAAAATATTTTATGTAAAAAAATGACACGTATAAATCGAAAAATTGTTATCCGGCAAGACACAAGCAATTTTAATATCATACAACTTTCTCTAATTAGCGGTATCACTATCATATTAATAGAATTTTTTTTTCCCTTTGCCCCTATTATTTGGGATGAAATTTAAATTTTAAATATATTTTACAGTAGCATTGCTGATTATTTACCGGTGTACGAATAGATTTAAAATATAAATTACCGGCATCGTGTTATTATCGCACTCACAAAAAATCTCAACACTATAAATTTAAATCCTTGTTCTATGACAAGGTTCTTATTTGTCCCGATCCACCGTCCATTTGTTTTGATGGGAAATTCTCGTACGCATCGAGTGTGGTCCCGATGTATACACTTTTTAATTTTTTTAATATTAAAAAAAAAATTATTTTCTATTTTTTATTATTTTTTGAATTAAAAAATAGTAGAATTAGATTTAAGTAACCACCAACGTAAAGAATTTTAGTATAAGGTGTATGTATTGGGGCTCTATATCCGGGCGCATACAAAAAATCCCATCTTATTAGTCATTTTCAAAATTTAAAAAATTAATTGTTATTTTTATAATATCGACACATATTTATTACATGTATATTATATTTTATTATTTTTATAAATATTAATAATCACGCTTGAAAAATTAAAATTATATTAAATATATATAAATTATATATTATATATTTAAAAAACATGTCCAATATATTATTTTATTTATAAAATATTATAAATTCAAATATTTTAAAAAGAACAAATTTTGACGTTTATATTAAAATTTATTTTTAAATGTCAAGTATTGTATTAAATACTATAAATAGTTAATACATAATTTATACATGAATATGAAATGGAATTATATTTTACAATATTATAATACTTCGAAATCTAGCTGATCGTGCTATTTGGTTGAAGACAATTTGTTATTTAAAACAACTCAGGCCCAATACTAAAATTTGATCCAATTTGGGTGTAAATGGACCCAATATCCAAAACTCAAATTGTTTTTTTTTCCCATAGTAATTCAAAAGGAGCGACGCAACTTAATGATTTGACGCTATATTAGTTTAATAAAAGATGAGTTCTTGAATACACAAATGGGGCATGGGGTGGTACCCGCCCCTAAATTTTGAAATTTTCTTATTTTTATTTATATATTTAAAAATTTTATATTCCCTCAATTAAAAATATTGCGCTCCATATTTTTATATTTTAATTTCCGCCTTCCTTATGTCAAATTCTGGTTCCATTTCTAGTAAGTAGAGTTTTACACCTTAGTAATCTAATATGACTCGAAGATTCAAAAGGACTATAGAAAAGAAAGAAAAAAAAAAAGCAAATTCAATCGAATAATGGCAAGGTCAAAATTGAAGTGTTAGAAATTAATATAAACTCATTTAGATTAAAAATTTTCATCTCTTGAAAGTTGAAATCAAATAACATTGGATTGATCCTAGAGGCTACAAACATTTACATATTTACGACTATAAAACTTACTCTAAATTTAGAGATCGAGACAGGATATTTACGAGATGAATACCTTTATAATTTATATTAAAGAAAAAAATTATTAGCTTAAGGTATGCATAAAAATGTTATAATAAGAATTTCATTAAAAAAGACTAGAAAAGTATGGGGCATAGTAATACATGGCCACATGGGGATGGTCATTCCATTCTGAACCCATTTCATCGTATCAATCATGTCGTCAGTCATACCACATACACTTATATATAATGCACAATGCATAATAATTTATTTACCATACTCGAAGTTACTCGTCCAAATTGTCGTTACAACATATCAGAATGCACACCACCACGAGTGTAAAACACTCTCCTGTTATTGCATTACGACACAAATCAGGAAACAATCACGACACAAAACAGGCGTCGATACATATAAATGACAAACCACGAGAATCTAGCACACCCCGTTGGCCGCCTTCAGCGCAGCCTCCCTCTGCATCAGGCTCAAGCTCCTCTTGAATTGGCCCTCGCCGCCCTTCTTCTCAGCATCGGGCGTAACGTGCGCAGCTTTGATGGTAACAAGGGGAGGCAGATCATCCAGCTCCTTCAGAACTTTCTCGATATCCGAGATGAGCCTCTCGGCCAAGCTGTGGCTGAAGTCTTCGCGGACCACGACACGAAGCACAGCGATGTGTTCTGCATCGGCAGGCATGGTGTACGCGGGCACGATCCACCCGAACCGCCTGAGGAGCTCAGCTACTTGGAAGACGGTATACTTGGTGCTGTCCTTGAGGGAGAATGCAACCAAGGGGACGCCGATGTTTTTGGAGACGATCTCGAACCGCCCCGTTTTGGCGATGCCTCCTTTGAGGAAATCTGCACTTGACCTGCAGTTCTCCATTATGTTTTTGTAGCCCTGCAGATGGGATAGGGAGGGGGGAGGGAGGAAAATGTAATTTGATGTCTTGCGAAATTTTGAGTTTTCGGGATTCGAGGGGAAGCGAGGGGGCGGCCGAATGTACCTGGAAACCGAGACGTATGAACTGGTAATATTGAGCAATGATCTGGCTGGACCCTGGAAGTTGAATAGTGTGAGTAACAAGAATATTTTGGGTTCATAGTAGAATCAAGAATTCAACAATGGGGTTCTTATGCCTGACCAAGCTAATTGCTGACAGAAATAGAAATTCACTGAAATTTTGATAATTACATTAACACCCCCTTTATGTTTTGCAAAATTACGGCCCCCTTCTCATATCTTCTATTTTTTAGATAAATCCTTCTCATATCTTCTCATATGTGCAAAGTAGAAGGTTTTTACCTAAAACAGAGGAAGGCTCATAAGTGGTAAAGGGTAGAGGGGAAGTCACTGTAATTTTAAAAGATTTAAGGGAAGAATACGATACGATGAAGTATGCATTCCCGAGTGTCGAGTGTAATTAACCCTTAAACCAACCAGACAACTCAACTAACAATCCATGAAACTAATCCCATTAGGATCAAATTAGACCAAAAAACATAATTATACCTTTAGAAAAGTTAAGTGTGAAAGTCGGTTGATCGGATCCGAGGTAGTTGATGTGAAAAACGAGCTCATCCGGCAAGTCCTCCTGGTTCCTCCACACAACCCACCCCACACCAGCATAAACAAGGCCGTACTTGTGACCGCTAACATTGATGCTTTTCACCAATGGCAGACGGAAATCCCATTCAAGATCCGGGTAAATGAATGGAGCGATGAAACCTCCACTCGCAGCATCAACATGGATCGGAGTATCCCATCCCGTTTCCTTGTTTTTCTTGGTCAGCAGTTCGTTGAGAAGCTTCACATCCTCGAATTCCCCTGTTAACGTCGACCCCAGAATGGCTGCAACGCAAATGGTGTTCTCATCCACCATTTCCACTGCTTTCGCTGGATCCATTACGTAGTATCCCTCCCTCAACTTCACCTCCTTCAATTCTACCTCAAAGTACCTAGCAAATTTCTCCCAGCAAACCTAAGCAATAAGAAGTTCCATCAAAACTTCAAATTATCAAAAATGAGAAACGAGAAAAGACCGATCAATCAACCTGCACGTTAGCGCCGGTGACTATGTTAGGCTTATCACAAGGTTTGCCCTTCGCCTTCATCTTTGCTTGCCACTTTCTCTTGAATGCAAGACCAGCGAGCATTATAGCTTCCGAGGATCCAACTGTTCCCACACCGATAGCCGTTTCCTCATCACCACATGGGGCGTTGAAGAGATGGGCGATCATATTCACACACCGGTTCTGGAAAAACGACAATCAAACGACTAAGTCGAAACCAGAATTACTATTGCAAATTAAACCCCAAGATCTCACTGTTTGATCAAAAAGCTTTTTAAATTCAAGCAACTATTCATGAATTTCACACGTTTAAGTGTGGGGAAATCTTAACAGGGACTCATGGTAATAATAGAAAATGTCCAAGATTCGAGGAACACCAAAATAAGATAAAGAAATCTTCATCAACAGGCATATAATCAAATTTCTTCCTAAAACTCAGCTTTATCAACTTGATTGCAGCAATATTAAATAAACTTGGAACTTGTGCTACTATATATACGTAGTACTCGACTTCTCGTAACCCCTCTAACTATTAAGACGTGACCCCCCAACGCACAGTCCCGGCTCCACCACCGTTCGGAACCAAAATAAACAAAAAAACAAACAAGCTATATCAGGTAGTTTCTGCTGAAATCATCGCAGCAACCACTCAATAAAAACAAGAACTTCAAATCTTCAACATTCAAAGCAGCAAAAACACTCATTTTCCTCGCAGATCCACAACCAATACAGTAAAGCTAGAGCAACTAACCAATCTAGACCGTCTGATCTAAAAGTTTAAACTGTTAGATGACTTCTTTTAATCTGGCCTTTTAAACAGGTAATTTTTTCTCTCTCTCTTTTTAATTGGGGTGACGGTGAGGGATTCAATCCCAAACCGTCTGGACTCTGACACCATATTAAATGACCACCCGATCTAAAAGCTTAAGCCGTTAAATAGCAGTATCATTAAATATTTAAACATCTCCAACAGAATCACGATCAAATTCAAGTCGATCAAAGCAATCAAACCCCAAAATCTGCAAAATCTGCACAACCTGAAGCTCAGTGGTGACAGGGTACTCATCCATGTCGACATAGTTCTTGTTAATGGAGTCCATGATCAGCTTATCGCACTCGGGCTCCATCCACGTCGTCACGAAAGAAGCCAGGTTCAGTCGAGGATTGCCGTCGAGCATCAGCTCGTCGTTCACCACCTGATACGCCGCCTCCTTCGGCATCGAACCCGCCGGAATCCTGAACCTGATCAGAAAACAAAAACGAACCCACAACAGAATTAGCTCCAAGTTCATGATCTTACATACTGATGAAGTTGTGGTGATCTAGATCAGATGGAGGAGTACTTGGGGAGAGAAACGCGGGCGTATCTGGAAGCGAAGGTGCAGTCCAAGCTTTCATTGTGCCTGTTTCTCGGTGAAGCAGCAGTGAGCACCATTTTAGCTTCTGTAAGTTACTGTAATTCCTGCAACTTCTGGAGAGAAACTGTGGAGAGGACGAGATATATATATACTAGCTCTCTGTGTGTAGTTTTTTACTGAGAGAGCAGAGAGAAAGAAAGAGTAATGGTGATGGTGAAGGGAAAGGATCAGTGGAGAGGAAAGAGAGATACACTTGCTTGGTCTACTCGGGAAGATGGGACATGACGACACGACAAGATTCGAATATGAAGATACGAAATTTTTTTTTTCCATGTGATGAGTGATAGATATAGTATAGAACATGAATATTTAATACGATATGTCGATATGATAAAATAATATTTTTAAAAGTATTTTTGAATCGTATATGACAACATGCAGGAAAAAAGAAAAAGAACAAGAAAAAATCGTTAATTCTAAATCCGGTTCTAACGAACACAACCAATAACGTTGATAAATGGATTACTTCCCTTAAACTTTGTACCGACAACACGACTATGGTAAAATACTCATTGCCTATTGTTGTTCCGTTTTATTCGTTATGCTTACGCATTAATTAAAAATCAGGTATCAGTTAAGATTTTTAATTCATAAACACCGTTAAAAATATTATTATATTAGATTATATATATATAGTTAGATAGCGTATTAAACACCTTCCCTATAAAAGAAAAAAAAGTATTTATATTGTTGTATCTTTTGTATTGGTATTTATGTTCGTGATATTTTTTGAAGTTTTTGTTTGAAATATATATATTTTCCCAATCACGAAAAGTATTCTTGTAAGTTATAATCCAATATGAAGTATGCCACACGTCGTACGATGATACGCCATTTGCAATAGAATTTCAAACCTAGGAGGATAATATTCGGACAACAATTATCGAAGTTAGTCAACATGGATTAATTAAATAAAATTTAAATACCCAAAGTACTAGCTTCGTATTATATTGGAACACAAATACGATAAAATATGAATATAAAAATATAATTTTATTTTAATTTTTAAATTTTACTTTACATTATGTGTCTAGCATGACGTTATAATTTTTTTAAAAATATTAGTGAAATAATTATATTTGATTTCGTATATATAATTAATTTAAGTTTGGCCATGGATCTCTTATACATTCATGCTTTTAAGAACAAGAAAGATGTAACCTTATGAATTAAATTTGGATCATTTCTCGATGGGTGTCATCCTTGTGCAGGGTCAATGTTAATCTTCCCTGTATTATTCTAATTTTATCGGATGTTCCTTTGGGACAAAAATCTCGAGTTTTTTTCAATTCACATACATCCAAATAGGATTCGAACCCCGTGATCTTACTAGGGGTGTTCATTCGGTATAACCGAATCGAACCGAAATTTCGATACACCATTTTAGAGAACCGAATACCGAACCGAACTTCACGGTTCGGTTTGGTAAAGAACGAAATTATTTCGGTATGATTCGGTGAAAAACCGTTTTACATCTCATATATAAAAATAAAAAACAAAACTGGAAAAAAATGAAAAAATATATATATTATATTATATATTAAATATAATATGTATTATATATATATTTATATATTATATATAATATTTTATGTATATTTATATAATTTCGGTATTCGGTACGGTACGGTATACCGAATCGGAATACCGATATCGAACCGAATACCAATTTTTTTTTTTTTTAAAAAAACCGATTCGATTCGGTATCGATCGAAATTCGGTTTCAGTCATTTCGATCAATTTTATCGAATTGTGCACACCCCTAGATCTTACCCTAAAAAATAAATCTATTAACCACTTAAAAAAATCCAAAATAAATCAATAAAAAATTGTAATAATTCAGTTCCCAAAAGAAAAGGGCATGCCTCTTGTCTTTTCTTTAATTTTTTTCTCCTTTTTTCTATAAACGAAAGGTGAGGAAAAATCAATTATCATACTCCATAATGCATGAATATTTATAAATATTATTTTATCGTATTACATAAAAAATTATATTATAATATTCATGTCGTATCATGTTCGCATATCGTATTCGTATCATAAATTTTTCCAAGATGTCGGCCGGCGGTCACTTAATTTAATTAATAGGTTGGAAAGTATGACTTTTAAGATAGGAAAAAAAAAAGGCTAAAAAGAAGAATAATAAATGCTAATAAAGAGATATTATCCATTTATGGTGGCCCCTTCCATGATTTATGGTGTAACGTAAATAAAAAGTATTAAATAGTAAATAATTGGTTTCCAAAAATATCTAAGCCCATATTATGTCTGGGCCCACATAAAATTTTCAACCTTTACCGACAGCCCATTGGCCCACTTCAACAATAACTTTGTTTATCTTTAATTATAGTGGTGTTGCCTCCCACTTTGGACCACGTATATCTTGAGAAATTATAATTTTTAATTGACTTAGGAGGATTCTTCTTTAATTAAATTAAGAGCAAATTGCATTTTTGGTCCCATAGTAATAGATCATTATCACTTTTGGTCCCATGCTTTCTAGATCTGGTTTTTTTGGTCCCGTAGTAATTTTTTTTATCACTTTCAGGACTATTGACGGAAATCACTGTTCATCCGTCAATTTACTGTTCATCCGCCATTTTTTTTTTTTTTTACCATATCCATTAATTTCATATATTATATATTTATTATATATAATATATGTATTATATTTTATATAATATGTAATACACGTATACATTATAATATGTAATTTATAATATGCATTTTGTTATATGTATTTTAATATATATGCGTATTATATATTATATATTATGTACACTTGTATTAATAATATATATTTTGTTATATATTATATATAATATATAATATATATTATATATAATAAGATATGTGTAATACATATATATAATATATGTTACTTGAATTATATATATAAATGTATGTGTGTGTGTATTATAAAATATACATATTGATGAGACTCAGAAACGCGCTTGTATCATAGCCGTCCACGTGTCACCCTTAATTCTCTTGAAGACTATACGCTCGCACTGAGGGGCTCGTGGGCTAACCCAGCCCATCCACTTGCCAACTAGTTTGGGCCATTGGGCCCTGGACAACTGCTCAGGTAAAGGGCCAGAGCCGACAGGCTTGGCGCTCACATCTCAGCCCTCGGGGACATCCTTCTCAAGGAAGCACCCACACGAGGGCCCCCTTCTTGATGCTCGGGATTTCGGCGCTCAAGGGTCATCTATCGTGGGGAGGCCATCCGTACAATCTTCGAGCATCACCAACGCTCGTGCTTGATCATGCCCAGCTGCGTTGGATCCGAACCTCGGCAGAGGGGATCTTAGGCCCTTCTCCCGCATTGCCCTCGCCAACAACTTCTGACACAAAGGCAGTGCGCACCTTGCATCTGACACGCCGCCTCCTTTTCAAAAACGTCCTTCTCACACCCTCACGGGCCGCCACGTGTTAGGGCAACACAGGTTTGGGACCACACGGTCAATTTACCCTTCTACCTTCACCCCTAACATATAAATAGGGGAGAACTCATGCATTCTCCCCCAAGTCATCCTTTGCATACAAAGTGCATACATATTTCTGGGCATCTTTCCTCCATTTCTCCGGATCTTCCCAAGCTCCCGATCACCTCACCACAGTCGCATTAGCCTCACACTTTGCACTCTTGGTGTTATCCTAGCTGGAAGAACCCACGCTTAAAAGGAAACTCAGATCCTGAGGCATTCATGCCTGTGATGGTCTTCCCTTTCACAAACAAATCTTAAAGTGATTGTTGTATTTAGGAAACTCACATTCCTGCACCATCATTTTTGGCGCCGTCTGTGCGAAACCATCATCATCTTCTTCAGCATCGCCAGTTTCTTCCTATTAAAGCTAGTTGAAAAGTAACACCGGCAGCTTTCATTATGGTGACAACAACGAGATCTGGAACCCAGAGGAACAAAGATGCTCTTCCTCCTGTAGATGAGGAAAATACCGCGAACCACACCCCCGTAGGAGGGAATCCACCGCCTGTTCCGGGAGCTGTTGGAATAGTTGATACAACTCCCCCTCCCGGAGGAAATGAAGCAGGAGGGTCTGGCTCCCATCCTCCTCCCACAACCATTGCCCAAGCGGCCCCAGTATCTCATCTTGGCATGTATTCCATGGCCATGCGACCACCGGGGTATACCTTAATGCAACCTGGCGTTATGCCCGGAATGGTACCCGTGGTCCATCCCTATCAGGTGGGGACCCTAAACCTCCCCTTGTCGCTGCCTAGGGAGATTCAAGGAGTGGAGATACCCCAAGTAACAACACAGCAGCTTCAGACGCTTTACGTGCAATGCGAGGGCCAAGCGGTCCAGAATGCTTGGGAGCATTTTACTACAGCATATTTCCCTGCACTGGCGGGCTCCCGAGCGGCACCGCCCCTTGGAGGACTTCCAGCCCACCCGCTGACGAGGGCGCAAAACACACTAGGGGCCCAGCAACCTCCCCCACCGCCAATCCGATGAGATGAGGTTCCGCCGAGGGCCCCTCAAGGGCAACAATTGGCCAGGAGTGATAGGCCCCCACGAGGCGAGAGGGCAGAAGATACAGAGGAGGTCCAGTCGAGGGCTACGGGGGGAGCAAGCCGCAGGAATGTGGGAGACCCTCAATTGGCCGCCGTGCAAGACCAACTTAAAGGGCTCCAAGACGTGGTAGCGCAGCTCTCTCGAGCAAGGTCTCAAGCCACCCGTGGTGGGGGCGAGAGGTCCATGGCCAGAGATGCTCGCCGGACACGCAGCCCATTTCCTCGCCCTAGGAGGGCCGCTGACGGTAGGGAGTACAACCCTGAGGAAAGGTCCAGGGCCAGAGACGCTCGGCGTCCACGTAGTCCAGATACCCGATGAAGGAGGGAGGCCAGCTATGAGGATCCCGACGATCGAGACTACAGGATTATGACGGGCGATTTCCCCCTCATCGAGGAGGTTCTAATGACCCGCGCGGGGAAGGGTAAAATTCCCTCGTCCGTCAACAGATATGACGGAACCACGGATCCAGCCGAGCATCTGGACCATTTTGTGCACCTGATGCACCTGTACGACCATCCAAACAACTACTGGGCCAAAGTGTTTGTCACTTCCCTCACAGGAATGGCCCAAGAATGGTACAAAAAGCTTTCCCCGCGCTCAATCCGAGGGTACTATGATCTGACGGATGCTTTCGTCAGCCACTTCAACTCTCTGAAGGCACCAGCTCCAGCTGCGACCGCTCTTTACAGCATGGTCCAAGGGCCGAACGAGACTCTCCGATCTTTCATGGGGAGGTTCAATAAAGAGATTTTGTTGGTAGAGAAGCCCTCGATGGACTTCTTGAGGCACGTTCTGTTTGGGGCCATCAACATGAAGCATTACGTCAGCAAGGAATTTGTGGAAGAAGTGGCCAAGAAAAAGCCACGCTCGTTGATGGAAATCAGGGAGATTGCAGATTCTTTCTTTACCCTCGAAGATATGTACATAGCAAGGGACCAGAAGATGGCTAATGCCCCTCGACACAGCAGAACCCACGAGGACAAAGTGGAGCCCAACCGAAGTCGCCGCCGCAGCCCAACACACGCTCGTCGTCATTCCTCACCACCGCGGAGGCTCGAGCGCGTCCCCCTCAATCGTCCAATCACCGAAGTTTATTCCCTGGCGGACCAAAAACTGTTCAAGAGACCGCCCAAGCTGAGGAAGACCGAGGCTCAGAAGCGCTCGGGGAAATACTGCGCCTTCCATAAGCAGAAGGGGCATGATACCAATGAGTGCCGCCACTTGGAGAAGGAAATTCAGCGGCTGATTGCTGGGGGGCACCTCAAAGAGTTTGTGAAAGTGCTGGAGAGGTACGATGAGCATTGCGCAGAACGAGCCCTCGGGAGAGGAAGAAGCCGTTCACGCTTCCGAAGTCCTCGTCGCCAGCGCCCTGAGACTAGCGAGCGCGGCAAAGGGAAAGGGGTGGATATGGAGAATCAACCATTTGCGGTCATCCACATGATCGCAGGAGGATCCACGAGAGGCGACTCTAACGCGGCCAGACGCCGTCACATTCGGAGTTATGACCAAAGATCGTCCCGGCCTAAGTCTGTGTTTTCAGTTGACAACTCACCAAGCTTAAGAGAGGACGGCATTGAGGGCTTCACAGAGAAAGACTTGGAACACATTGTAACACCCCATGGGATTGGTGAAACCTCTGACTGTCCCATGGTGGTTAGTTTAGACGTTCATAATCACGTTGTAAAGAGGGTCTTAATTGATAGTGGAAGCTCTGTGAACGTTCTCCCGTATTCAACGTTTCAAAAAATGAACATAACGAACATTCCTCTCGAGCCCCTCCGAACAGCCCTCATTGGCTTTGGGGGCTCAGAGATTGTCCCTCGCGGACAGATTCGCTTAGCTACCTCTTTTGGTCGCGCCCCACAGCGAAAAACTTTGAGCGTCCTTTACACGGTCGTTGAGGTGGATCTTCCTTATAACATCATCATTGGGCGCCCGGCCCTCATGGACTTCAACATAGTAATCTCCACTTATCATCAGAAGCTAAAATTTCCCACTCCCGAGGGTGCGGGCGAAGTTCTGTGCAATGTCAGAGAGGCTTGGGAATGTTACTTTCTTTCCCTTCGAAACCATAAGCCCAAACAAACCGTCCAGACAGGGTCCTCCAAGAAGTCTGTCGACTTCCCCAAGCTAGACGAGGATGGACCCAAGTTGTACAGGAAGAGGAATAAAAAGAAGACTCCCGGTGAAGCCCAGCATTCGGAGACTAGACCACTCGGAGCCATCGAAGGCTCCTCTTCAGAGAACGAGGGTGATGAGCCGGAGGGTAGTCTCACTGGGAAGAAACGAGCGCTAGAGGCGCCGAGGCCGGAGGTTCGAATTGAGCCTACCGAGAAGTTTTTGACCGTCGAATTGGAGCCAGGGAATCCGGATAAAACCACCCAGATAGGCTCGGGACTCGATGGACCATCTCAAGTGTTGATGATTGACTTCCTCCGGGAGAACCTAGACGTTTTTGCATGGAAAGCCTCTGATCTTACCGGGATAGATCCGAGCGTTATTATCCACAGACTGAACGTGGACCCAACCTTCAAGCCTGTCAAGCAGAAGAAGAGGGACGTTCATGGCTTTAGAAAGCGGGTCATCGAAGAAGAGGTTAGTAAATTGCTTGACGCTCGATACATCGAGGAGATCTTGTACCCAGAATGGCTCTGCAATGTGGTGCTCGTTCCAAAGAGCGCCAATAAATGGCGTATGTGCAACGACTTCACAGATCTCAACAAAGCGTGCCCCAAAGACCACTACCCACTACCGAGGATTGATCAGTTGGTGGATTCTACAGCCGGGTGTGAACTCATGAGTATGATGGACGCCTTTCAGGGATATTATCAAATCTTCATGGCGCCCGAGGATCGCCCCAAAACTTCGTTCATTGTGCATTTGGGTGTTTATTGCTTCAAAGTCATGCCATTTGGGCTAAAAAATGCAGGAGCAACCTATCAACGCCTCGTCAACAGGATGTTCGAGCGCGAAGTTGGAAGATCTATGGAGGTATATGTGGATGACATGATAGTCAAAAGCGAGCGCCAGCGTTCCCACCTGGAAGATCTCAAGCAGGCTTTCGATATCCTTCGTCGCTACGGAATGAAGTTGAACCCTTCAAAGTGCACTTTTGGCGTTCGAGGTGGTAAATTTCTGGGATACATGGTCAGTCAACGTGGCATAGAAGCAAACCCAGAGAAGATTAAAGCGATCCTGGATATACCCTCCCCTCGCAATTTGAGAGAGGTCCAAGTGATTGTGGGTAAAATCATCTCGTTAAACAGGTTCATCTCCCGCTCAGCGGACAGGAATTTACCATTTTTCAAAATCTTACGGAATGCTCGTAACTTTTCCTGGAACGAGGAATGTGAGAAAGCTTTGCAGGACATGAAACAGTACCTTGCGAGCGCTCCCCTATTGACTAAACCAAATCCTGGAGAAGGATTGATTGTTTATCTTTCGGTCTCCGCAGAAGCTACGAGCGCTGTCCTAGTAGCGATCCGCGAACGTAAGCACATGCCAGTCTACTACTTAAGCAAGACTTTGCAGGGAGCGGAGAAGAGGTACATGGAAATAGAGAAATTTGCCTTTGCGCTCGTTAATGCGGCTCGAAGGCTGAGGCCTTACTTTCAGGCTCATTCTATCACAGTGCTTACAGATCAACCCCTCAAACAAGTGCTATCTAAGCCGGATGTTTCGGGGAGATTAATCAAATGGTCGATTGAACTCAGTCAATTTGATATCACCTTCGAGCCTTGTACCGCCATACAGGCTCAGGCAGTGGCCGATTTGTTGGTGGAGCGTTTTAATTTGGATATTGTGCCCTCGACAGAGGATGGTTTATGGCTTTTGCACACGGATGGCTCCTCGACCTCACAGGGGGGAGGAGCCGGGGTAACCCTCAGGGATCCCATCGGGGCAGAAGTTGACTACGCAATCAAGCTGGCGTTCCCAGTCACCAACAACGAAGCTGAGTATGAGGCCCTCATTCAGGGGCTCAGGATTGCACTCCAGAATGGTGCCACTAGGGTCACTGCCTATGTTGATTCGCAGTTGATCGCGAGTCAAATTGATGGTTCTTATGAGGCTCGAGAAGCCACCGTGGTGTGGTATCTGGCGAATGCTAAGGAGGTGATAGCCAAGTTCAGGGAATTTCACCTTTTGCAGGTTCCGAGGGCAGAAAACGAACGTGCTAACGCTCTCTTAAAGTTCGCGTCTGCCATGGATGGTTTTAGCGAGCGTGCTGTTACATTTCTTAGAACAGAGGAGCCGCTAATAAGTAGAGGCGAACCTTCGAAGGAGGTGAGTGTGATTGACCCCTCCGAGCCTTGTTGGCTCGACGAAATTATCAGATTCCTCCGGGATGGAACCAGCCCGAGCGATAAAGTTGAGGCTCGGAAAATCAGACATAAAGCCCCTCGTTTTTCGTTGGACGCCGAGGGTAGATTATTTAAGCGATCCTTCCAGGGCCCACCGTTGAGATGCTTGAGACCCTCGCAAGCCAAGGAAGTTTTAGAACATGTGCACAGCGGGAGTTGTGGGAACCACTCGGGCGGTCGAATCTTGGCAAAGAAAATCTTAAGGAGCGGTTTTTACTGGCCCTCGGTGTTGCAGGATGCCATTAGCTACTCTAAGAAATGCCCTAAGTGCCAATTCCACTCTAACACCCCTCAACTACCGGCGGCGCAAATGATTCCTATTGATGTTTCATGGCCTTTTGATTAGTGGGGCATTGATATTGTGGGACCCCTCCCAATGGCGGTCGGACAAAAGAAATTCGTAATACTCGCCGTGGATTATTTCACTAAGTGGGCTGAAGCCGAAGCGGTCGCCAAGATAACGTTCAAGGTTGTGAGGGACTTCATTTGGAAAAACATCATCTGCAGATACGGCATCCCGAGGGTGCTTATCTCGGACAACGGCTCCCAGTTTATTGCTGCCGATACGTGGGAGTGGTGCTATGAGCTAGGGATTGAACAGCGATTCACCTCCGTGGGCCATCCTCAAGCCAATGGTCAAGCGGAGGTGACCAATCGAACCATACTCCAGCATCTGAAGACGATGCTCGAGAGTAAGAAGGGAGAATGGGCTGAAGAACTTCAAGGAGCCCTGTGGGCATACCGTACCACTCCACGAGCGGCAACAGGGGAAACCCCTTACTCCCTCGTTTACGGCTCCGAGGCTATGATACCTGCGGAAATTGCTCAAGAATCCGCACGCGTTGCCTATTTCGAGCCTACTGCCAACGAGGCCACTCGAGCGCTCGAGTTAGACTTGTTGGACGAGAGGAGAAATGCTGCTTGGGCACGTATCCACAGATACAAAGCGACCGTAGCTCGCCAATACAACAAACGCGTTAAAGAAAGGACTTTCCAGCTGGGGGACTTGGTCCTCAAAAAAGTTGAAGTCTCCAAACATGTGGGTAAGTTGGACCCCAATTGGGAAGGCCCCTTCAAAGTCATCCAGGTATGAGCGAACAATACCTACCTGTTGGAAACTTTGCAAGGCGAGCGACTCCCGAGGCCGTGGAACGCGTGCAACCTTAGACGGTTCTACGTATAAATGTCCACCTTTGTATTCGCCCACTCGCGGCACTTTGTACTTTCTTTTGACAGGAGGCACGTTGTAATCATTCCAAGCATTCCAAGCATAATGGTGAGTATTTTGTATGTTGTTATGTCATTCAAATTGCCCTTTCATTTGATTAATGGTCTGGTTAATAAAAAAGCTTACTCCGTGTCGAGCGCGCTCCACGTCGAACGGCATAATTAATACCCTGATTGATTTCAAATCAACGCTATATATGCGGTAAAAATGCTATACATTGAGTACTCTAACGCTCATAAGCGTGTAAACCCTAAGAATGAGCGTGTCGAATGGCGGGATGCTAAACGCTTAATTTACGCCAACTGGGTGCTCATCACGCCAGTTCGCGCTCGTAAACCCCCAGTAACCCTCATCTTTTTCGGTGAGAGCACGCTCGTAAATAGTGAATCCCAGATCTTTCCTTCCATGGGAGCCTCAGGATGGCGCTAACACTACGGCTACGCTCGTTTTAATCCCCGCTTAGCAAATCCTACAGGTGATTTCTAAGTGCGATCAATTTTCTGGAACGATCAAGATAAAGATGCACGCCAAATGTCTAAGGCCAATACTTGGCTAAATCCTTAGGGATTTCCTAAGTTCAAATTCGAGCCTCATTGAGAATACGGCCAGGGAACATTCATAAGGATCGCCCTCGTGCCCGTATTTGCATCTCCTAGGATTCCAGACATAGGCCAATTCTTGGTTAAATCCTTAAAAGATTTTCTAAGTCTAAATTCCAAACTTCATTTCGGAAGTGGCCAGGGAACCCCCTAGGGGTCACCCTCGCGCCTGTATTTCCTCAAAGGTTTTCTAAGTCCGAATTCAAGGTTCATTTCGACTATGGCCAGGGAACCCTCCTAAGGGTCACCCTCGCGCCTATATTTGCAATATGCCAATTGCCTAACATCGTGGACCTCTAAGCTCGATGTGCATGGTGATGAGCATCAGAGGACCATCATAAAAGACACCCTCGTGTGCTTACACTACCATCGCAAACGCTCAAATCAGGGAAACCAATATAAAAACGGCGAGCGCAAAGAGACAACATCATTCAACATTCAGAAGTAAAGGAGAAAATATTCAGACATTCAAGTAGGAAAAGAAGAGTCCAAATATATTAGAAGAAGCATAAATGGATCCAAAGTGTTCGGATAATAGCTAAAAGATTAAATACAGACGTAAATTGTTCATGAACATGGCAAGGAATTTAAACCAGCACGGAAAGAGAGCAGCAGTTGGGGAAGGCATCATTGGGCTTGGTTTTCAGGCTCGGGAGGAGCAGTTGCAATAGGAACGGGGGCCAGCACGTTGGCGTTAGAAGTTTGAGCCTCACCTGGTTCCTCGACATCTGCTGCATCCATGACAGTACCCTCGTCCTCGATTTGGATGGGACCTGGGCCTATAGTGTTAGCAGCAATGAACTCCCGTTGGAGCGTTTCCACCAGTTCCTGATATTCTGGCTCCGCCAAGCTCTCATTAGGGTCCTCATCTTGGAGCATAGGCTCGCAGTTTTCGTCCAGGTCCATACGCAGGCGAGCGTCAGTTCGAGCGCTTTCAGGGGCTAAGCCAAGTTGCACCATTTGCCCGATGGCTTTACGGAAGAAACGCCGGGCGTTGTCGAAGCAATGGATGTTGGCTGCGAACACGAAGGCTTTAGAGCGTACGAACTTCTTCACTGCCTCCCAGGATACCTTCGCCTCCAAGCCCTGTACTTTGCCCTGCAAATCAGCGAGGGCCTTCTTCGTCTCCTCGTTTTGGCGAGTGCTCTCCGCCAGCTGCTCGCCCAGCTCTCTGTTATGTACCCTCAGCTGGTCCCGCTCATCCTTCAATTTCCTGTGACGCTCGTTAAGAACCAGATAAGCTTCATCGGACTTCTTCAAATTCTCCGTCCGATTGGCCTTATCCTGGTTGACGGCGGTCAGTTGGGCGTGGATGTTGTTATAATCCTCTTGCATCTGGGTAGGGTCAGAAGTTCGCAACAGTTTCTTATACTTGGCCTTATGCTCGGAGTAGGCCTGCGCTCACCCCTACAGGTTCTTTAACCTAGGGATTACCTCCTGGGGAGTCAGGAGCAAAAATTAGCATCAAAGAGGGGAACAATGGAAGTGGGAAATATCAAGAAGGTGCTAAGGACTTACAGTTAAAAGGGGCACGCATCATCGGCTACACGAGCGGCGTCATGCTCATCAGTTTATCGTGATCGCCGGAAAACTGGAGTTTTCCGACGATGTCGGACACGAGGTTCGCGGAATAAGCACTCTTCTTCAGAAGTACTGGGCCCTCGGTCCGCTGGCGCTTATATCGAGCATCGCCTCTGCACCCAATCTTCCAAAAATCCTCATCTTCTGATGAGGAAGTGTCGCTGCCTTCACCTCTGTGGCCCACCACCACTTCTTTTCCCTTGCCAGAGATGGGAATGGAATCTGGCAACCTTTTTCTCTTCCCCTGGCGGTCGGCCCTGATGGTCTCGTGGATGCGGACCAATTCACCCGAGCGATTGCGGGAGCCGCTCGAACTCAAGGAAATTGGGCCTTCGGGAGCCGCCGGTGGAGGAGTAGCCCCGCGGGCACCAGTCAGCGTCAGGTCCTCAATGGGGCCCCTATGTTCCTCGTTCTCTGCTCCCCCACGAGCGCCCTGATTGCCGCGGCCGGCTCCTCGCCTGATTCCTCTCCCCCTCGGAGTGTTGGGAGGACGGTTTGACTGTTGTTGACGGGTCTGAGGGTTGGCAGCGTTTCCTTGAGCGCCCAACATACGTGAAAGAGCCTCAGCATTCATGCCTTGGGATAATATTTGGATACCTGCAAGTAAGAAGAAACGAGAGTCAAAGGTCGATTGCTTTGATCACAAGTACAAAAATACAGTAATTACCCCAAGTTAGGAGACTATTCTAAAAGTTAGTGCAGTTAGTTCCTAGAATCTAACCGTCGAGGGCCATGATGTCAGCTGGAGGGTTGAGTATCATGTCTGGAGGGCAAGATAATCCATAGCGGAACAATACTCCCTCGTTCTTCACCAACGTCTCCGCCTTAATCCACTTCTTCTCACTCCTCATCTCAAAGGCTAATCCCATCGCCCAATCCTCAAAGTCCTTATTCCTCGTCATTTCCTTAACCAGAGGACCCTCGTCATGAATCATCCATTGTCGGTGAACCCCAAAAATCCCCCCAGGGGCCCCCACGAAGAAATACCTCTCCTTCCAATGCTCGCCGTAAGAGGTGGATGGGGAGTCTATCATCTTAAAGCCCGATTTGGCCTGGGCGTAGTAAAATCCGTCCGTGGGCGATGAGCGTGGCGAGCGGGCTACTTGTATCAAACTGTCAAAATTGACTATCGAGGATGCTTTGCCGAGGGCTCTCATTGTTATTATGAAGGTGTTGATTAGGGCTATGCCGTTGGGTAGAATTTGTGAAGGGCAAAGCCCTAGATGGTGGTAAATGACTGCAGCGGCGTGAGCGATAGGAAACCTCAGGCCCCCGGCCAGAACCGCGTCCCAGTAGACCGTCATCATCCCCGGCGGCGGTCGATTGGCCCTCTCCCCCTCCTCAGGAAGTCGCATGGGAAATACGGCTTCATCCCAATAAGCTTTCGCCCTCAACTCCTCCAAATCACCGAGCGTCAAAATACTCTCAATCTCATCCGGAGATCTGTCCGTTTGGTGATGGTTATCTTGCCTCACTTGAGTGGCAGGCTCCTTTCCTCTCCTGAAGCGCCTTCTGGAAGGTTCCGCCTCAAATTGACGCCCGGATGGCCCTGCTTCGCCCTCGGGAGCCATCAAGGCCACTGTGATCCTGTGATCCTGGTGTCTCACGGCACTATTCAGCACCGGGAACACTCTCTCTCCCTGCCTTTGCATTTCCATCACGTTATGCATCTCTTCAAAGAGGTCATTCACCCCTCCAGGAGCACGCTCGTTTATCCCTTGAATGGCAGCATCCACCTCTTCATCTCCGGCATCGGCCAGGGCCTGGGCAACCGGAATCGCCATAGGAATCCCCCCACCAGGGGACGCCCTAGCCATCGGAACCGCTGTTGGTACATCGACGTGAGGGGACGAACTCCCCACCGACATCTCATCTATTTCCCGTACGTATGCTTCAGCGTTGTGGTCTGCCATATCTAGATTTTGGATACTGAAGATAAAACTTTTTGCAAGAACTTCGGTGGTGATGGAAGATTCTGGGACGGTTTCAACGGTAGAAAAAGTTTCACACTTAGAAAATCTCTCGCTTACAGCCTAAATCTAAAGTTAGTAGAAGAAATAAAAGCTTGCGGGATCTTTACCTAGAAGATTGAAGAAGTTCGCCGGGATTTGCAGAAAATGCAGAAAACTCTTGCCTTTTTTGAATCGCTATAGAGGAAGTTGAATGCGTGAAAAAGACTCCCAAATCCTAAAAATCCGTATTTATAGAAGAAGATTTACATCAACTATGGCTGGGGATTTCAAATGGCAATCATTTCCCGCATAGGAAACCCCCCACTTTTGGTAACCGCCTCACGACTACCGGAGTCCACGCGCCCACGTTCCCACTCAGCATTAAATGCGGACATGACACCATTTAATGCGTTGTCAGACTGTACCCATTACGGAAGTCAAGCGGTCACCTCCCTTGCTGAGGCTTGACCCTCGGATAATTCAAAATCCAAGGCCCTTCATTGCTAAATTCTACAGTACGCTCGAGCGATACTACAGAATTTGGGGGGCAAAATGATGAGACTCAGAAACGCGCTTGTATCATAGCCGTCCACGTGTCACCCTTAATTCTCTTGAAGACTATACGCTCGCACTGAGGGGCTCGTGGGCTAACCTAGCCCATCCACTTGCCAACTAGTTTGGGCCATTGGGCCCTGGACAACTGCTCAGGTAAAGGGCCAGAGCCGACAGGCTTGGCGCTCACATCTCAGCCCTCGGGGATATCCTTCTCAAGGAAACACCCACACGAGGGCCCCCTTCTTGATGCTCGGGATTTCGGCGCTCAAGGGTCATCTATCGTGGGGAGGCCATCCGTACACTCTTCGAGCGTCACCAATGCTCGTGCATGATCATGCCCAGCTGTGTTGGATCCGAACCTCGGCAGAGGGGATCTTAGGCCCTTCTCCCGCGTTGCCCTCGCCAACAACTTCTGACACAAAGGCAGTGCGCACCTTGCATCTGACGCCGCCTCCTTTTCAGAAACGTCCTTCTCACACCCTCACGGGCCGCCACGTGTTAGGGCAACACAGGTTTGGGACCACACGGTCAATTTATCCTTCTACCCTCACCCCTAACATATAAATAGAGGAGAA
Organism: Lantana camara; assembly: GCA_037501455.1. Classification (NCBI taxonomy): domain Eukaryota; kingdom Viridiplantae; phylum Streptophyta; class Magnoliopsida; order Lamiales; family Verbenaceae; genus Lantana; species Lantana camara. The sequence continues at coordinate 1,225,942 of CM074860.1, read as the reverse complement.
CTCATGCATTCTCCCCCAAGTCATTCTTTGCATACACAGTGCATACATATTTCTGGGCATCTTTCCTCCATTTCTCCGGATCTTCCCAAGCTCCCGATCACCTCACCACAGTCGCATTAGCCTCACACTTTGCACTCTTGGTGTTATCCTAGCTGGAAGAACCCACGCTTAAAAGGAAACTCAGATCCTGAGGCATTCATGCCTGTGATGGTCTTCCCTTTCACAAACAAATCTTAAAGTGATTGTTGTATTTAGGAAACTCACATTCCTGCACCATCACATATATTATTGTAATACATATATTATAAAATATATACATATATGTGTGTAAATATATTATAAAATATATACATATTATTGTAATACATATATTATATATCATATAAAATACACGTATATATATTATATATAATGCATATATACGTGTTTATATTTAAAATATAATACAAAATATAATATGTACGTGTATACATGTATATATATAGTATATAATATATAATATGCACGTGTATAAATATAATATAATATAGTTACATATATATTATATTATATTTACACACGTTGTTACATATACATATATATTATATAATATGTACGTGTATACATGTATATATATAGTATATAATATATAATATGCACGTGTATAAATATAATATAATATAGTTACATATATATTATATTATATTTACACACGTTGTTACATATACATATATATTATATTATAGCACAAAATATAATATGTACGTGTATAAATATAATATAATATAGTTACATATACATATATATTATATTATATATATTATATGTACATGTATATGTGTATATATATAATACATATATTATTGTAATACATATATGTAATAAAATATGTATATACACATATTTTATTATATATACATAATACATATATATATATATATATATATATATATATATATATATAAAATATGTGTAAATATGTGTAATACATATATATATAATACGTGTAAATATGTGTATATATATATAAAATATGTGTAAATATGTGTAATACATATATATATAATACGTGTAAATATGTGTATTTTATATATATATATATATATATGTAATATATATAATATACATGTATATAAACATATATTATATATCATATAAAATACACGTATATATATTTTGTTATATGTATTTTAATAATATGCGTATTATATATTATATATTATTTACATTTGTATTAATAATATATATTTTGTTATATATTATATAATATAAAATATATATTATATATAATAAAATATGTGTAATACGTATATATACGTGTATAAAATATATTATACATATATTATTGTAATGCATATATACATGTTTATATTTTAAAATATAGTATACTTGTATATATATAATATATAATATGTAACAATATATATTGTTAATACATGTGTATGATATATAATTTATAATATGCGTATATATTAAAATACATGTAACTATGTATATATTATATATACACGTATATTGTACATGTATTTTAATATAGTTACATGTCCATAGTTACATGTATATTATATACACGTATAATATACATGTATTTTAATATTGTTTCATGTACATAATTACATGTATATTATATATATGTATTACACATATTTTATTATATATAATATATAACAAAATGCATATTATAAATTAAAATATATAATATATAGGGTATTAATAATTTAATATGTGTATTACATATTATATAAAATATAATACATATATTATATATAATAAATATATAATATATGAAATTAATGGATATGGCAAAAAAAAAAGAAAAAAAAAAGGCGGATGAACAGTAAATTGATGGATGAACAGTGATTTTAGTCAAATAATTGACGGAAGTCCTGAAAGTGATAAAAAAAAATTAATACGGGACCAAAAAAACCAGATCTGAAAAACATGGGACCAAAAGTAAAAATGGCCTATTACTATGGGACCAAAAATGCAATTTGCTCTTAAATTAAATATTGGAGAAATGCCTCAAAAAGTACGATTTAGTTATGGAAAATTATTGTTCAGACCTCGTCGAATTAAATCAATTAAACGGATAAGTGAATTATATTAGTAATTTGATTTGTCAATATTCTTAGATTTTCCATCAACTAAACAATAAGTGTAAAATATTCGTTCTTTCGTTACACTAGTTTGATCGAGTCAAGTTTGTGCTATAATTACCCATTAGTTATTGGGCAGGACTTTTAACAATTTTAATATCATACAATTTTCTCCAATTAGTGGTATCACTATGATATTAATAGAATTTTTTTTCCCTTTGGGGTGAATTGCGATCATGTAATAATCATTTTTGGGTTAGTTTGGGAAAATTACTTTATGGGTAATATTTGAAGAATGTGAGGGAGGAGCACTCTATTATTTCGTAAGAGATGATCCGTGTACGAATAAATTTAAAAATATAAATTATCAACTTCGTGTTTGTTTTTTCGTCAACCATCTCGTACATATTAAAAAAATAAAAAATTATCGTGTTGGTGTTGTGTTATTGATCTCTCGTTACAGATATTTTTAGATCAATAATCAATGAGTTAGTTGTGATATAGGTAGACATCATATTTAATTCTGATAATATGGAAACATTGTACTAAATTATCCATTATATTCGTATTCTGTCGTATTCATGATATTGCCTTATTACAGATATTTTTGGAACCTAATCAATGAGTTAGTTGTGAATTATGACATAGGTAGACATCATATTTACCTACCATAATGTTTACTAAATTATAAATTAATGTGTTTTGACAAGGTTGTTATTTTGTAGGGGCCATCCATTTGTTTTGATTTTTGTGGCACGTCCATCTCAATTTTGAGTTTTTGACTAAGATGTGCGATTCCTCATTCTTAATTTTGAATTAGTAATTCGACATATTCGATGAGCATAATAAAAAATAAAAAATAATAAAAATTTAAATATATTAAATTAAATTATTCATCTTAATATAAATTTAATAATTATATATTAATTAAAAATAGTTAAAATATAAATTAAAAAATATGAGGGTAAAAAAAAAAAAAGAATAAGAGGTTCAAGAGACTATAATTGGATTCCACGCATAGAGGATAAATAATACACATTATCCTTGCCGTTTTAAGTAATTTCAGAAAATTACTTAGTCACATAATAATTCGACTTTATTACTTCTTTTTTTTCAACGGTATCATCGATGGATATATAGAATTCTTTAAAAATAAAATCTTTAATTTATTAAATAAATTCTTTTTCTACATACTCGTCTTTAATTAATTACTAAATAATTCAACTACTTAAACCGGTGGCTGAGACAGAAACTCAGACACCCAATGCATACAAGAATTTCCCTCGTGACAACGACTTTTATATAAATAAGTTTGAAGTAAAATAGTCACATCCCACTAACAAATCTGGTCCCTCCAAGAATGGCAAGCATTTGTTACAAATGCAATTCAAGAAAGGAAAATTATATTATTACATTTACACCCCAAAAAGCAATTACATTGTTACAGTTGCAACATAGTCACGAAGTTTAGCTTATTCCATTATCTTGAACCTTATGCAAATCATGTTACTAAGTATAATCAATAGGCCAAGAGAAGCTGCCTTTGATCTCGATGTATTTTAGAACATTTTACCGGTGCCTTCTTTACGCAGTACAGATTCGTGAATATCCATTCTTCGCCAATTTCCCAGCAACGGGGCCATTTGCTCTGTTTTGTCGAACAAGCCCAAAAGTCCGCCGGTGTGTATGAAGAGAACTTTTCGTCCCTCCCATTTTCCGGGATTTTCAGCCATGTCTTTCATCATTCCATAAGCTGCTTTTCCACTGCGGACATTCGCAATGAGAGAACATAACTATAAGAGGAAGAAACAACACAGATACATCTTCAATAAAGAAAGAATGAGAAGTAAAGAATCGGAATTACACAGATATCTCCTTTTGGTTACAAAATTACACATACACCCCCTGTGACCTAACTCCATCTTGCAGCTACTCACCTTGGTTAGGGATTGTACGTAGTTTAATGATGAAGTCATTTGAATATTAATGTACTTTCTAAAATTGCTCGTACAGTTACGGCGACATTGTTCGAGTATTTGACAAAATACGGGTTGAAGTTTACATACCTATAGACTGGATCAAGAACAACTCCAGTGGATTCAGCAATTTTCTTGACAAATGCAAGCTACTCCGTTGTATTCATAGCATAACCAATACCTTTGGCCTGCAAAGAGTCGGTTACACTCATGTATATTTCAATTATTACACAAAAACAATAATAATAATAAAGTATATACTGATAATATTAAATTTTGGCGCGACATCACGAGTCAGAAACAATAGCACAAGAAAAATGAAAGCTCACGTTTCGAACATTGAGAATATCGCGTGAGCTAACATGAGCCTCAAGTCCATCGAGTAAGCCTTGAATGCACTCGTAGTAGTAGTCAGGATCATCACATACACAGTAAGCATGAACCTGCATCGCCATTTATAAATTAATCCAAAATTACGGAAGAATGTAGCAGAAGGAGATGAAAAAGAGTAATTTAGCTCCCAAATTACTCAGCCAAGATCCGACTGATAGACCAGCAATCGTTCCTCCACTGAAAATCACAGATACACTTAATATAACCGAGCTCTTAGATTACTAGCAACAACTTGAACTTAAGTGACAGCATTATTTAAATTCAATGCTTCGGTTTTACAACAACAAATCCGTAGATGTTTGGGTTAAATAACGAAAAGAGAAGGTGGAACCTCCCAGTTGCTGCAACGATGTCATCAAATGCGACTTCATCACTTCCTTTCTGAAGCTGTTCTTTGATCTCCCTAATTGCTTCAATATATCCCCTGGAAAGTATATCACAGTTTAGTTATTATTGAGAATTTTATCACAAGATGATGGACCATAAGTGAGAAACACGAAAAAACAAGTCATCCAAATGTATGAGAATACAAAAATGCGTTTTCTTTTAGTTCATATTTTTACGAAAACGTGTTTTTGGGGATTCATTAGCATTTTTACCAGGCTCCCAAGGGATTGGATCCACCACCAGGAATGACATATGGCTTTCTCCCTTCACTCGACAACTTCTCTTTCAATATGTTGGTTAGAGCCTGAAAAGAAAGTTACAAGAGGAAAAATAATTTGGGTACCCGAAATCCCAAATAGAACTCTTGAACAATAGTTGGTTCAAGAAATGGTAAAACCAATGAAGGCCAATTAAACTATCAAGATATTAAAACATATAAGCCCACATTGCAAGACATGAACATCAATGGATAAAGTGTCATACAACAATCCCGACGTTTGCAAACTCTTCTTTGGAAACGAGGTCGATATGTGCCCCGACCAAACGCTCCACTAAGAGATTTCCGGCCAAACCTGGATCTTTGTCTACTAGAACCTGAAAAAACATGAAAGGTGGTAACTGGTAAATCGATCAATAAATAAAACATCCATCATAGCTTAAAGAAGTAGGTGGCTTAGTGAAGTACCTCTGAGGTTTGAAGTATAAGATAACAATCAAGATTCAAGTATTTGGCAGCTACAGCTGTGGCTCTACAATGGTTGCTTTGTATTCCACCGATAGTTATAACGCAATCAGCACCCTGTTCAACTGCATCCGCCAACAAGAACTCGAGTTTCCTGACCTTGTTACCACTCAATTGCATTCCTGAAAGATCATCGCGCTATACAGTTGCAAAAACCACACATTAGACTACAGATACTGAATAATTCAGTTAACGTATTCAAGAATTAGATAAAACGACAAAAGTAGCCTCCAGATCATCAGAATCACCACTGACAGAGAATTTGGGGAGGGGAGGGGGGAGAGGATGCTAGGAGGGGGCAGTTGCCAATAGGGCCCTAAATGCATATGCGAAAATCCGATATCCGTCCGCATCCGATTTCGTTTACAGAGGATATTATCCGAATTCGTTTCAAGAGTACATTATCCGTATCCGAGTTATAAACGGATAAGTATATGGTAATAAGACATCCGATCCGTTTCATTATCCGTTAGATATATCCGTTATCCGATTTATCCATAATCCGTATCCGATAAATAATATGTTATATTGAAATATGTACACACAACTGTGTATGTATGATAGATTATTAGTAGGGTTGGCAATGGGGCGGGTCTGGATTGGACCCGCCGGGTCTGGACCCGCCCCATGATGGGTCTGGACCCGCCCCAGATCCATTAAGACATAAATGGCTCCAGACCCGCTCCAGACCCGTTAGACCCGTTAGGCCTGTTAGACCCGTTGGATCTATTTTTGGACCCGTTGGATCCGGGTCCAGTCCAGACCCGTTGTGGACCCGTTTATTCATTTTTGCTCCGTTTTATCACATTTTTATTTCGTTCGACCCATTTTTCACACTTTCAACCCGTTTTAGACAAGTTTGAACAATTTTAGACGGATTGATTCATTTTCGATCTGTTTTAATAAATCTGGATCCGATGAAGTAAATGTAGTTTTTAGAAAATTAACGACTATTACAATTTAGTGATTTAATTTGACTTAAACCTAAAATAAATGAGATATTGAAGGAGTTAAAAAATATTGTAATTACAACATAAAAACTAATAATTAAGTGATTATCACACATGTTCTATGTAAAAAATCTTTGATCCCGATTTATTAAAATTTCCATTTCTTTTCAAATTCTGCATCATTGTATTATAAGCACTCGTGCTTTTCTGTTGTTTCTTGACATGATAATGGCCTAATGGGGATTATAGGTGTTAGGACCACGTGATTACGATTTGTTCCCCCATATTTCTAAGTGCAAAATGAAAGGCAATATATTTACACAGTGAAATCTCATTAAATCATAATTTATAAAAAAAACCCTCTAATATTGAGATTTAAGCACAAATTTTTCCCACCTTTACAATCATAAAGAACTATCGTCACAAGGCAACATCTCACATTCGCTAATACTTTCTTCGTCGTCTTCTTCTTCGTCATCAACGTCTCACTATCACGGATTCGATCAACAGCATGCACAATTATTTCCAATCCATCTCGCACAATTAAATTCAAAATATGTGCCCAACATCGCATATGCAATACCCTACCACCTAATAAAATAATAAAATAGGGATCAACCATCAATCTATATAAAATTAATTAAAAAAATAGAAAGACAGCTTCAAGTTGAGCATGTAGTACTTTAATTTCTAAATCTATTCAAAAATGATGAAGGTTTCCACGTTAGGTTAAGTTAAGGCACAAATTTGTAAAAGAATCAATTTGTAATCTCAAGAATAGAAACAAGTTATATACTGTTAGGGAACAATCTTTTTTGGCTCAACTAGTTATATACTTTCTGTAATGTCAACCTCCATATTATTATTATATATATTTACATAGAAACAAGCTAGTACTGTTGGAATTGATAATGTTTGTTGATGGAGAGGACATTGCAATGCATATATTCTTCCTAGAGTTTCTGTTGTGGGATCCTCAAACTTAGAAAATAGGATAAGAACTTATCCAATCCAATCCAATCCCACTTTAGAATCTAACTCTCCCCACAATTTGTCTTGCAATATTGCCAAGAGATTATATTTAATTTCTTGAACATAATCAAGAATTTCAACAGCTTTTGTTACCTTGTCATTGGACACCTACATCTAAAAGATCCCAACATCACAAATTATTGAACTCCACTTCCAACAGTACATATAATTATCAAACCTTTGTTTCCTTCATGTAAGGTGGAGTGATTGAGGAGAGAGATCAAAGAGATGGGAAGAGGGAGAATTGAGCTGAAGAGAATAGAGAACAAGATCAATAGGCAAGTGACTTTTGCAAGGAGAAGGAATGGGCTTTTGAAGAAAGCTTATGAGCTTTCTGTTCTTTGTGATGCTGAGGTAGCTTTGATCATCTTCTCCAATAGGGGAAAGCTGTACGAGTTTTGCAATAGCTCTAGGTATATAAATACAAGCAAACACCAACCTTTCATGTACACAATCTTCTTGATACATTCGGCAAAGTAACGTAACTGAATCTTGAAGCTTTTGAAGAACGATTAAATTTAAATGCAAAGCTCATTAAGAAATCAAGAACCAAGGTTGATCAATAGACATCTCATTGCTAGAATCTTTGCAAACACCCCCAAAATTACAGTCTTATAACATGAACACATATAAAGAATAGGTAAGCTACATTCAAGCCAACAACACATAACAAGAATCTAAATCAAAATAATGAAATTGAAACCCCATTTAAGCTAACTCTTAAAAAAGAACCCCAAAACCTTTAGTTTTCCTTTTAGAGATTAAACTACGTGTCATTGAGCTTCAAACAAACATAAAAATCAAATCTTTTTCAACTAACAAAAATTTAACCCTAAAATTCGACTATGTCCACCACAACCAAATCATCCTTCACAACAAAAATTCATCCACAAGATTAATTCATCCCTAAAATCCAAAAACCCACCAAATCAAAACCCCAAAAATCACAAAAAAGTAAACGACAACCGATTTAGAAGTGAAATTTCAGATTTCCAACAAATTCAAGAATTTTGACTAACCCAAGAACAAAGAAAGCAGTGGAGAAACTCAGCGGCGGGAGACGGCGGAGACGTGGTGGTGGAAGATGGCGGCGTGACGGTGACGGTGACGATGTGGCGGTGGAAGATGGTGGCGTGACGGCAGAGATCGTTGGTTGGTGGAGAATGAAAAAATCTCTGGCGTAGAAAGTTAGAAATGAGAATAGTGTTTGCAAAATTTTTTTTTTTTTCTTCTAATATTGGGGCCGGGTCCTGGAGCGGGTCTGGAGCGGACCCGTTAAGGACCCGTTATTAATGGGTCCAATTTTTTTGGATCCAGACCCGCTCCAGGACCCATTGGAGCGGGTCCTTCACGGGTCTCGTGGGGCGGGTCCGGGTCCAGGACCCGTTGGACCCGGTCCATTGCCATCTCTAATTATTAGTATTCAGTAAATTTTTTAGCACATTTATTAAAGAAAAACCTTAGATTTTATTAGTAACCATATGTTCACTTCAACATTTATATAGAGATAATATAATTAACATATGTTATTAATAAAAGTATTATATTTCAAATTAATTATATGATAAAATTTATAGTTTCACCACATTTATACATTCACTAAAAAATATATAGATATACTGATTATTTCTCTACTTGTCTAAAATATATATATTCAAAGTTATATAATTATTAAATAATTTATCTATAAATGAATAGTTGATAATCTGAATAAAAATTCGAAGTTACATAGTTAAATAATTTATGTCAAATTTTGAATAGTTGAAAATCCGGTTAAAATCCGAATCCGCCTCGTATCCGTATAAAAAAGATATTATCCGAATTCGACTTAAAAGGATATTATCTTTATCCGTCCGAATCATAAACGGATAAGGATATAGTAATCATACATCCGATCCGTTTAGTATTCGTTTACACCCCTAGTTGCCAACTATCTAGTCTATATAAAACTATTTTCCACGTGCATTAATTAAAAACTGTTAAAATGTCCAAATTCTTGCCCCAAATGATAGAAGGTAGGCTGTCTACGGTATGCCTTAATTAATCACTAGTAACTTCGCACACTCGATGCGTGTCCAAATAAAAAAAATATTATTATCTAAACATATATTGAATTAAACTATTCATATTAATATTTATTTTATAATTATCTTTAATAATTATAAGTTTATGATAAATGAACATATAAAATAAGATAATATCAGATTAGTAAGAGATCATAGTTAAAATATAAATTAAAAAACATGGGGAAAAGGAAAAAAAAAATTAGACTGAGTTGAGAGAAAAAAAAAAAAAAAAAAGGAGTTAGTCACAAATATGATAGTACAGATATCACAAAATTCACCAAAACGATCAATTGCACAAGTACATCAATAATTCTCAAGACTCACTTCATAAACTACAATATAAACCAATTAATTTGGGTAAACACCAAGAAAGCATGATTACCTTGATATAAACCTCGGTGTTTCTGGGCAGATCAGGGAGGTTCCACTTGTGAATTGGAGTAGGAAACTGTCAACATAAATAACCCGATCATAAACCTCAATCAATCAATCAATCAATCAATCAAAAATCACAATACACAACGCTAAAAACTGAAGCTTTACACATACATGGCCAAGTGAAAAGCTGTGGGAAGGCAAAGGATTGAGGTGAGCAGCCCATGAAGGCGGCACATACGGCTTCTTGGTAAGAAACTCAAAAATGGACTCCCCGTTTTTCAGACCAGAATCCATGGGAGCGTTGAATTTCGTTGAAAAATTCATCGCAGGATGAGAGTACAAGGAGCTGATAATTCCTTGATGCTATGCTTTTCTTTCTAAAAAGAATTTCTTGGTACTGATGATGGTGTGATGCGATCGCAAAAGTATCCGTTATTTTTCTTGCTTAATGGCACAAGAAAACCATTTAATTGTCAAAATGTAGCCATCAAACTGGCTACACAAGTACTTAAACCCTCACAACAATAGGGGCTTAATGGCACAAGAAAACCATGTAATTGTCCAAACTGGCAACACAAGTATTTAAACCCTCACAACAATAGGGTTTCATAAATAAGGAAAAAAATGCAGCAGACACAAGGAAAGGAAATTTATATTATTACAACTGCAACCCCAAACGAATTAAATTGTTACAATTGCAGCATAGTCAGGAAATTTAGCTTATTCTATTATCTTGAACCTCATGCAAATCATGTTACTAAGTAAAATCGATAGGCCAAGAGAAGCTCTGTTTGATCTTGACAGATTTTAGAACATTTTACCGGTGCCTTCTTTACGTGGTATAGATTCGTGAATATCCATTCTTAGCCAATTTCCAAGCAACGAGGTCATTTGCTCTGTTTTGTCGAACAACCCCAAAAGTCCGCCAGTGTGTATGAAGAGAACTTTTCGTCCCTCCCATTTTCCAGGATTTTCAGCCATGTCTTTCATCAATCCATAAGCTGCTTTTCCACTGCATGGTTTGGCAATGAGAAAATATAATTATAAGAGGGAAAAACAACAAAGAAACATCTTCAATGAAGAAAGAATGAAACGTAAACACAAATATCTCCTCTTGGTTACAAAATTACACATATCCCCCTGTAACCGAACTCCATCTTGCAGCTACTTACCTCGGTTAGGGATTGCATATAGTTCAATGGTGATGTCATTCAAATATTAATGTAATTTCTAAAATTGCAGAAAACATTGTCCTAGTATTTGACAAAATACGGTTGAAGTTTATATACCTATAGACTGGATCAAGAACAACTCCAGTGGATTCAGCAATTTTCTTGACAAATGCAAGCTCCTCCGTTGTATTCATAGCATAACCAAGACCTTTGGCCTGTAGAGAGTCGGTTTACACTTATGTATATTTCAATTCTTACACAACCATTATAATAATATGTATGTATCAATAATATTGAACTTTGACTCGACATTACGAGTAAGAAATAATAGAACAAGAAAAATGAAGCTCACATTTTGAACATCAACAATATCACGTGAGCTAACACGGGCATCAAGTCCATCGAGTAAGCCTTGAGTGTACTCATAGAAGTAGTCGGGATCATCACACACGCAGTAAGCACGAACCTGCATCACCATTTATAAATAAAAATCCAAAATTATGGGAGAACATAGCAGAAGGTGATGGTAAAGAGTGTACTTTAGCTCCCAATTTACTCAGCCAAGATCCGACCGATAGACCTGCAATTGTTCCTCCACTGAAAATCATAGACACACGAAATATAACCGAGCTGTTAATTAACCAGCAACAACTTGAACTCAACTGACTGTATAATATAAATCCAACACTTCTATTTAACAAGTCCAAAGATGTTTATATTAAATAGGGGAAAGAGAAGGTTGAACCTCCCAGTTGCTACAACAATGTCATCAAACACTACTTCACCACTTCCTTTCTGAAGCTGTTCTTTGATCTCCCTAATTGCTTCAATATATCCCCTGAAAAGTACATGACAGTTCAGATATTATTGAGAAAATTATCACAAGATGTTGGAGAATAAGTGACAGAAATATGTAAAAGCAAGTCATCCAAATGTATGAGAAAACATAGAAGAGCTTTCTTTTATTCCATAATTTTACGAAATTTGGGGTTTCTTTCGTCTCAGTTGTGTGCAAGACTTCTCAAAAGTCACCAAGCGCACACACACACATACATATATACATAGATGCATATATTATCAACTTTACGGTGGGCGACGGTGATTTATGCAATGGCATCTTTTTACCAGGTTCCCAAGGAATTGGATCCACCCACAGGAATGACATATGGCTTTCTCCCTTCACTCAACAATTTCTCTTTCAGTATGTTGGTCAGAGCCTGAAAATAACAACACAAGACGACAAATAAATTCAGTACACAAAACCCCAAATAGGACTTTTGAAAATTTGTTAATTCAAGAAATAGTAAGACCAGTGAAGGCCAATTAAATTATCAAGATATTAAGGCATATAAGCCCACATTGCAAGACTTGTGCAGGCAAAAGATATATTAGAACTAAACACTAACATCAATGGATAAAGTGACATACAACTGCCCCGACATTTGCATATTCTTCTTTGGAAATGAGGTCGATATGTGCCCCAACCAAACGCTCCACTAAGAGATTTCCTGTCAAACCTGGATCTTTGTCTACTAGAACCTGAAAAACATGAAAGGTGGTAACTGGTAAATCGATCAATAAATAAAACATCCATCATAGCTTAAAGAAGTACCTCTGAGGTTAGAAGTATAAGATAACAATCAAGATTCAAGTATTTGGCAGCTACAGCTGTGGCTCTACAATGGTTGCTTTGTATTCCACCGATAGTTATAACGCAATCAGCACCCTGTTCAACTGCATCCGCCAACAAGAACTCGAGTTTCCTGACCTTGTTACCACTCAATTGCATTCCGGAAAGATCATCGCGCTATAAAGTCGCAAATTCCACACATTAGACTACAGATACTGAATAATTCAGTTAACATATTCAAGAATTAGATAAAAACAAAACAGTAGCCTCCCGAATCATCAGAATCACCACTGACAGTAGGAGGGGGCAGTTGCCTATGAGAAAATAAAAATTTGCCATCCGGACTTTGCGCGTTTTTGCAATTTATCATCTCTGAACTTTGCAATTTTAACAAACCGCCGTCTAAACCTTATTTTTGGTGGTTTTGGTGAAAATACAACTGACGTGACGCATTTTAAAACATGCCACGTATCAAGTTTTTTGGCCAAAACCACCAAAAGATGGCGGTTTGTTACAAATACAAAGTTCAGAAGGCGGTTTGCAATGAAAGTTGGCGGTTTGCAATTAAAGTTGCCCGAGATGGTAAATTGCAAAAATGGTCAAAGTACGAATGGCAAAAATTTTTTTTGTCTAAAACTATTTTCCACGTGCATTAATTAAGAACTGTTAAAATGTCCAAATTCTTGCCCCAAATGATAGAAGGTAGGCTGTGTACTGGCATGCCTTAATTAATTACTACAAATTTCGAACACGATGCATGTGCAAATAAAAAAAATATTATTATTTAAATATATACTGAATTAAATTATTCATATTAATATTTATTTATAATTATCTTTAATAATTATAAATTTATGATAAATAAATATATAAAATAAGATAAGATCAGATTCGTAAGAAATAATAGTTAAAATATAAATTAAAAATATGGGGAAAAGGGAAAAAAAATTAGAGTGAGGTGAGAAAAAAAAAAAAAAGAGTTAAGTCACAAATATAATAGTATAGATATCACAAAATTCACCAAAACGATCAATTGCATAAGTACATCAATAATTCTCAAGACTCACTTCACAAACTACAATATAAACCAGTTAATTTGGGTAAACACCAAGAAAGCATGATTACCTTGATATAAACCTCGGTGTTTTTGGGCAGATCAGGGAGGTTCCACTTGTGAATTGGAGTAGGAAACTATCAACATAAATAACCCGATCATAAATCTCAATCAATCAAAAATCAAAATACACAACACTAAAAACTGAAGCTTTACACATACATGGCCAAGTGAAAAGCTGTGGGAAGGCAAAGGATTGAGGTGAGCAGCCCATGAAGTCGGCACATACGGCTTCTTCGTGAGAAACTCGAAAGTGGACTCCCCGTTTTTCAGACCAGAATCCATGGGAGAGTTGAATTTTGTTGAAAAATTCATCGCAGGATGAGAGTACAAGGAGCTGATAATTCCTTGATGCTATGCTTTTCTTTCTAAAAAGAATTTCTTGGTACTGATGATGGTGTGATGCGATCGCAAAAGTATCCGTTATTTTTCTTGCTTAATGGCACAAGAAAACCATTTAATTGTCAAAATGTAGCCATCAAACTGGCTACACAAGTACTTAAACCCTCACAACAATAGGGGCTTAATGGCACAAGAAAACCATTTAATTGTCCAAACTGGCAACACAAGTATTTAAACCCTCACAACAATAGGGTTTCATAACTAAGGAAAAAATGCAGCAGACACAAGGAAAGGAAATTTATATTATTACAACTGCAACCCCAAATGAATTACATTGTTACAATTGCAGCATAGTCAGGAAATTTAGCTTATTCTATTATCTTGAACCTCATGCAAATCATGTTACTAAGTAAAATCGATAGGCCAAGAGAAGCTCTGTTTGATCTTGACAGATTTTAGAACATTTTACCAGTGCCTTCTTTACGCGGTACAGATTCGTGAATATCCATTCTTCGCCAATTTCCAAGCAACGAGGTCATTTGCTCTGTTTTGTCGAACAACCCCAGAAGTCCGCCAGTGTGTATGAAGAGAACTTTTCGTCCCTCCCATTTTCCGGGATTTTCAGCCATGTCTTTCATCAATCCATAAGCTGCTTTTCCACTGCATAGTTTGGCAATGAGAAAATATAATTATCAGAGGAAAAAACAACAAAGAAATATCTTCAATGAAGAAATAATAAGAGGTAAACACAAATATCTCCTCTTCGTTACAAAATTACACATATCCCCCTGTAACCGAACTCCATCTTGCAGCTACTTACCTCGGGTAGGGATTGCATATAGTTCAATGATGATGTCATTCAAATATTAATATCATTTCAAAAATTGCAGACAACATTGTCCAAGTATCTGACAAAGTACGGTTAAAGCTTATATACCTATAGACTGGATCAAGAACAATGCCAGTGGATTCAGCAATTTTCTTGACAAATGCAAGCTCCTCTGCTGTATTCATAGCATAACCAAGACCTTTGGCCTGTAGAGATTCGGTTTACACTTATGTTTATTTCAATTCTTACACAACTATTATAATAATATGTATATATTGATAAAATTGGACTTTGACATGACATTACGAGTAAGAAATAATAGAACAAGAAAAATGAAGCTCACATTTTGAACATCAACAATATGGCGTGAACTAACACGGGCCTCAAGTCCATCGAGTAAGCCTTGAGTGTACTCATAGAAGTAGTCGGGATCATCACACACGCAGTAAGCACGAACCTACATCACCATTTATAAATAAAAGTCCAAAATTATGGGAGAACATAGCAGAAGGAGAAGGGTAAAGAGTGTACTTTAGATCCCAATTTACTCAGCCAAGATCCGACCGATAGACCGGCAATTGTTCCGCCACTGAAAATCATAGACACACGAAATATAACCGAGCTGTTAAATAACCGGTAACAACTTGAACTCAACTGATTGTATAATATAAATCCAACACTTCTATTTAACAAGTTCGAAGACGTTCAGATTAAATAGGGGAAAGAAAAGGTGTAACCTCCCAGTTGCTACAACAATGTCATCAAATGCTACTTCACCACTTCCTCTCTGAAGCTGTTCTTTGATTTCCCTAATTGCTTCAATATATCCCCTGAAAAGTATATGACAGTTTAGATATTACTGAGAAAATGATCACAAGATGTTGGAGCATAAATGACAGAAACATGTAAAAACAAGTCATCCAAATGTATGAGAATACAAAGAAGAGCTTTCTTTTATTCCATATTTTTATAAAATTTGGGGTTTCTTTCGTCTCAGTTGCGTGCACGACTTCTCAGAAATCAGCATGCGCACACACACACATACATATATACATATATTATCAACTTTTGAGGGGAGAGAAGATGATTAATGCAATGGCATCTTTTTACCAGGTTCCCAAGGAATTGGATCCACCCACAGGAATGACATATGGCTTTCTCCCTTCACTCAACAATTTCTCTTTCAGTGTGTTGGTCAGAGCCTGAAAACAACAATACAAGAGGACAAATAAATTCGGTACCCGAAACCCCAAATGGGACTTTTGAACTATTGTTAGTTCAAGAAATAGTAAGACCAGCGAAGGCCAATTAAATTATGAAGATATTAAGGCATATAATCCCACACTGCAAGACTTGTGCAGGCAAAAGATATATTAGAACTAAACAAGAACATCAATAGTTAAAGTGACATACAACTGCCCCAACGTTTGCATACTCTTCTTTGGAAACGAGGTCAATATGCGCTCCTACCAAACGCTCCACTAAGAGATTTCCGGTCAATCCTGGATCTTTGTCTACTAGAACCTGAAAAAACCAGAAAGGTGTACCGAATAAATCAACAAAAATCCATCATAGCTTAGAAAAGTCGGTGCCTTAATGAAGTACCTTTGAGGTTCGAAGTATAAGATAACAATCAAGATTCAAGTATTTGGCAGCTACAGCTGTGGCTCTACAATGGTTGCTTTGTATTCCACCAATAGTTACAATGCAATCAGCACCCTGTTCAACTGCCTCCGCCAACAAGAATTCAAGTTTCCTGACCTTGTTACCACTCAATTGCATTCCCGAAAGATCATCGCGCTATAAAGTAGCAAATTCCACACGTTAGACTACAGATATTGAATAATTCAGTTTACATATTCAAGAATTAGATAAAAAGAAAAAAATAGCGTCCAAAATCATCAGAATCACCAATGTTACTGTTCTCTAGCCACTGCAGTGGAGGGGGAGCTGGAAGGGGCAGTGGCCCCCTATCTAGTCTATGTAAAGCTATTTCTCATGTGCGTTTATTAAGAACTGTTAAAAATTTCAAATTCTTGCCCCCAAATGATAAATCATAAAAGGGTGGCTCTCCACTGGTACACCTTAATTAATCATACCACAAAATACACCAAAACAATCAATTAAATAATTTCCTCAATAAGCCAATTAATTTGGGTAAACACCAAGAAAGCATGATCACCTTGATATAAACCTCGGTGTTCTTGGGCAGATCAGGGAGGTTCCACTTGTGAATCGGAGTAGGAAACTATCGGCATAAACAAACCCAATCAAAAACCATAATCAATCAAAAATCACAATACACAACACTAAAAATTCAATCTTTACACATACATGGCCAAGTGAAAAGACGTGGGAAGGCAAAGGATTGAGGTGAGCTGCCCATGAAGGCGGCACGTATGGCTTCTTGGTGAGAAACCTGAAAGTGGGTTCTTCATTTTCCGGCTTAGAATCCATGGGAGCGTCGGATTTCGTCGAAAAATTCGTCGTTGATTGAGAGTACGAGGAGATGATAATTCCTCGATGCTGTGCTTTCCTTTCTGAAAAGAATTTCTTGGTATTGATGATGGTAATGGGTGGAGTAGGAAGCTGTGTTGAGCTGAGGAACCACACTCTGCTTGAGCTCCAGCTGCTGCATAACATCTTCTCTGAGTCCTTTGAATTTTCCTCTTTGGTTTTACATCATCATCATCGTCATCAATCATCATAATAAGAATAATTATTAGCACAATTATGATAATGGTAATAGGAATTATTATTATTATTATAGATAATTATGATTTAATTGCCAAAATTACTTATAGTTAAGATTTTTACAATATTTGTTTTGCAATTTCTCAACTATGAATTATTTTCTAGTTATATATTAACCCTCATGAAGATATTCATAATTCTTGATTTCTCCAAGAAAATAAAAAAAACATGTTAACTTTCCTCCATATTCTAACATGTTAATTTTGTATCATTGTATCATATCTGGTATCTTATTATTTTATGATATCGTATAGTATCTTATTATTTTACGGTATCGAACCACGTCGTATACGATATTTTATGGTATCGTACCATATCAGATAATAGTACCGAACATCATGTTAGACACTTATTATATCATAATTCTTTAATAATCCCAAAACGTGTATGAAAACCACTTATGTTTTTACATTCGATTCAATTTTCATAATTATAGAAGAACAAGACCAAACAAACTTATTCCTTCCACAAAAGATGTTGATTATGCCCTTCTTCAGACAGAAAAATAACACCTAAAATCCACACTGAAATATCAAACATGGCAGAAACAAAGATCATCTCTTCTCATTCATTGAGATTGTGGTTGTTAAAGCAACATCAATGAGTAACCAAGAATTCAATTGTGCTACAAGAATGTGAGGGGGTTAACCCCTATGAATGCCCTGATCCTATACTACTGAATACTGATGAGAATCTCAGTATGTTATACAGAACACTGGTTTTCTTGGTGTAATTTAATCAGAACACTGAATCTGATGCCTGTGATTTCTTTGCCAAAATATCCTTGGCATCGTTGATCTTCGAAGCAAGGTAATGACTACCACCGGCATCAGGATGGTTCGCCATCATTACCCTTCTGTGAGCTTCCTTGATCTTCTGTATTGCAGCATGCTCCCTGAATCGAAAATTTGCCGAATATTAGATGCAGAGATACATAATCCGATCATTTCGAGGAATATGCAAGTCAATCAAGCGAAATCGTGGATTACTAATTTATTTGCAGTGTGGATGCTTGTGGAAACTCATGCTTTTGGATAAGCAGAAGCAGAAGCAGAAGCTAGAAGTTGATGTTCAGATGATTCGAACTTCTAGCTTATTTATGTAAGCTAGCTTAAAAATGAGACGAAGTTGGTTTTTCAAACACTCAACACTCCTTAACACTCAACATGGATACTGCCAGACACAAACATTCAAGCACATACCATGTAATGTAACAGAAAATGTTAAATGTTATACATAATGTTACTTGGCTTTCTGTTGGATTTACGAGTTACAACGATAACAAAGATGACCATCTATCTATCTTGGTGCAGGACGGGAACAAATCCAGTTTCTGTGAGTGTTAAAGATTTGGAATGTTTACCTAACTCCAAGAATCAATGCTGCCTCGCGCCTTGTCATGACCTTTTCAAATCCACCGGGGTAGAATCTACGGGTTCGTGGCACGATAGGGTGAGCTTTGTATGCTTGCCATGCTCTCATCAAATACCTAGCACCCAAAGCGGCAGTTCCAACAGTAGCACCAACTATAATGGGCGATGCCTACACACAAAAACATAGTTCAATTCAAGATCACAAGTTGAAGAAAGGTTTTCTTGAATGAAATATAGCAACCGCAAATACAAATACACAATGAAACTTCTACAATGCAACTGACATGAATTCTTTAACCCTGTTTACAACAATTTATGAACAAAACTGAGATGAAAATCATAGCTCAGGACTCCAAAAACCCAGACCAAAGAGAAGAAGACGAACACCAATTCACCTCATCAATTTAACACGCAAAAACCACCACATCAACCGAATCTAGCCTCCACACCATCAATACATGAATTTGCATCAGAGTTTCAACAAAATCAAACAAAAGATAACATGAACAACCCATTAAAAAACCCAAAAAATTAAAACAATTAAGCTCAAGAAATTCAACCAATTTCAGCAAAATAAAAACAGAGCGCAAGGAAGTATACCATATTAACTTCGGCAAGAAACCCGGAAGAACACAACGTTTTGCAATCAAGGGCAAAACAATGAGGTGAAGTGCTCTTCAAAAATCAGTTCTTTCCCAATTTTAGCAAGGAAGAACAAATCTAGAGCTGGAATTTCTCGCACCACAAGCCGCCTCAACAGAAATTTAGAGCAAAATGCAATCAGAAGAGGAACCCTAATATCTAATTCCACAACTCTTTCTCGATTTAAACTGTAAAGAACTCTACTTTAAGAAGGAATTGCTTGATTAAATGGAATTTATATTGGTTTTCTGCAAGAATGCAAGGCCTTGGGGAACAAGATAGTGGAGGCGGCAAATCCTGCGTGCTACGCAATTCTAGAGAAGTCGTTTTGGGAACACGACTTCGTAAGTCGCTGGTTTGAGGAATAATAATTGCCAATTGGCCCCTGAATTTAGGAATTATTCAAAATCAACCCGAATTAATGTTGGATTAGACCAATAATTAACTAATTAATAAAATGGTATAAAATATTTTGAACATTCTGTATCATCGCGATTTTTAGAGTTTTCATTCTAAATCATAAAAAATCTATGTTTGCATCATCAATTATTATTTTTAACAAATTACAACTTGATTCTAATGGATATATGACACGTACACGAAATTTCTTCCACGTATGAGTGGAATCAGATTTGCAATTTGTTGAAAAATAAGTGTTGAGGTTGCAAACATTGACTTTTTAGTTTAGGATGGAAATTTTAAAGATTATGATAGTACAAGTTGTTCAAAATATTTATCCCTAATAAAATTGACATGAATTCGTATCTACCTATAACATAAAAATAGTTTAATATAAATTAATTTTAAAAAAAATGTTTTTTATGGAAATTTATTATGCAATTAAGTTCGATAGTAAATTGTAACACAAGTGCAGAAAAGCTTGCTAAAAGGGATCATTCGATTCAGGAGCATTTGTTTGTTTTGGATTATCGCGTGATTAATGATGGTAATGAGTTTGGTTAGTGATCTGTGATCCCTGCGCGAGTCTTGTGCTCGTTTAAAAAAAAAAAGTATATTTATTCTTTTAGTGATAGGAATTGTTCGTTTGTCAGTCACAGTATTAATAAAATAACTCGTACTTTAATTCATAATGAGGCTTCCACCAGTATTAGTTCGTAAGATATCCAATTGTATGTGCCGAACTTAATTGTTTATGACTAGTCGTGAGATTGGCCTTAGAGGCCTCCCCTTTCCTTAAAAAAAAAAAAAAAAAAAAAGTCCGATCGTTCTAAAAATAGATCAAAATAATTAATTCATCAATAATTATTACATCACGAACCCAAAAAAACTTTTACATACAAAAAAATCTTACCCCACGGCCAACACAACCAAGGCTGAAACAAACTCCACTCGTACGAGCGAATATGTTGTATTTGCTATTTGATTAATTATTCCTTTACCCTAATTCACATCAAGAATTGCCCACATACATAATGAGAATTACATTTATGCCCCGTAACTTCTTTTTATCAG
This sequence comes from Lantana camara, assembly GCA_037501455.1. Taxonomy (NCBI): domain Eukaryota; kingdom Viridiplantae; phylum Streptophyta; class Magnoliopsida; order Lamiales; family Verbenaceae; genus Lantana; species Lantana camara. The sequence continues at coordinate 1,204,614 of CM074860.1, read as the reverse complement.
CCATTTGACCCTTTCATTTTAAAATTACACATCTAGTAGTCCAAATAATTTGTAAGGGGTTAATTTTGTCAAAAACAAAAGTTAAGGGGCGAAAACATAATTTTCACCAAAATATTAATATCTTACACAGCCGCCACCTCACCTCTGTCGTTGACCTTCTTCTTACCTCTCTATTCACAGTTCTGCGATGAAGAATCGAAGACGACGAACAATCTATCTGTAATTGCAGCAAAATCATCGAATTCCGCGTTCAATTCCAGCTCAATCAAGCTGAATTGAACGAATTACGGATCCATGAAGCAGCAGCTCCTCTTCGCCGCCAAATTGTTCGCCCTAAGCAGCGTTTACTTGTTCACACGATCTCGCACGCCGCCGGAGCAGCGCAGATTTCCTGAAAAATCGCTCGCCGTGTTGTTCCTTCTGGAGAATCTGAAGCGGATTTTGGTCGGCAATGGCAGGTTGATCTCGGACGCCGGAAATCAGGTCGAGCTGCTGGAAAACGATATTCGTCTCGTCAAAGCGGTGCTCAATGATTCGGAGAGGATACAAAATAGGGACGCGACGATTGAGGGGCTGATAGGGGAGATGCGGGAAGTGGTGCGTGAAGCTGAAGATGCAATCGCGGTGGCTTTGAATCAGGTGGAGGTGGATAGGAGTAGGAACTTTTTGCAGAGGGCTTTTGGGGGGCAGAAGAGGGTTATTCGTGCTGCGAATGATGTTTGGGTTGTTAGGGGGAAGGTGAAGAGTTTGTATGAGAGGAGTAGGGCGGCGTTTGCCGCCCGGTAGGGTGGCGCCGCCGGAAGGGACCACGGCGGCGGAGGGAAAAGATGCATTTCCAGTTTAGGTCTGAGCTTTTAATTGAGAATGTTTTGAATTAGTTCATCGTTTCTGTTAGTCTAGGTTGAGTGAGATTTGCTATCATGGAGATTTTTAGTTAGCAAGAACTGATTTTGATTTGAAGATAGCAAGAACTGATTTTTATTTGAAGAATTCGATGCCAAATCTATGTCGATTTCAAAAACATTTTCTTTTGTATGCCTTTTTCTTGGAAATTTCTGAATATTTTTGCTGTCTATTTCCTTCAAAGTTCAAACTAAATTGATATAAGTCAAGGGATATGATTAAAGTTTGAATCTTTATCCTGTTTCAGACTTTCAGTTCTCTTGCTACTTCTCTACCTCAACACAACCCAAGCTGTCAGTACTTAGTAATCCGACTCGCTTAACAAGTGATGTTTCGATCGAATGCGGCTCAAGTAGCGCTTCTGCATCTGTAACTTTCTGCATTCCTCAGAAAAAGATCTTATTTGCAGTTGAAGATCTTGTTCTCTTATTGCATATGCTCTTGGAGTGAAGTCTTGTACATAGGATTTCTGTATAATCATGGAATGGGATCAAGAGTTGATGAATTGAAAAGCATTACTGATGATGTCGATTTGAGGCGTTCATTGGTGAGGGATTTAGCAACCCGACTCGCTTAACAGGTGATGTTCGATGAATTGCAGCTCGAATGGTGCTTCTGCATACGAAAACGGTTCTGCTTTCCTCGGATAAAGGGCTTATTTGCAGTTGAAGTGCTCTCTCTCTTATTGTTGATGCTCTTGGAGTGAAGTCTTGCAGATAGGAAGCTACACTCCAGCAACAAGACAGATATATGGACATTCTCCATGGTGAGTTTCACCATAAGTTAGTACAGTGAAGTTAGGCTGAGGATTGTGTGTACTGTTTATGTATGTTGGGGATAAAGGACCATGATTTACATTACAAATCACTAGTTATTGTGAAGGATATAGAGTCATGAGAGTGTTCGTTTTCCGTGAAGATCTCCCTACCGGCGGTAACCCGATAGTAGTTGTGTACGCTTGATGTTGAGCGAGTCGGGTTGAACCATTAAGTGTAAAAATCTCCACAACCAACGGTAGTTGTGTACTAGCTTACATAATTCGGATGCGGGAGTGAGTGTTGGTGCGGATACGAATGCGCCACTGCACAACATTTTTAAAAAAGGTTGAGCGCAGAATCACCTTAAAGCGTTTAATAAAAAATATTTTAAATAATTATATATAGAATATAACTTTATTTTATATGCCGTTTTAAAATAAATTAAAAAAATTAATATAAGACAAAATTTAATTTAATTATCTGGAGAACTAAAATTTTAAGTAGTCTAATGCAAGGAATGTACGTACAGAAATTCACCACTGTTGAAATATGAGTGAAATTCGCCAGTGTTGACATATGATTGAGGATGTATTAAATATAATAGAAGGATTACGTGATTCAAGATGTGTATCTTAGTTTGAACTCCAATACGAGACCTCTCTGTTGTAGGGCTATCAACGGGTTGGATTTGGACCGGATCAGGAGATTTCGGATCCGGATCCGAATCCGAATCTTATAGGGTTCAAATTCATTGTTTTTTGATCCACAAATAATCGGGTTGGACCAGATTCGATAAAAGATCCGACCCGATTAGTAATAAAATTCATTTTTTTAAATAACAAATTTGATATAAAAAAATAAATGTAATTACATAATATTTAATAAATAATTATTATTTAATGGATTATTTGATAGTTTTGTTTATATTTATTTGAAATAGATTAATTTAAATTTATTAATAAAAGAAAACATATACTTTTAGAGTAAAAAAAATTAAAATTTATTATTGTTTAAAATCATAAATATGTGAAAATTTTAATTTTAATCATTTTACTTAGTATTATGTACTAGTAAATAATTTATTTAATTAAATATTATATATAATATCGGATTCGGATTCTTAACGGATCGGATTCCTTAAATCCATATTCGCTCCATTTATTTCGGATAACGAATATTTATAATCGGATATGATCCATCGGACATTTTTATCTGACGAATATATTAAAAATCGGATCAAATTCGGATTAAAATCCGACACATTGACAGCCCTTGACTCTATTGCTTTCAGTTTTTTATTCAATGTTTGCTAACATATGGGCCCAATTGAAATTGGGCTCTGCGGAGCCCGTATATATGTTCACTACAAACTAAAAGTTTAAAAATTTAACTGTTTAAGCCCAAAGCAACTTATGGACCAAACCTAGGCCCAAACAATTAAGTTGAATTTGGAAAACACTAATTTGCAAAAAATAATCTATTTATACCTATATCTTTAACCGATGGAATTCTTTAATTTCATATTTATTCCATTTATTTTTAATAATAAATATTTATAATCGAATATGATCAATCACACATTTTTATCAGACGAATATGTTAAAATTCGAACAACATTCGGATTAAATCAGACCCGTTAGCAGCCTTACTTATACCATAGTTTCTGCTAATTAACGAGTAATATCTTTATTTATAATAAAAATACTACAGCAATTTTTGTTTTTATAAAATTAAAATATTTATATACGACGATGGATACATATTCGATTGTATTCTAGAATGAACGTATATCCTAATTTATTTGCACATTAAAAGAAATTCGTTTGAAGGCTAAACAAAATTAATATTTTCTGATGATATAATTTAAAATGCAGCGAAAACAGTTCTGATAAGAATAAATGATCTATTTATTGAAGGTAACCAAAATGCAGAACAATCACAGTGCAAAAATTAATAACATCTCATCCTAATAGCAAATATATATGCGGACTTATTTGTTGTCCTGCAAATATTATTTACTAGAGACAAATTATTTTTCAAAAAAAGAGACCTGATGGGTCAAAATACGTTCGACCCGCGTTTGGACACGTGGCGACACGAGAAGGTAACATGTGGCCCTTCATGACTGGGGCAGGTTATCAACGAGCGTCCCAGACCCCTGAGCGTTAAAGTCCCTAAAGAGCACGTGTCGTCTCTGCTGTGCGCACGCGTGATCATCCTTGCCGCTCTTTAACGAGCGCACCTCACAAAACGGAACAAAGCCCCAGCTTATCTTGGAAGCCCTCTTCGAGCCTTATTATCCCTCAGAGAAGCTTCCACTCCCCCTCGTTACACTGCCTTGGCCTCCATCCCCTAGCGGATTCACTGGCCTCAAGGCTCTTGGTTGACACTAGTGTGCTCTTAGCCCTCGTTTCCAACCCCCTAAAACGACTATCTGACATCCCGTACATGCCCGCACATCTGCCACTGTTGCCAGCACTAACTTTCACCGGCTTTTGCAGAAGATTCCTCCTAGGTTTCTCTCATAACGCCACGTGTTAGGGCAACATTTGGCCAGGACCACACGGTGCAAATGACCAAAGGGTCCCTGGCCCTCAATTATAAATAGACGAGTTCATCTCCTTCACTGTGAGCAAGCTTCCATACTTGAGCTCTGCAATTACTTTTCTTCTCTTTCAGTTCCTTAACTGACTTGAGCGTCGGAGAGCCAAACTGGGCATCCCCCCCCCCCCCCCCCCCCAAAGTCTCCCAGCTTGGCCTTCTGACTGTTTGTCCTAGCAGGTAGAACCCATCTTCCATTCGACGATCATTTTTTAGTTTCCCCCACATATATCAAATAGAAAGTGACGGAGTTTGACACTTCACATTCTTAGCCCATCAAGACCCAATAATTAATCTTTTGATGGCCTATTATTAATTATGAATATTTTTACAAGTTAGGGCGAATTACATCCACCTCCCCTGAGGTTAGGCCTAATTACAAATTACTCCCTGCTTTTTCGTTTTTTACAGATTAGTCCCTGACAATTGAATTTGCGTTGAGGTCCCTGACGGAAAAGGTAAAAGTACAAAATTACCCCTGACGGTTGGGTTCTATTTTTCCAAAAAAAAAATAATTATATGAAACATTTTGATAAAGACTAATTTGCCCCTTTCATATTGTATTGTTATATTGGAAATACATTTGCAATCCCAACAATGCTCCAAGATCAACTTTCTCTCTCGTTGCTTGGAGAGAGAAAACCCTAACTCACAAAACCCTCTTGCCATGAAAGCTCAATTTTAAGCTAGAATTTTCCGTTTTTGTTGGTAATTTGTTGGTGATAATAGTCTACATTGCTTTGTCCTTGAAGGATCTGCGGACTCCATCTCTGTAGGTAAGTGAATAGTTGTTCTTGCCACCTTTTTTCAATTTTTTTTCTCAAAACCCTTTAATCATTTAAAATCTTGTTTTTTGACGTCGGAAAATTTTGTTTTTAAGGCCTTTCGAAACATATTTGCGCATTTCGTTGGTTTTGTACCTTGAGCTGGAAAAATTTTTTTTGCAGATGTCATTTTTATGGGTTTTATGGTACTAAAAACCCTTGTTGGTGCCAATTTTTGTATCACCGTCTTTTTATTTCATAAGATTTTAATCCATATAAGAAAGCCCCAATTTTTTGGGTTAGGGGTTTTCTCTTATGACTTGTGAAATTTGTCAGGGTATTTGGTGATTCTGTATGAAATGCGAGTTTGCTAATGTTTTTTATCTTGTTGCAGGTACAATGAGTTTTAAAACCTACACTGTGGTAGTGCATTGGGATGACAAAATTGCAAGTATCTACGATGTTGATCCAGATAAGTACAGTATCATAGATTTCTGGTTCGATATTAAGAAATTATTTGACTTGGACCATGAATCCCTTAAGATTATCGCGTCAACATTCAAAGGTAAGGGCAGAATGAATGTTGAGACTGACAGTGATGTGCTCACAATGTTTGAAAGAAACCGTGCTGAGTCTGTGTTTGATGTATCTATTGTACCCAAATGTAATCAACCATCTGTGAACATTGGTAACTTAGATGCTTCAGTTAATATAGGCAATGTGCATGGTGATGTTAGTGTGAACACTGTTGTAGGAAATGAAAACACCAACAAGGGTGGGATAAATGAAAAAATGGGTAGCACTGGTAGGGGAAAGAGGCCTGTTAAAAAGAAGGATATCCGTGAGACCAACAATGGGAGAAAAGATAAGAATGTTGGGACTAGTAGACATGATGAAAGTGATGGAGACTTAGATGAGGAAGAGGACTATAACTCTGATGATAGTCTTTTTGTTCCTGACATTGATGTTGAAAATGATGATAATATTGAAGTTAATGCCACAAATGATTCTGATGAGATGTCTAATTACGAATCTGATGATCACTGTGAGGCTGCGAATATATCTGATGAAGAATTTGATGATGATCCACTTAAAGGAACTTTTAATTTTCCTGCTTCTGAATTTGATGATGATAATGGTACAGTGGATCTAAGGGTGGGTAAATACTTTAGGGATGTTTTTCATTTGAGAAGAAGACTCAAAGATTATGTGATACAGGAGGGTTTTTCAATGATTAGAAGGAAAAATGACTTACAAAGAGTAACTGTTGAATGTGAGAATAGGGGTTGTTCATGGAGACTGCATGCATCAGTTCTTTTAGATGGAAGGACTTTTCAAATTAAGACCTATCATGGTGTACATACTTGTCTTAGGAGTGATTGCACTAGAGAGGCTAGTGCTGAATGGATAGCTAGTAAGCTTGTTAAAATGCTGAGGAAAACACCAGATTTGACCCCAAAGGACATAGATGCCAAGCTGCAAAAATTCAATATAAAACCAAGTTACATGCAGGTGTACAGAGCAAGATCCATAGCCAGGGAAGAAATAGAGGGTAGTCACAGCAAGTCCTATGGAAAACTTCCATTCTATGCCAAAGTTGTCCAAGAGTTGATGGGGGGTAGTGTTGTTACATTACAATCTTACATACCAGAAGGTCCAAGTGTAAATGTAATTCCTACATTCTTAAGGTTTTTTGTTGGTCTTGAGCCACTGAAGAAAGGGTTTTTTGCTGGATGTCCACCATTTCTAGGCTTCGATGGATGTCACTTGAAGGGTCAATTTGGTGGGGTATTATTAGCAGCAATTGCTCTTGATGGTAATAATGGATTATATCCCTTAGCCTATGCCGTTGTTGAGACAGAGAACAAAGAAAGTTGGACTTTCTTTTTTGAAAATTTGGGCAGAATGTTGGGAGGCTTTGATGCAAGCATACCATGGACTTTTATGAGTGATAGGCAGAAGGTACTATGTTTATGTTTCTGCATATCTGTGTATCTGTTATGAAACTGACATTTTGTTCTTGTTCTTTAAGTTATTTTAACACTTCATTTTCTTTTACAATGTTGCAGGGACTTACTGAGACCATTAATGACTTGGTTCCACATGCTAACAATCGAAGATGTGCAAGACATATTTTTGCTAATTTCAGGCTAAAGTTTCCAGGACATGCCTTGAAGAAGTATTTTTGGGAAGCAGCAAGGTCTTACAACAAAAGAGGGTTCAACTTTGCAATGAACAAAGTCAAGGAGCTGAATCCAAGAGCTTATGCATACCTGGTTGACATTCCTCCATCCATGTGGAGCAGACATGCATTTGATCCAGCCTTGAAGAATGATCACTGCACCAACAATATTTCAGAGTCATTCAACAATTGGATTGGTAAGCTAAGAGGTAAACCTATTCTTACCTTGGTTGATGATCTCAGGGCTAAGATAATGAGTAGGCTGAATCAAAGGAGAAATAGAGGTTTGAAATGGAAAAACCAGATTGTACCTACTGTAGTGAAGAAGTTGAATTCAATTAGGGCTGAAACTAGAAAATGTTCTATACTAATTGCTGGTGATGACAAATATGAAGTGAAAGATGGTCCTACTCATTATGTGGTGGATATGGTAGCTAAAACTTGTCAATGTAAAGAGTGGGACATATCAGGGATACCTTGCATGCACGCACACACTTGCATTGCATATAGGAGGGAGAGACTGGAGGACTACACAGCAAATGTGTTCCACAAAGACACTTACATGAGTTGTTATAGCCACATGGTTACACCTGTCCCTGATGAGAGCTTATGGGATGAAATGCCTGAGGTTGTCCCACAGGACTTACTGCCTCCTCAAAAAAGAAGATTGCCAGGTAGGCCAAAAAAAAATAGGCGAAAGGAGCCTGGTGAAAGTCAGAGAATGGCAAGATCAAGTGTTGTTAGATGCAAAATCTGTCAAGGCATTGGTCACAATAGAAGAACTTGTCCCTCAAGATTTCAGGTTATTTTAATGCAAGTTTTACTTACCACTTACCAAATAATATGCTTTGATCGTTTACTCTTTTCATGGCAGCACATTGGACAACAAAGTGGAGCAGCTGATGGAACAAATCAACCTGGACACACAGCTGATGTTCAAGACAACATGGATGATTGGAATGAGTCAGAACTAAATGAATTATATGCAAACATTGATCAGTATGAAGCCCAGCTAGATGCAGTAAATCATGTTTCTGGAATGGAGACCACCAAAAAGAGGAACCTGACTGATCAAAATACAACAGCTACAGGTATAATTTTCATTTCAATTAACTTTGAAACATTATCTAGGATGTCATGCTTAACTAATTGTTTTCTTCTGGCAGAACCAACTGTGAAGAAGAAGAAAGTGGCTATGCAGAAAACTTACGCAAAGAAGAAATTCCCTACTAAGGGCATCAACATTAAAGAGCCTTCAGTTTCACAACCTCCAGCAGTTACTACTTCCCAAAGCATAGGGAAAGGAAAACAGAAAATTGTGCAGGCTCAACCTACAAACAAGGGTGAAAGTTTGAAGTTTTTGAGCCAACCAACTATGAGCTCATTGGGAAAACAGAAGGAGAAAGCATCAAATGTTGATAAAGGAAAGAATTTATTTGCAACTTCACAGAGCCCTATGTTCCTCAGCCAAGGTTTTCAACCTCCAGCCACAACTGCTAGTAAGAAAAAACTGGATTTAACTGTGGAGCAGCTCAAGCGTGTGTGGAAGATTTAGTTTACTTATTTCAGTTACTATCTTAGTGATTTGGTACGAATTTGATTTTTGTCTGAAGTTCTGTATATCCTAATGGATACAATTGGTAATATTGTCTTAGCTGCTATAGCACAAACTATGGATGCTTTATATATCTTTTGTGGGGCATAGCTTACAATGGCAGTATATGGTATGATGATAAGTATTTCTAAGTTTTTTTTACCCTTTTGGAACAAAGTATTTGTTTGATACATAGTTGCAGGTGAAATGAAAGCTTGCGTTATTCAATTATATGAATATCTTGATTACATGAAAGAACAACAGAACACTTAGAAGAAACATGTTCATGATTACAAGCTTATACAACAATGTTGAGTTCACTTTTTCTTCTACATTGGGAATGACTCTAATGGGTGCACTAGACACTTCATCTTCTTCCTCAGAAGGATCTTCCAGTGGGTGACACCAATTTGAGAAACCATGAAGCTCACAGCAGTAGAACAGCTTTCCTTTGTTGCCATTGTTTTTGTCAACAATTTTGATAGTGCACCATAGATTGCAATTCGCCTCCCTACACCTCTCCTTTTTATATTTCAAAGAACCATAGTGTGTATAAGCTGACCTTCGTGAAATTGGCATGAGTTTTGTGAGAAAAATGAGTCAAATTACATGAAGTATATATAGAGAACTCCTCCCAACGGCTATAAACGGCTATATTACAATTTTGAAAATACTTACAAATAAGTCCCTATGTGTTTTATTTAATTACAAAACGACCCCTTAAAGTTTAAAATTTAACAATATAGTCCTCGAGGGTATTTGAGTCATTTTAAAAATAAATAAAATTACCAGGGTTATTTTTGGAAAATAATAAAAAAAAATAACGGAACCCTAACGGAACGTAGGGACCTCTAACGGAATTCAATTGTCAGGGACTAATCTGTAAAAAACGAAAAAGCAGGGAGTAATTTGTAATTAGGCCTAACCTCAGGGGAGGTGGATGTAATTCGCCCTTTTTAAAAATATTATTTTATTAAATCGTATTCTATCAAATTCTAATTTTAAATACCCTGTTGAATACTTATTATGTGACAAATTTGAGAAAAAAAATCGTATCAACTCATTTTTTACGAGAAACCCCCTCTCAAATATTGGTCTAATTTTCTCCTTAGAAATAATAAGACTTTACTCAAAACAACGCATGGACGGGAAAGCGTACCTTCCCCGACTTAAACAATATTATCAAATGACACACGTATATTAAGAATGGTTGACCCAAATGATTAATATCACTTTTTTGTTTTCTCAGAGTAATAATTTTAGGTTCAAATTCGTCTGACCACTTTAGAGATATGTGTATTAATTAAAAAAACAATGGTACACCTCCGATCTGTTCGCAGCTTTTGGGTATTAACTATTAAGTAATTTTAAACTTTATGTTGCTACAAAAAGAAAAAGAAAAATAAAAATTTTAAATCTCCTGATAAGTCTGGTTCAATATTTGATATGTTTATATTTTATTAAAAAATGGTAGTCGAACAGTCCCAATATATACACCAATAATTTAAAATCCCGATTAGGGGTGCAAACAAGCCGAGCCTGCTCACGAGTTTCGCGAGTCGAGTTCGAGATGGCTCGGCTTGAGCTTGCATTGAGACGATCTCGATCCAAGCTCCAACGAGCCCGAGCCATGTATCGAGTCAATCTCGAGTCCTGTGTGTCTAGGCTCGTGGCTTGCGAGCCTATGCATATATTTATTTTTTATAAATTATATATATATATATATATATATATATATTATGTTTTCTATTCTATTATATATATATTATATTATATTATATTATATTATATTATACATTATAGCATATATACAATATATATTTAATTTATAATATATGTATTAAAAATTTTATACAATCATATATTTTATTATATTTATATGACCTCAATTTTAAATAATATACTAAATACATACCATATATATGTAATTTCATAATTTATATATGGTGCAATATTATATTATGTAAATATACATCTATATATCACATTGATGGGTTCGGAAATGGGTTGATCCGAATCCGATCACTTTACGATTTGTATTTAGTGGAGGAAACCACCGGAGCTTCGCCGGAAATGTGGAGGTGGGCTCTACCTGTTGGGACAAGCACAAGGAAAGTCAGAAGGCCAAGCTGGGGGAACTGGGGGTGATACCCAGTTTGGCTCTCCGACGCTCAAGTCAGTTCAATGTATGAAGAAAGGTAAGTTCAGTCACAGTTGCTGCGGTGAAGAAAGCTTACTTGTGTAGAAGATGACTTTAGATATTTATAGTTGAGGGTCAAGGGCCCTTTGGTCATTTGCCTCAAGTGGTCCTGGCCGAATGTTGCCCTAACACGTGGCGCTGTGAGAGAGAAACCTAGGAGGAATCTTCTGCGAAAGCGGCTAAAAGTTAGTGCTGGCAACAGTGGCAGGTGCGCGGGCATGTACGTTGTGTCAGAGAGCCATGTGGGTGGTTGGTAACGAGGGCTTGAGATCGCGCTCGTGACAACCTAGAGTACTGGAAGCCTAGACATCCGCTGAGGGGAGCGGAGGCTTCAGTTCAGATGACGAACCAAAGGAAAGGCCACTCTGAGGGAGTGTGACGCTCGAAGAGGGCTCCATTGGCACGTGGGCGTATCAACTGTTTAGTTGTAGGACGCTCGTGGGAGACAGCGCTCGTTGGGCTTAACTCCTGAAGATGGATTGCGCTTGTTGAGCCCAGCGCTCGTGGGGCCTAGCGCTCGGGTGCTGATAGGGGCAACCTTGGGGAGACAGATATCATCATCTTGGCGATGCCACGTGTCCTAACGTGTGACGATCGTATTTTGACCCCATCATTTTGCCCCCCAATTCTGTGGTCCTTAGTGATAAGGACTGTAGAATTTTGACACGTTCAATACTTCGCATACAACGCTCGTATGGGACTTGGCGTGTTGAGCAATTTTTCCTCTGATGGTGCCATTAAATGCGGTCTTTTCAACTGACCGCTTGTAACGTCTTCGCATTAAGTGCTGTACTATTCTGAAGCATCCGAAGCGATAGGGCATTAAATGCGGGTGCGCGTGGGGCGCGTGAGCATTGGAAAGCATGTGGCGGTTCCATAAAGTGGGCAGTTTCCTAGGCGGGAAATGATTACCATTTTGAATTCACTGCCGAAAACGGTACCAACTCCCATCCCTATAAATATGGGATTCTGAAATCTCTACACTCTTTACGCATTCAGAACTTCCAAGCACCTCTTGCAAAAAGAATTCTCTCGCATACCAGTTTTCTGAGCACCTTCCACCTCTTCTCCAGTTTTCTCAAACACCTTCAAGGTAAATTTTCAGTGTAATTTTCTAACTTTGCTAACCGTAGATTTGAACCTTAGGATTTCACAACCCCTTAGATTTCTTTCCCCGAAGAAACCCTAATCTTTCACCGGAAAACTTCCAAACCCCAATTTCTGCCATGGCCGACCAACAAGTTGAGGAGTTTGCCCGTGAAATTAACGAAATGGCCATCGACAGTTCTTCTTCCCCAGACTCTCTCAGAGATGAAGAGTTGGGAGCGGCGGTGATGGTTGTGGAGGACAGGAACCCCGGCGGAACGGATCCTCTTTTTGAGGAGATGGATCTGGTAATGGAGGCAGAAAGACAAGGGGTCACTCTCCCCATAACTCAAAGTGCCACACATCCCCACCGCCACACCGTGACCGTGGCAGTTGCAAACCCACTTCCCGTGGCGGAAGCCATAACCGGGCCTTCAGCAAGAGCCCATAATAAGGGAAAAGGCAAGAAAACCCAAAAATCCAAAGGTCCCAACGAGGGTGAAGGGTCTGGCTACCAGGCTACCGAGCGCACGCCTGATGAGACTCCCAGCACAGTCACCGTGGGAGATGTAAAGACCATGATGGCCCCCATTTACTGGGACGAGCGGTATAGGTGGAGAATCCCCGAAAGCCACGAGCGTGCTAATAATCCGCCTCCTGGTGAGATGGCAGTGTACGTGGACACCGTGAGTTCAGGAGGCTTGAGGTTCCCCATCTCGGTCTCAATGGCTCATTTGCTGAATGACCTAGGCCTGTGTCCGTCCCAAATCGTGCCTAACGGCTTAGCCCTCTTGACGTGCTTCATTATTTTAATGAGGAGTATGGGCCACGAGCCCTTCTTGCGGAACTTCAACGCCCTTTTCCAAGTGGTCAGCTCCTCTTGTTCATCTCCTCAAGCCGGTTTTTACTATGTCCAGGCGAAGGCACATATGAAGCTGATCAATTCGCCCTCGACTACTTATGGCCCTGACTGGAAGGAGAAATTTATTTTCGTTAGGGCTCCAACAGGAGAGGACTTTGGGGTATCCACGGAGTGGGGCTCGTTTTCAAAGAGTCGTTTGCCACCTGCACTCCCCAAAGATTGGGCCAAAAACCTGGCAACAACCCTGAGGGACGAGGGTCACCTCATACAGGCGAAGGACTGGATAGATGATGCAGAACTTATGTTCTTGTGCGGTCTCTCCAATGACCCTTTTTTCCTTGACAACCCTCCGGCTCGTGACATAGAGAGAGACGGTTAGATTCTTAGGGCACTAACTTTAGATAGGAATAAATACTAACTTCTTTTCTGTGCTTGCAACTTGTAATCTGAGTAGATGATTTGAACATTCCTAACCCTTGAAAATTTCACTCTTGCAGGAGTCGCTATCTTAGCAATGGCCGGTGGAATCAGACAAGCGGCTCGTTTTGCCCATGCAAACAGAAACCAAACCCCTCAGGGGGACCAGCAGCGAGAACAACAGCGACCCCGTAACCGTGACAACCGCAGGGGCGCTCGTGACGGCGCGAGTTCGAGCGCCCAACCTGAGGTACAACCCCCTCGTGGCCGAGGGGAACGCAGAGTGGTCAGCAGGGAGACCAGAGGGCGGTCTTCTTCAGAAAGAGCGGGCGATGCTCAACCCCCTGTGACCGCAGAACAAACGAGGCCATTAACCGCCTTGACCATAACAGAGGTCCCTCCGAGCGCAAATAGGCCTTCCCGCAAGAGGAAGAGGATGCCCGATTCTGCCGCAATCAAGGGCAAGGGCAAACAAGTTGTCGAGGGCCCCAAGGGCGAGGGGGACACTTCCTCCTCAGAGGAGGAGCATTTGTGGGGGTTCTCTCGACGAGGGGACAGGGAATGCTCAGGTCCCACGGACGGGGGGCCTATTCTGCTGAGGCCCGGCACCCTATCCGAGACTATGGCTCAGGATCTCTATAGCAGGGCCCAGTTCTCGGCAGACCATCGGCACCTCTACAACGAGTCCGTGGAACAAGTGGCCTTCGACGCGGCCAACGCTCTAATTTCCGTAAGTCTTCACTCCTTGCCTATCTTTGTGGATTCCTATAAATTATCATCTTCTTGGCTAACACTTTTCCTCTCGTTCACGCAGCAAGTTCTTCCCCGGCTCCGTAATGTGCAAATGCGAGCCTCCACTTACGCCGAGCGCAAGGCCAAATACAAGAAGATGGCCCGCTCGAATGATCCGGCTCATATCCAATCGGAGCTGGACGCAGAAGTCGCCAAGTATGAAACCCTCAAGGGTTTATACAACAAATCGGAGGAGGAGTTGGGGAAGCCGAAAGAAGATTTTGTGGCGGTCGACGGCGCTCGCGTCAATTTGGGCAATCAGCTGGCCCAGGCTAACGAGCGGTGCCAGAAAGCGGAGGCGGATCGGGAAAGTTGGAGAACGAGGGCTTTGACGGCCGAGCGGAAGTTTACTGATACCATGAATGAGTGGCTTCGCAGTCTAGAGCGCGCGAACAAGGAGGCCTTAATCAAATTCTGCCACTCCAAAGCCTTCAATTTCGCGGCCTCGTTGCACTGTTTGGATGAGGCTCAAAACGCCTTCAACTTGGCAGTGGATCAGGGCATCCACAAAGGGCTTACGGATCCGGCAATGAAGGGAGCCGAGGGCACGGGGCTCTTGTTCAACGAGCGCTGCGAAGAGGTGGATGAGGATCCCAACGACCCTGCGGACGGCATTGCGGAAATGGAGTATGAATTCCTGGTCAAGTTGATCCAGGATGAGTACGCCGACGCTCATAGGGACGGGGGTGCGGGTCAAGAGGATGATCCTGAAGACGAGCCTGAAGCGCCCATCATGGAGGAAGCCCCAGCCCTAGCTGCTGAAAATGCCAACGCTCCTGCTCCTGATGCCAATGCGCCCGCTCTGGATGCCAACGCCCCCAACGATCCTCAAGCCCAGCCTCAAGAGCCCGAGGGTCCAGTCCATGGCCCCGTTCATGGCCCAATTCTGGTGATCGTGGACGAGGACACTGCCCCAGCCGCTTGAAGCTTTTCCCCCTATCAGCCCTCTTATGTAATTTCCAGCTTTTCTGTCTTCTCTTGGAACAATGTTTATGGGCCTTTGAGCCCCTTCCCTTGTAATATCTTTCTTTTTCAATGAATGAAATTCCTTTTTTCATGATTTTGCTCTTCTGTTCATTTGCGAATCATATAATATGACTATGTAGTATATTCCGTGAATGTTTTATTTCTGTAATGCAACGAAAATTTGTCTAAGTCTTGAGCGATCGTGGGGGTCTTATTGTGAGATTGCCCCCCGCGCATGACTTGTATAAATTTCCGCCATTGTAAATTTGTCTAAGTCATGAGCGATCGTAAGGGTCTTACTGTGAGATTGCCCCCCGTTCATGACTTGTATAAATTTTGTTTTTGAAAATTTGTCTAAGTCATGAGCGATCGTGAGGGTCTTATGGTGGGATTGCCCCCCCCGCTCATGACTTGTGACATTCCTCCCGTCCTTGGGGGATTTTGCTGATTCTTGAGTATGTGCGAGGGTCTTAATGAGTGATTGCCCTCGTTCAAGATTTGTACGACACCCTCTTGATTCTGAGGCCATCGTTCGAGCGCTCTGGCTCTTATCATTTTCCTGGCTCTGCAGGAAATTCTGTTTTCGAGCGCAAGGCGTTGTAAGAGACGACCAAGGCTTAGTAAGAACTTGTTCTGACAGGAGGTCCCATTTTCATGCGCAAGGTGTTATAAGAAACAGCCAAGGCCTACTAGGATTTTCTCTTGTGGGGAATCCCGTTTTCGAGCGCAAGGCGTTTTAAGAAACAGCCAAGGCCTACTAGGACTTTCTCTTGTGGGGAATCCCGTTTTCGAGCGCAAGGCGTTTTAAGAAACAGCCAAGGCCTACTAGGATTTTCTTGTGGGTGATTTTCTTGTGGGTGATTTTCTTGTGGGTGATCCCGTTTTCGAGCGCAAGGCGTTTTAAGAAACAGCCAAGGCCTACTAGGACTTTCTTCATGATCTTCTTCCAATTCGCCTACTTGGTTGTGAGCGTAACCAGTCTATCCTTATGAGGGCGTCCCCCCATGTGGAGTAGAGTGCTGGCCAGCGTAACCCATACGAGATAACAGCATACAAATTGGAATGGGTTGCCGACCACGCTCGCAAAGACGAGGGACGTGGGACTTATCCATTCAAGCAATCAAAGAAACAAAAACATTGGAAAAATTAATAAGATTATGTTTCCACTTACTTGTGATTGGAAGTACATAGAACCCGTCAAAGAGGGTTGTTACATCAGGATTTGCAAAGAGCTTTTAAACATAAAACCGCCGGAGGTTACATGCGTTCCAAGGGCGAGGCAAGCGCTCACCTTGAAGTGTCTCCAGGGTGTAAGTGTTGTTAGCTCTGAGTTGTACGACTCTGAATGGGCCTTCCCAATTGGGGTCCAACTTTCCCACGTGCCTGGATACTTCCACTTTCTTTAAAACCAAGTCTCCCAACTGGAAAGTCCTTTCCTTTACACGCTTGTTGTACTGCTGAACCACGGAGGCCTTATAATGGTGAATCTTAGCCCAGGCCTTGTCTCTCCTTTCATCCAGCAAATCCAACTCCAGGCTCCTGTTGCCGTCGTTGAGCTGAAGCTCGAAATAGCCGACACGAGCGGATTCACTTACTATTTCCGCTGGTATCATTGCTTCTGATCCGTAAACGAGCGCGTAAGGGGTTTCTCCGGTGGCCGCTCGTGGGGTGGTGCGATAAGCCCACAGCGCTCCTTGCAGCTCCTCAGCCCATTCACTTTTCTTGCTCTCAATCATGGTTTTCAAATGCTGCAAGATAATCCTGTTGGTAACTTCCGCTTGCCCATTAGCTTGGGGATGCCCTACAGAGGTAAACCGCTGTTCGATCCCCAACTCTGAGCACCACTCTCTTGTGTCAGCTGCGATGAACTGAGATCCGTTGTCAGAAATGAGCACCCTCGGTATGCCGTACCTGCAAATGATGTTTTTCCAGATGAAGTCCCTCACAACCTTGAAAGTAATTTTTGCAACCGCTTCGGCCTCGGCCCATTTGGTGAAGTAATCGACGGCTAAAATGACAAATTTCTTTTGTCCCACAGCTATGGGCAAGGGGCCCACGATGTCTATTCCCCACTGATCGAATGGCCACGAGACGTCTATTGGAATCATTTGTGCGGCTGGCAATTGAGGGAGATTTGAATGAAATTGGCACTTGGGGCACTTTCTTGAAAATTCAATGGCATCTTGAAGAACTGTGGGCCAATAAAACCCACTTCTCAGGACCTTCTTTACCAGAATACGCCCTCCGGAATGATTCCCACAACTTCCACTGTGGATGAGTTCGAGCGTCTCCTTCGCTTGTGAGGGCCTCAGGCATCTCATGGGTGGTCCCTGAAACGATTTCTTGAATAACCTCCCCTCGGGATCCAAAGCGAAACGAGGGGCTTTACTCCGGACTTTCCTAGCTTCCACCTTATCCGCAGGGGGAAGTCCATCTCGGAGGAAGATAACGATGTCGTCAAGCCAACAGGGCTCGTTTGGATCAATCATGGCGATCATCTGGGTGGTGATCCTCTCCTTGATCAATGGTTCCTCAGTTCTAAGGAACGTAACAGAACGCTCGGAAGTGCCTTCTAAAGCCGATGCAAACTTTGACAGTGCGTCCGCACGCTCGTTCTCTTCTCTTGACACTTGAAGGAGATGGAATTCCTTAAACTTCTCAATGATTTCTCTAGCTTTTTGTAAGTACTGTACCATGGTGGTTTCTCGAGCCTCATAAGTTCCTTCAATCTGGCTCGCTATTAACTGTGAATCCACATAAGCGGTGATTCTGGAAGCTCCATTCTGAAAAGCAATATTCAATCCTTGCACGAGGGCTTCATATTCTGCTTCATTATTAGTGACTTGGAAATCCAGTTTGATCGCAAAGTCCAGCTCAATCCCATCGGGGTTTCTGAGGGCCACTCCTACTCCTCCC
Organism: Lantana camara; assembly: GCA_037501455.1. Taxonomy (NCBI): domain Eukaryota; kingdom Viridiplantae; phylum Streptophyta; class Magnoliopsida; order Lamiales; family Verbenaceae; genus Lantana; species Lantana camara. The sequence continues at coordinate 1,186,573 of CM074860.1, read as the reverse complement.
CCTTGTGAGGTTGAGGAACCATCTGTGTGCAGCACCCATAACCCCTCATTCTCCGCAACGGTGGGCTCGAAGCCAAAGCGTTCAACCAACAAATCCGCCACAACCTGAGCTTGTATCGCGGTCCTGGGCTCGAAGCATAAGTCAAACTGGCTCAATTCGATGGCCCACTTGATTAATCTACCGGACACATCTGGTTTAGACAACACCTGCTTCAAGGGTTGGTCGGTGAGAACCGTTATGGAATGCGCTTGAAAGTAAGGCCTTAGCCTTCTTGAGGCGTTAATAAGAGCGAACGCGAACTTTTCAATTTCCAAATACTTCTTTTCAGCTCCTTGCAATGTTTTGCTCAGATAATAGACAGGCAAATGTTTCCGCTCTCGTACAGCGATCAGAACAGCGCTTGTGGCTTCGGGAGAAACGGAAAGATACATAAATAATCTCTCACCTGCAACGGGCTTAGTCAGCAATGGTGCGCTCGATAAGTAAGTCTTCATATCTTGCAGCGCTCTTTCGCATTCCTCTGTCCAAGCAAAGTTACGTGCGTTCCTCAAAATTTTGAAGAAGGGAAGGTTCCTGTCCGCCGAGCGCGAAATAAACCTGTTCAAAGAGATGATTTTTCCCACTAGGACCTGTACTTCCCGCAAATTTCGAGGGGAAGGGATCTCCAAAATAGCCTTGATCTTTTCCGGATTGGCCTCAATTCCCCTCTGACTGACCATATACCCCAGGAACTTTCCCCCTTGTACTCCAAAGGTGCATTTTGAAGGGTTCAACTTCATGCCATAATGACGCAAGATCGAAAAGGTGCGCTTGAGATCTTCCAAGTGGGAATTCTGGCGCTCGCTTTTGACAATCATATCATCCACATAAACCTCCATGGACTTTCCAATCTCACTCTCAAACATCCTGCTGACGAGCCGCTGATACGTAGCTCCCGCGTTCTTAAGTCCGAAAGGCATGACTAAGAAGCAATATACCCCCAGATGGACAACAAACGAGGTTTTGGGGCGGTCTTCTGGGGCCATGAAGATTTGATAATATCCCTGGAAAGCGTCCATCATGCTCATGAGCTCGCAGCCAGCGGTTGAATCCACCAATTGGTCAATCCGGGGTAGCGGGTACGGATCTTTAGGGCAGGCCTTATTGAGATCAGTGAAATCGTTGCACATGCGCCATTTGTTCGCACTCTTGGGTACCAAAACGACATTACACAACCATTCCGGGTACAAGATGGGCTCGATATATTGAGCCTCCAGGAGTTTATTAACTTCATCTTCAATGGCTTTTTTCCGAAAACCATGTACATCCCGCTTTTTCTGCTTGATGGGTTTGAATGAGGGATCCACATTAAGCCTGTGGACGATGACGCTCGGGTCAATCCCTGTGAGGTCGGAGGCTCTCCACGCGAATACATCCCTGTTTTCCCTTAAGAAGTCAATCATCATGATCTGAGAAGGCCCTGAGAGGTTAGATCCTATCTGAGTAGTCTTATCTTTGTTTCCAGGCTCCAGTTCAATGGTAAGGAATTTCTCCGAGGGCTCAATCCTTACCTCAGGGCGAGGAAGTTCGAGCGCCCTCTTCTTTCCCGTCAAACGGTCACTGGATGCTGGCTCATCTTCCCTCGGCTCGTCTCCTTCTGAGGACGATCCCCCAACAGTTCCTGGCGGAGCACTTTCGAGGGAATTCTCCCCGTCGTTTCCCCTCTTCTTTTTGTTCTTCTTCTTATTTAATTTCGCCCTCTTCCGTGCGGGGCTGTCCTCATCCAGGTTGGGGAAATCCACTGATTTTTTGGTGGAACTTATTTGGGAGGTTTTTTCCGCTCGTGGCTTTCTGAGGGACAGCATGTAACATTCCCAAGCCTCCTGCACGTTGCACAGTACTTCTCCCACACCCTCGGGGGTGGGGAATTTAATCTTCTGGTGGTAGGTGGAGATGATAGCTTTGAAATCCACAAGGGCCGGGCGCCCAATAATGATGTTATACGGAATGTCTATCTCCACCACTGCATATGTTACCAAGAGTGTTTTGCGTTGAGGGGCTCGGCCGAATGAAGTAGCCAAACGAATCTACCCTCGTGGGACAACTTCCGAGCCTCCAAAGCCAATGAGGGCCGTTTTGAGAGGCTCGAGCGGAAGGTCAGCTTTCATCTTTAAAAACGTAGAGTAAGGCAAAACATTGACAGAGCTTCCACTATCCACCAACACCCTTTTTACAACATGATTATGCACATCTACACTAACCACCATGGGACAATCAGAGGTTATGCCCTCCCCATGGGGTGTTACAATGTGTTCCAAATCCCTATCATCAAAGCCTATTACGTCGCCTTCTTTTGACCGTTGAGCGCTTGGACTTTGGATGGCGTAAATAGGTTTGGGCACTGCTGGGCGCTGGTTGTAGCTCCGAACATACCTCCGTCGGGAGGCGTTTGAATCCCCTCCTGATGAGCCTCCCACAATCATGTTTATAACTGCGAAGGGCTCGTTTTCTTGCACAGGGGCTTTCCCTTTATTGCCCCGGTGGCTGCTGGTTTCGGGGGGTCCCCTACCCCTTGGGCTCTTCGAACGGGAAGGACTCCTCCTTCTCCTCCCGGAGCGCTCGTTGCACTGTTCGTCGTAGCGCTCAAGCACCCGGACAAACTCCTTCAGGTGGCCTCCTGCGACGAGCCTCTGAATTTCAGCTTCCAACTGTCGGCACTCATCCGTGTCGTGCCCTCTCTGCTTATGAAATGCGCAGTACTTGTTGGAGCGCCTGAGTGAGTCTGTTTCTCTCATTTTGATAGGTCTTTTGAAGAGCTTCTTATCCGAGAGATTATAGACTTCTGAATTGGGCCTAGTGAGCGGAATGCGCTCGAATCGGCGAGGGGGTGGTGGCGACCTCCTGCGCTCTTGAGGGCGCTCCTTCTTCACAGCCACATCTCGTCCTCGCTCGTGATGAGGTCGCTCGTTCCTGGCCGGGCTGGGATGCCGGGGACCATTCGTCCCATACATATCTTCGAGCGCAAAGAACGGCTCGGCTATTTCCCTTAGGCCCATGAGGGTCCCAGGCCTCCTCTCCACGATGGCATCAGCAAATTTTTTGCTCACATATTGTTTGTGATCCACAGCCTGAAAAAGCACTGGGATCAAGAAATCCATCGAAGGCCTTTCCACCTGCAGGATCTCCTTGTTGAAGCGGGCGAAAAACGAGCGCAGAGATTCGCTCTTGCCCTGCACCACGTTGTATAAGGCAGTGGGTGCGGTGACCGGCGCTTTCAAGGAATTAAAGTGGTTGAGGAAAGCATTGGCCAGTTCTTCATAGGAGTGGATCGAGCGCGGCGGCAGTCGCTTGTACCATTCTTGAGCCATTCCAACCAAGGAAGTGACAAACACCTTTGCCCAGTAATTGCTGGAATGCTCGTAAAGGTGCATAAGATGCACAAAATGATCCAAGTGTTCAGCTGGATCAGTCGTCCCGTCGTAACGGTTGATGGAAGTGGGGACTTTGGCCATGCCTGCTTGGGCCATCAGGACTTCTTCTACGAGGGGAGAACCCCTCGCCAGCGGGTGGTATTCATAGGTACCGAAGTTTTCCTCCGGTTCTTTGCGGCGGGGGACCCTTGGTGGAGGGTCCTTGGTGTGGGTGCTCCTGGCGTCAACCCGTTCATCCCGACTAGGGGAGATCTGAGTTGAACGCCCTCGTGAGAGCTGTCCCACCATATCCTTGAGACCCTGCAGCTGGTCTTGCACAGCCGCGAGGATGTCAGGATTTACCTCCGTTTGCTTGTTTCCGTGCCCGGGGGCTCGTGATCCCCTCCTGGAGGCACGAGAGTCTCCCTCATTTTCATTTACTCGCTCCGTGGGCTCTCTGTTCCTGCCCATGGAGGGACGCTCGTTGCCCTCTTGCCGGGGCACTTCTCTGACTGGCGGTGGCGGTGGTGGTGCCCTCATGACAGCCTGAGCCTCTCTGAGGGGAAAGTTTTGCTGTCCGCCCAATGGGGCAGCAATCTGAGTGGCCTGCCCAGAGGGGAAGTACATGGAGTGGAACCTCTCCCATGCCCCCTGGGCCGCCTGAACCTCACATTGGGCATAGAGAGCCCTTAACTGTTGTGTGGTAAGTGGAGGTAACTCCACACCTTCGATCTCCCTGGGGATGACCACCGGGAGCTGGATCTGACCGGCCTGATACGGCGGGACCGGCGGCACCATCGCAGTCGGGGTGAGGGCATACCCAGGCGGGGGCATCATGTAGCTCTATATTCCGGGGATCATCTGGGGATGGACCCAGGGGTTTTGCGCAAGCTGCGGAGGAACAGAGAATGAGGTTCCTCCGCCGGTGGTGGGAATCTGCGGTGCCGGCGGTGCAGGTGGTGGTACTGAGGATTCCGCTTGTGGGGTCGCTCCTGCAGCAGGAGGTGCTCCGCCAGCAGCGACGGAAGAAGGTGGCGGGGCTCCACCAGTAACGGTGGAAGGAAGAACGATATTTGCATCTGGGGAGGTATTATCTCCCCCTCCAACTGCTCCAGATCTCGTGGCAACCATGACTGTTAAAGGTAAGGTGTGCTTGTTTTTCTACCAACAAAAAGAAAGGAAGAAGATGGAGGATTGGTTTCCCACAGACGGCGCCAAAAATGATGGGTTCGGAAATGGGTTGATCCGAATCCGATCACTTTACGATTTGTATTTAGTGGAGGAAACCACCGGAGCTTCGCCGGAAATGTGGAGGTGGGCTCTACCTGTTGGGACAAGCACAAGGAAAGTCAGAAGGCCAAACTGGGGGAACTGGGGGTGATACCCAGTTTGGCTCTCCGACGCTCAAGTCAGTTCAATGTATGAAGAAAGGTAAGTTCAGTCACAGTTGCTGCGGTGAAGAAAGCTTACTTGTGTAGAAGATGACTTTAGATATTTATAGTTGAGGGTCAAGGGCCCTTTGGTCATTTGCCTCAAGTGGTCCTGGCCGAATGTTGCCCTAACACGTGGCGCTGTGAGAGAGAAACCTAGGAGGAATCTTCTGCGAAAGCGGCTAAAAGTTAGTGCTGGCAACAGTGGCAGGTGCGCGGGCATGTACGTTGTGTCAGAGAGCCATGTGGGTGGTTGGTAACGAGGGCTTGAGATCGCGCTCGTGACAACCTAGAGTACTGGAAGCCTAGACATCCGCTGAGGGGAGCGGAGGCTTCAGTTCAGATGACGAACCAAAGGAAAGGCCACTCTGAGGGAGTGTGACGCTCGAAGAGGGCTCCATTAGCACGTGGGCGTATCAACTGTTTAGTTGTAGGACGCTCGTGGGAGACAGCGCTCGTTGGGCTTAACTCCTGAAGATGGATTTCGCTTGTTGAGCCCAGCGCTCGTGGGGCCTAGCGCTCGGGTGCTGATAGGGGCAACCTTGGGGAGACAGATATCATCATCTTGGCGATGCCACGTGTCCTAACGTGTGACGATCGTATTTTGACCCCATCACACATATTATATTACATATATCTTAAAATGTTAAAAATATAATGGTCGATCTCGATCTCGAGTTGGATTTGGCAAGCTAAATCAAGCCGAGCCGAGTCAAGCCCGAGTTTGCCACGAGCCGAGTTCAAACCGAAGAAATTTCGGCTTGACGATCTCGATCCTGCATATCAATTTTCGAGCCCGAGCCTGGTTTTTTAGCCAAAACTCGGCTCGACTCGACTCGTTTGCACCCCTAATCCCGATGCCCTCGGTCGGGTTGTGATGGTTGAAAATTTGAATTATTTAACACACTAAAATTATACAATTAATAATTTTTACTAAAGAAAAAAAAAAGAGATAAAAGTTTCAAACTTTATATCTTTCCCCTAATTAAGTTTAAATTTTCAGAGCCTAGGTTAGGCCTCAAGACCATAGCTTATCTTCTAAATATTGTCGTGTGTCACATTAATTTGCATGTCAACATTAGGGCTGGCTAATTGCTTTATTAATTGCCTTAGACCCTAGCTAAACCCGACTTAATGTGCATAGGAAAATGACACACTATAACGTTTCTTGGTGACTAATCTAATTAAATCAAGATACAGGCCAAGTAAACTTACATATATTTAATTTTCTAGTCCTAAAAAACTTACATTTAATAGGGAAATTAAAACATCAAACTTTAAAACCGATCTATACCCATTGTCAAGATCCGCGTCAGGAAGTCCATCGTCTACGGAGAGTAGGTACAATTAACTCAAACCATGAGTATCTATCTGAAAGGGTGAGAAAATTGATTAAAAAATTTGAAACTATTCTATACCCCAAACTAAGATTCGAACCCTTAATTTTCGGTAACCGATAGAATGATGAAAGTGGTAATTGTAATCCTTGCTTTTAGCTACAATATGCTTGAAAGAATATCCATAATCATATTGGTAAGGATTACATAAGTTTAATTCCCATAATCTCCCATTACTTATCACTTTTCATTGGAAATTAATTATATAGTCCAAAATTAACAAATTGTAAATAATAAATTCAAAAATTAAAACATAAATAATGGATAGTATAATACACCAACTTTTCATCTCTTAATTGAAGAATATTGTATCATAGTCTAGGGTATAAATGGTTTTATGACTAAAACCCTAGTAAGATTAATGGCTTATTATATATGAAAATGGACAAAATTAATATCTTTTAAATATGATGGTAACTTTGGAGTTTGAGCTCATTATGAAGCCAATAATAATATTTTACAATTGCATGTTGGCCTTAAATATTTCTATCTGCAACCAATCAATTTAATTAATAATTAAATCCTCATAGAATCATTAAACCTTCAATTATTCAAAAACATCCAAAATGATGATCATTTTTAACAAGATTTTATAGGTTAGTACACTACCACAATAAGGAATTAATCCACCACATATTAAACTATTAATTTATGATGTAGCCCCAATATTTATTCTAGCTAAAAACTTTATTACAACAAATATTCTTTACCTAGATTATGTATTACTGGAATTTCCCAATCAATTATCAATTAATTAATTAGTTAATTAATCAATACTCTTAATTACCACATGCCTTTTGATTTTTACAAAACAATATAAATGCTTGCAATTTACATCCTTAATTAAAAGAAATCCTAAAATTTTCAATCTTGAAGGAGGTAATTCTAGTTCGAACCTAACTCGATCTAACCAGTATAACAAGGAGCATGTGTTTTACACTTATGGTATGATTGATAAAAAATTTAGAAAAAATAACTAATTAAATGATAAGTTTAATACACTAATTTGAATCGTTGAGATATAATCGAATCGGATTTGAACTAAAATTTTCCACCGGAGGGGCTATGGACAATTGAAGAGTTGCATCCAAATTAGGTGCAGGATTTTGACTTGCCAAAAAAAAAAAAAAAAAAAAAAAAAAAAAGAAGATTTTGACCTTTTTTTAAAGAGTACTATATGGTTTTTGTTTGAATTCTTTTAAATTACAGTTACCCCCATTCATTCTTGAAGAGAGTGTAGAATTAAATACATTGCAAAAGTGTCAAAACAGATAAGGGTGTATTAGTCATTTTGCCATCATCGCCGCCGGTGAAACTCTCCGGCGAACGGCGGCGCCACCAGCATTGATTTCTGTTGTGGTGGGTTTACCATCCTAAAAGTAAAAGCTCCAAACTGTACACACCTGGCCATGAGTTATCATTTTTGTATCCACCAATAACTACTCTCTCCTTATTTTTTCAAAATTATTAATGAATTAGAAACCAAAGGAAAAGAAAAAAGAATGGGATAATAATCATAGTTTCATTAATTAAAAGGCAAATCTTATTAGGATTTGGAAAATATTTCAAGAATATCATGAGTACCTAATGTATATAAATAGTAAAAATAGCTTTAACTCCATTCAACGAACGCAATCGGCCACTGTTTTCAACTAAAGACGTTCGATTCTAAAATAAAATAAGTTTAACCTAATTCAACGAACAGAATCAGCCACCGTCTTGCATAGAGGATGTCTCATTCTAATAAAAATAGCTTGAACCCCAATTCGACAAATGAAACCAACCCGTGTAATTGACGGTGAATGTCTGATTCGATCAAAAACATCTTTTCAATTAAAAATAGTTATAAATCGTTAACTCAAAAATAGTAGTAAATTGCGAAACTTGAAAATAAGCAACTTTACTAATCTTGATAACTCCAAGAATCAAACCTTGAAAATCAATACTAATTAACCTTGAAAGCCACCAACAAGTAACTACACTTCCACCTTCTTGGTGAAATTATCAATCAACAAAAATAAAAGGACACATAACAAAATCGAAAATTTCAGTCAAAACCCGACTCATTCGAACCCCAATCAATTAAAGGGTAAGTATTGTATCACACTTATTATTTAATTTGTCATTCTTCTTAAATTTCTAACCAATCATGCAGTAAATATGAAACATTCGTCCTTTCGTTATACTAATTCAATTAAACTAGACTCGGGTTAAAATTACCGAAAAAACGTACCATAAAATTCACAAAATAGGAAAAAATGGAAAATCGAAGGGTTTGAAAAGTATCAAGAAAAATGGAAGTTCGTAAACATTAGTGTATTTCAAGAATTCAATCCGCCCCCCACCCCCGCCCCCCTCTTTATTGCACCCTTTTTTCTCTCACCGTGTGATCAGAAAACCATAAATCCGTCGGTTACAAGTCTACCACACACACTACAAAGTACAATACACGCATATATATACACCTATAATGTACGGATACGACGATACGGATACGGCACGACAACATGAATACATCGATATGATTTTTTTTTAATTTTTTATATGAAGATTATCGGATACGGTGTTCGATATGAGTGCAGCAACAAAGAACGTGTGCGTGTCGTGTGTGTACGTAGTTATAGCACACTATTATTATTATTATTACCATGGGGCTGCCTTTGCTTCTCTTATTCTTCTCCCCCCACCCCATAGATATAAACAACATATACATACAATTGTGTTGTATATATATATATATATGTATGTATAGGTGTGTGTGTATATATTGGCGTTACAGAAGCTACACTGCCAAAAATGAAAACATGGCTAGTGCCTTGACAGAAGCTATCCACTTACTTCACATGTCGAAAATCAAAATCATTTTCCATATCGAAATCCCAGATATTGTTCTTCCTCTTCATTATTTCTTGGCCATTTCTCATTAATCTCCTCTGAAATATTGCAAAATTTCTTCACCATAAATTGATTTCTTGGTGTTATATTTATTTCGATTCTTCTTTGGGGTTTTGTTATGGTAAGCGAAGTTGTTGAGGTTGTATTATGGGAATTATAACTCGTAATCTGCAAGAGTTTCTTGAATACAGTAATAATTGTTGTTATATACATATATATATATATAAATAGGTGCTTTTTTGTCTCGTGGTGAGGTCTAGTGGAACAGTCACTCCTCCTCCTCTGTAGCTACTGGTGATCAGTGATATATGGAGTTCAGCAGCGGCGGCGGTGGCGGCTCCAGCGGCGGCGACCACCACGACCCCTCCGATCCCCACCGGAGGAAAAAGCGTTACCATCGACACACCGCCCACCAAATTCAGAGACTTGAAGCGTATGTTTTTCAAGCTCAACCTCATGCACATACACATATCTATATATGTATTTGTTGGGATATGAAATTTCTTGAATATTTTCATCTGGGCCCGGAAAAGATTTCATTTTTTCGTCTTTTTGCAGAAAAGGGTTCTTGATTAAACTGATTTTCTTCGATGATTCTGATGTTTGTTTGTGTTTTTTTAGGATGTTCAAAGAGTGTCCCCACCCAGATGAGAAGACACGGAATCTATTGAGCAGGGAGTTAGGCTTACATCCTCGGCAGATCAAATTTTGGTTCCAAAACAGGAGGACTCAAATGAAGGTCAACTTTTTTCAGTATTTTAATGGTTAAAGATTCCATTTTTATTTCGATTTTTGCAAATATTATGGTATTTTGATCTTGAGATAATCAAAATTTTAATCTTTTTTACAGGCCCAACACGAGAGACAAGATAATTGCGCACTTAGAGCAGAAAACGATAAAATCAGATGTGAAAACATAGCAATTAGAGAAGCCCTCAAGAATGTAATCTGCCCTTCTTGTGGAGGCCCCCCAGTTTCTGAAGATTCTTATTTTGATGAGCAAAAATTGCGCATGGAAAATGCCCAGTTGAAAGAAGAGGTGTTTTTCCCCAACTTTTCTCAAATTTGCATTTCACCCCATATCTTGTTCATATTCTCATTTTCCGCCCCTGGTTCTGCTAAACATTTGTTGCAGCTTGATAGAGTTTCCAGCATTGCTGCAAAGTACATAGGTAGGCCTATATCACAGCTCCCACCAGTGCAGCCTATTCATGTTTCTTCCTTGGATTTGTCCATGGCAAGTTTTGGTGGTCATGGGATGCTTCCTGGCCCTTCACTTGATCTTGATCTCCTCCCGGGGAGTTCGTCGAGCGTGATACCGAGTTTGCCCTTCCCTCCGATGGCGATTTCGGATATGGACAAGTCCCTCATGGCTGACATTGCGGCGAATGCCATGGATGAGTTGATTAGGCTCGTGCAGAGCAACGAGCCTCTTTGGATGAAGCCGGCGCCGGATGCTAGAGACATGCTCAATCTTGAGAGCTATGAGAGGAATTTTCCGAGGCCTAATAGCCACTTGAAGAATCCCAATATTAGAATCGAGGCCTCGAGGGATTCAGGAGTCGTTATAATGAATGGCATCACGTTGGTTGATATGTTCATGGATGCGGTTAGTTCGTTTTTCCTTTCTTGTTTTAGTTTTGTTATGCTTGTATCCAAGAATGGATGACGGAGATTGAAGTTTCTAATTCTGACTCTATCTGTATTTGGAAAAACTGAGTTGTTGTTTATGTAAGGATGGAGTGATGAAGGGGCTTGCACCCCCGTCCTCCAAAACTAACAAAATTAAAATTTCCAACTCTGTCTGGATTTGCATATAAGAAAGGTGAAGTTTTTGTTGCGCTATCTGAGTGATGATTCGTGAAATTTTTCGTGTTTGTTGATTGAAACGACAGAATAAGTGGGTGGAATTGTTTCCAACAATCGTCTCAAGAGCGAGGACCGTTGAAGTATTGTCATCTGGCATGCTCGGAAGCCAGAGTGGCTCGTTGCAATTGGTAATGACAAACTTGCATACAATGCAACAGTTTTTCTGCTAAATTGTGTTTGTTAGTTCACAAATTCTTACGATCATACTCGTGGCGTGCAGATGTATGAAGAACTACAAGTACTTTCAGCTCTAGTACCGATTAGGCAATTCTACTTCCTTCGTTTCTGTCAGCAAATCGAGCAAGGATTGTGGGCAATTGTTGATGTCTCCTATGATGTTCCTCATCAAGAAAGCCAATTGTCCTCATCGTGTAAAGCTCATAAGCTCCCTTCCGGCTGCTTGATTCAAGACATGCCCAATGGCTACTCGAAGGTACTAAAACAAATAAAAAATGTGCGCACGTTTAAGTCTAAACCTCGTTATTTGCTCTAATTTCATCATCTTTAGGTAACTTGGGTTGAACATTGGGAAGTTGAGGATAAATCCCCAATCCATAGGCTATATAGGGAGCTTATTCATAGTGGAACGGCGTTTGGAGCCGAAAGGTGGCTTTCAACTCTTCAAAGAATGTGCGAAAGGTTCGCCTGTACGATGGTTAGTGGGAATTCGACCCGTGATCTTGGAGGAGGTAACTTGAAACCAGAACCCCACAAAATAATCTTCAAACTTTGATCTTGCATTTCTTGACTGAGAAATTTCTGTGTTTGCTGCAGTGATTCCTTCACCTGAGGGGAAACGAAGTATGATGAAACTTGCACAGAGAATGGTGAACAACTTCTGCTCAAGCATTAATCCTTCTAATGGCCAACAATGGACCACACTTGCAGGATTAAACGAGTTCGAAATACGTGCAACGCTGCATAGGAGTACAGATCCCGGACAGCCAAACGGCGTCGTTCTAAGCGCAGCTGCCACGATATGGCTCCCGATTCCGCCACAAAATGTGTTCAACTTTTTCAGGGATGAGAGAACTCGGCCTCAGGTAAAGTTTCTTTCTTGAATTTTGGAAAAATTTTGATCAAAGTTGATTAGATTTACTAAAAACTCAGATTTAAAGGGGTCTTCGTGTAATATTAGATGTGGTTAGATTGCCATATTCTACTGAAGGAGGTGGTTTAAGGTGGAGATAAGATAAATAAGGGGGTCAATGTGTAATTTTACATAATAATAGGGGTGGATATTGTAATTATTTCTTAGCTACTTCTGATATAAAATTTCAGTGGGATGTCCTCTCCAACCAAAACCCCGTCCAAGAAGTTGCCCACATAGCCAACGGCTCTCATCCAGGAAATTGCATATCGGTCCTCCGGGTAAAACTATTTCCACTTCCACCCCAAAACTCCCCATTAATTCCACAATTAACCCCAAAACATTGCTGCAGGCCTTCAACACCAGCCAAAACAACATGCTAATACTCCAAGAAAGCTGCATAGATTCATCAGGCTCCCTCGTTGTCTACTGCCCCGTCGACCTACCAGCCATAAACATAGCAATGAGCGGCGAAGATCCCTCCTACATCCCATTACTCCCTTCGGGATTCACGATCACCCCCGACGGCCGGCCTGATCACCCCAACGGCAGCGACGGCGCCTCTACCAGCGACTCTGGTGGGCCGAGCTCCTCCTCGGGCTCGCTAATCACCGTCGTATTCCAAATTCTTGTCAGCAGCCTGCCGTCGGCCCGAATGAGCCCGGAATCAGTGACCACTGTCAATAACCTGATCGCCAACACTGTCCACCAGATTAGAGCTGCCTTAAACTGCACATCATCCTGAATTTCCTCACATTTGTCGCCAGGTTTCAGCAATGCAGGTGTCTCATGTCTGTCTCCTGCCCCTTCAACCACATCCTTAATTACACTCGGGCGAAAAAGGAGCAAGAAAAAGGGAAAAAGAAAGGATTTTTAATTACAATTCTTGGAGCCCTTTACATTCATGATCGTGCATGAACAACATCTTTTGTTAGTTGGGAGATTTGAATGCTCCTTAGTCCTATAATCAATACCTGAAGCTGACTTATTGCTGCATGCATATGTTCCTACTACTACTGCTGCTGCTGCTGCTACTACATACTGCTGCCTCATTACAGTTCACAACAACCTTTTACTACGTTAATTATTTTGTTTTTTAACTTTTGGGATTTATTCTTTTTATTTTTTTTTTGGGAAACCCTTTTGATTAGAGTTGAAATGGGAGTCAAGAACGCACCTTTTGGTATTTTTCTTGCTGTTTTTTTTGTCTTTTTTTTTTTTTTGCTAATTTCGGCTGTAGTTAGTGTTGGCTTGGCAAACACAGCAAGAAAATACTGTATGGTTCGGGTATTGACTTCTGTTGAAGAAGTTTTTTTCGTGTTTGTGGGAAACTATATAATTTGTGAGGATTGATTAATATGTTGTCTGGTATTTGCAAAGTTTTTCTTGTGAATTGGTATGATCTAATATTTGTATGTATATCTCTTTAATGGCTTTTCTTGTCATTAATGTCTGCGTTTTAATTTCATGTGTGGTCCAACTGTGGGAATAAAGAGAGGCCATGAGTTTAAAGTCTTTGGCAGTGGGGGCAATAACAGTGACAGACTGGATAGCTTGATTGCTACCATCAATATAACTAACTCGATCAAGAGAGGTCTATCTCGATAATTTTAATCCAGGTCTGACTCAATCAAATCGATGTAACGAGGGAGCGAGTGTTTCACATTTGTCGTGTCGTCTGTGAGATATCTAGGAAGAATGACAGATGAAATGATGGATGTGATACGATTATCTTTTTAGTTAGTTAAGTTCGATGGAATCGGGTTTGAATTAGATACGATTGAAGGGGGCAATCTATCATAGGTTTGGTATTCGTACCATGTAATGAATGAAAGAGACACGCACGTTAGCTATCAATCTAGTGCATGTATAGATACAATGTGTACTCTAGTTGTTCGTCCAACTACTTGCAAATTTATGTCCATTTTTAAATTGCAATAAATAGGATATCGATGTGTATAAATACTTGGAGTTTGTTTTATTTGATTTTCCTTTGGAGCCATATGAATTAATATTCAATAATATGTAGGAAAGCATACAAGAAAGATTGTGTTTTTGGATGTGATGTGACGATGTGATGCAAGTCTATGTTATTACATGATATTCTTAACCTCGAAAATACATGATATTTTATATAAGTCATAATTTTTTGTGTTTCTATTCTTTTAATATTTCAGGATTTTTATTTCTGCTACGTAAAATATTAACTTTGTCCTTGAACCGAAACATACAATTATTTATAATACCAAGTGTTTGAATAGTGGAAGGATAATTATTTTGGGATTGGAAATTATTGAATACCTGTCTTGAATTTAAGGCTCGTATCTACTCCAACTAAAAGATTCTTAAAATTATCAATCCCATTGATTTAATAATGCCGATGCTTATAACTAGTTACTACATATATAATTGAAGCCTTTATGTAACATGAGAAGATGAAGCAAGTATAAATACAAAATCAATTTTCACCTAATTAAATGTAACCCCTAAATAAATTTAAAAATATTAGTTCGAAAGCTACTCATGTTTTTTTCATTAAAGCTAACCGAGTACATTAATCTAAATGTTAGGGGATGAAGTGTAATTTAGAATTAATTAGGGGGTGTTGATGTAATTATCCTACATAATATGGATAATTTTTCCCCCTTAATATGGACCACTTCATTAGATTAATATGTATTTAAACTATGTAGAAAGAGACAATTTTTTGGATGAGGAAAGATTTGGTCTCCTCAAAAGAACTCAAATTAAATGTTTAGTGTGGACACTATATATATATATTGATGGGATCACTCCACCAGACACACGATAATTTTGGAATTAAAGTCCTGACCACAAAAAAAAAAAAAAAAAAAAGATTTAAAGGATATATGAAAGGTGAAAAGGTTCACTGGTGGACGACTCTTAGTAGAAGAAGAATTCTTCCTCAAATAAATCATTCTTAATAGAAGAAGGATTTTGCCTCGGGCAGAGAAATAGCATATATATATATATATATATATTTTGCTTTCTAATGGTTATGATCTTTAGTAGTTTGGTGGAAAGCATTTTCATATTGGCATTAACAGCAAAAGTAACCCTTTGAGTATGCCAAAATTAGTCCATTGAAGTGATTTATCAACCATTGGGCCCTAGTCATTTTCAATATTTGCCCTTATATATGGTACTTCTCTTACCCACTTTGATCAACCTTTTGTGATTGGAACTCTCTTAAGTCTTTGACAAATTCAAGATTTGGCACGAGACTTGCAAGAATTGGTAATGCTGAGGAATAATAATACATAGGTTTTTTTTCTTTTTTAAATATCGAGCAGGATGTATATTTACCGTCGAATTGGGTGACTCGTTTTCTCATTAAGTTGTAGCATTTTAAAATATGAGACAGTTGGTCTATACATTCAGAATAAGAGTTCGAAGGCCTAATATTTGATTAATTAGTATGAAGCCAAATCGAATTAAAGAGTTCTATGTTATTTATGAAATCGGGCATGATCGTGTTTCGATTGGCCATCTGACGCCACGTGGTATGATTGGAGCTTCTGCCATGTGGCTAGTTCCTCGGGTGCAAGCTTCTCCCTCGATGATCCCAAACTTGAAGTGTGGATACTCACGTTATACCATATTTTGAGCAGTCATGTCTTGGTCAAGTGTAATGAATCTCGATCACAGAGTCCTTCGACCGGATAGTCAGCCATTAATTGAAGGATACTTAAAATTTACCATGACACAATATTAAATGTCTGAGATCCTTTGCAAATTCTGACATCACATATTGACAACCGCAACAAGTGCAGTTAATGTACCCTGATTGCGTGTACTTGTCCCTCGCACGAAATTCACACTATATATATCCCAAGTATTTAGGTCAGTTGGTATACAGATTTATTAGTCTCTTCGATGCCTCTCTTTCCTCGAGCGATTTATTGATTTGAGAATGCCAATGCTGTCCTAACTTGATTTGACTTCACTCGATCGCTCATCTTTTGCTAACTTACTGACCGAGAGTTCCCATTATTATAAATTTTTGAGTGATCACGCGATTTATCAACTTACCAAATCAGCAAATCAAATCCCAACACGATCAAAACCCAAATTTTATATACGAAAACCCAATGGAATTGTATATTGATAGAAAAAGATACCAATTAAAGTTAGAGCATCAATCAAAACGCAAATAAAAAAAGTTTGATTGATCCTACAATACGACGACCAACCTGGACCATCTCATCATATCTTGCTTTAAACCCTTCTTTCACGAGAGAAAGCCTTGGGCCCAGTGCACAATTTTCTTTTTCCTCAGCAAATGATAATAATATCAATACAAATTATATATATATATATATATATTATATTAGTTTATATGAGGAGACATAGGGCTTGCATGAAACGTTTTCCAAGAATCTAAAAAAGCAGAAAAAAAAAAAAAAAGTGAAAAATGACTCAAAGACAAGGGACTTTGAATCCTTTTATATAAATGCAACATCATGATCAATGTTTGAACATAGTGTTGTTTTGGAGCAGTAGTACTGATCGACAAAAGGGTCCAACACGGCGGGGAGTGGTGGTGCTCGGTGGCGGCGACGCGGCGGTGCTAGCTACCTGTATATTTTTAAATATATATCATCATCATCATCATGGCCCCTGTTGGTTTGCCTCCAGGATTCAGGTTCCATCCAACTGATGAAGAGCTCGTCAACTACTATCTCAAGAGGAAAATCCATGGCCAAGAAATCGAGCTCGATATCATCCCTGAAGTCGATCTTTACAAATGCGAGCCTTGGGAATTGGCAGGTAATTATTTCGTAAAAATCGTGCTTTCTTGATTTATATATTTATACGTAGAAACTCATAATGACAATCTCATTTGAAAGTTCATATTTTTAGCTCATTGACAAGTTTTTACCCAAATTTTGTTTTAACGTTTAAAATTTGAGTCAAAAACTCTCACTCTCTCGGTGCTAGTGTTATTGAATGACTACATGATTTAAAAGTTTAAACGGTTAGATAGAAGTATCGTCAAATATTTAAACATCTCTGACAAGTGTAATGTATATGCTCGTTTATGTTGTTACATTATAATTTCTTGCTGCAGAGAAATCTTTCTTGCCTAGTAGGGATCCGGAGTGGTACTTTTTCGGGCCTCGGGACCGGAAGTACCCGAACGGGTTCAGAACGAACCGGGCTACACGGGCCGGGTACTGGAAATCGACGGGGAAGGATAGGAGGGTTACGAGCCAGAATCGAGCCATCGGCATGAAGAAAACATTGGTGTACTATAGAGGGAGGGCACCTCAAGGAATGCGAACTGATTGGGTTATGCATGAATATCGACTCGATGATAAAGATTGGGAGGACTCTTCTGGTATCCAGGTAGCCCGTATAGTTTGACTGATTTCACGATATATATATAATGACATACATATATATTATGGGGAAAATCGAAAATTGCAAATTTGTTATATCAACGCCATTAATTTAGCTTTTTTGGTACGTTTCATTTTCTGGGGACAAAATAGAACTGTATTTTAAAAATCATGAAATTTAATGCATTTTTTTTTATCGGAATTCAATTTTACCTGCCGAAAACCCCTCACGCGGTTTGACATGTGACGAACACGTGCAAATTCTAGCGGACAAAATCAGTTTTTGGCAAAAAATGTGCTAATAATTGCTTGATTATGGAGATATGGTCCTATTTTGTTGCCGAAAAATAAAATATTACCAAAAATACTGAATTGGTCGAGTTATTATACCAAATTTGTAATTTCCGTATATTTGCTGTTTACATGTTTCTTGAAATATTTTTGGTGTGATCAATTTAAAAGAAAGCCTCATATTTTGGCTTTTAGGGTTCTTTGAGTTGGAAAGATGGCGTCTTTATCATTCATCATGTTTGCTTTTGGTTGAAAATTGCAGAGATTTGGGTAGTAATTAACATTTATATATATAGGGTTAATAGTTAATACATGACATGATTAGTAGTTAATTATAGGCTAATTACAAGACAAATGATTTACAAAATGCTAAAGTTAAGGCCTTGACAGATCTCTGTCTCTCATTCTTTTCTTTATGTTTTTAAATGATGATGATGGCATGTCTGTGTCATACGAGCTACTTCACTCACACTACAGATTTCACCATTTGACTTTAGAAACTCGAATTTCGAGGCCCTTATTTTGCTGCAGAAAAAAAAGCATTTATTTCTCTCCATATTTTTTCATCTCTTTTTAGTCATGTTAAAGGATGGATAAAAAGAAAGATGGCTTCATAGCTTTAACATGTGCTTTCATGTTATCTTCCTGTTTACACACACAAACATGTAAATAAATACACTGTGTGAGAACTCAATCAGATTAGGGTTCACCTTTTCGGGTTCGAGTTTAGTTCGGGTGACGGGTTGGATTGTGATTCTTTCTGTTATACTCTTACCCCAACCTGACCCGAACTCACCGGTTGACACCCCTAGTGTGTGTGTGTGGGGTATTATTGAGAATACTTTGGCTGTAAGTACAGTTTGTTTCTGCAGAAATCTAAACTTGCATGGTGCGGGTAACGTGAAATGCATGGCATGCATGGGAAACTTTTGTCACACGAGAAAGAGGGATAATAAATCTTTATTCCATGATTAATTAATATGTTTATGATGATTATGATAATGATATAGGATTAGCAAAAAGAAAGGAAAATAATTGGTGATATTATGAATATATATATATATGTTATTCTTTTCTTGCATGCACAGATCTTAGATCTCTTGAGTGACAAAGTATAGCTTCACTTTGTCTTTGAATAATGAGACAAAAGTACAATTCTTCAATACGACTGAATCTCATCTTATCACTCACCCAATCATCATACTGTTCCATTTTTTTTTTTTTATTTTATATCCCTTTCTTTTTGTCTCTATATATATTATTATGATAATCATATGTCCTGATCTAGAATCAAAGATTCTTGCATACAATCATGAATAAATATATATATATAAAAGTAGCTAGCATTCCTTCACTTTGATTTTGTAAGTAGGTGTCGGCCCCTTTTCACTTTATTCTCCCACATACCTAAATAAGCCAAATCTATAGCTATCACCCTCACCAATCTGTGTTTGTATCTAATACGCACAACACATACATACATATATATATATATATAGAGAGAGAGAGAGAGGGAGTACATAATTTGGCATAACCGAACCCCTTTAATTTATCACTTTTCTTAAATTTTTCACAAATTACACGATAAATGTAAAACACTCGTCCCGTTATATCGATTGGGTCGAGTTAGACTCAGGTTAGAATTACCGAAAAGATTAATGATTGTGTTTTGAATTAAAGTTTAGTAATTGAAGATATGATCCTTCATTAGGGTGATGATATTATTGGAAGAGAAAGAATGGAAAGATTTCTTTGTACTTGCAATAAATTGTTTTTCAGAAACCATAAGATTGCCTTTTCTACATATATTTCCACTTCTTCTGCTTCTTCTTTATCTGACTTTTAACTGCTTTAATCTTTGCAGAACTGTATCAAACTAAATCCAACAGCCCCAATTCTTGACTCTTTAAAACAAAAAATATCAGATCTCACAAATCCAAATCAGCCCCCAAACTTTCACCCCCCACCACCCTGCAAAAAGAAACAAGAATCTAAACTTGTCTTTCAACTTTAAACACGCCTAAATCTAATCAAGAACGGTCGATCCTAACTCATTCCCACGTTCTTTTTCCGGCTCGCAGGATTCCTACGCGTTGTGTCGCGTTTTCAAGAAAAACGGGCCGTGTTCCGAGGCGGAAGAGCAATTAGGGCAATCGAGCAGCAACATGTCGTCGCTGCTCGACTACGCGCAAGGAGTGGGCCCCACCGAGCACGAGACGATGTCGCCCGACTTTCCCTTGGCTTCTTCCTCCACCTTATGCATGGAGGAAGAAGATAAAGATGACAAGGATGAATCATGGATGCAGTTCATCACAGATGATGTCTGGTGTTCTTCTAGCACAGCCTATGGTGGTGAACAAGTGTTCACAAACTAATTAAAATGAGAATTTTATTAAAAAGGGAAACTTGATTAATAACATGAAATATAAATACATTGGCATAATTTAATTTATCCAAAAAAGAAAAAAGAAAAAGAAAAACATGTTTGTATTATCTTCAAGTTTCATTATGAATTTACTCTGATCATCATCTCTAATTGTACTTAGAAAATTTAATTTTCTTGGCATTATTGTTTTGGGTGGTTTATATGTGTCTGTAACACAGTGTAATATCCAGATTATCTTGTGGCTAAGCAGATTTGGTTTTTGGCCTCTTTTTTTGAGGTTTTGTACTTTTGTTTATTGTGTTTTGATTCGTGGAATAAATGGCTTATTCCTTGTATTATTGTGGCTTAATTATGTGCCAAGTTCTTGGCAAATTCTTGTATGAACCGGGTGTGGAGTCTGCTCATATAAAATGTGACATGATTTTAACTATTGGATATACAAGTGCAGCCAACGCCTGGCTCATACAAGAATTTTGCCCGTTGTTGGCCCAAACTACCCTCGATCGACTATACGATTCTTGGTAGGGGTCCGTAATTGCAAATGCAACAACTTCAGTGCATTGAGTAAGCATACCATGAATCATAATGTTCAAGACCAAAATGGTTAACAAATTTATTGGTGGTTACAGGCAAAAATCTCATCATTTATAACAGAGTTGAATGAACTACATATGTTTGTTGACCACTTATGAATGTTACAGCAGATTCAACAGCCAAGTTATGAATTAAATTCTCAGATTTTACAGTAAAAAAGAGGCATGTAATAAGATTATTGGACAAATAGGGGGTGGGGGCCGGGGGGCCACATCTAGATTGAGCTATTAACAGAGACCTTCCACCTTTGAAATTCTGCATCTGTTATCATGAATGAACTGGCGTTCCGATGCCCTCCGCCTCCGTATTCCTGCATTAAGTTGGATCGAACGTTGTAGTTAGCTTCAAATGCATGTCATATGTTCTATGAAGAACTCTTTGTTTACGGAGAAGTTATTAGAAGAAAAAAGATAAGGAAAACGAGTTTCCGAGAGAAGAAAGAACCTGTGATATTGCTGTAGTGTCTTCTTCTTTGATACTTCTTAGGCTAATTTTCAATAGTAGGTCATTTTCAAGCTCAGGTACTCTGTACACAACCGCTCCGATTCCCCTAAACACAGTAAGCCATAACGATTATGGTAAATATTCTTTGTTTCCTCGGGACCAAAAAAGAGAACATATATTCTTTGTTTTTTTATGGTGTGTGCATGTGCATTCAAGTGATTCGAGCCGACAAGTTAAGTGACTACGGACCTCAAGTTCATTTCGAGGCTTTTATTAGCTAATTGATGCCCAAGCTCGCTTCTTAACTCGCATATGGAATCTGCATTGACAGCCTAAAGATAGAAAATGAAAAGATTATTTACATGTATATCCATGATCAAAAGTATTCAAGCTTAAAATTAAGGATAATGACACCGACTTAACTCAATGTTTGATCCAACTACAAGAACTTCCCTGAGATTTAACAAATTACAATAACTTCCCTTAGCATACTCTAAGTCTCTAAGATTTAGGTTAACTCATGCCATTATAGTCGTGAATTTTGAAGTCAAGTATTGATCAGTAAGTGTCAAGGGAAAAATAGGGTATTCATTAGAAAATTAGAAAAGAAATAATCAATTCATCAATCTAAATGTGTTGTCAATGGATGTTTTTGTAATTTCCGTAACTTCAGGGGAAGTTTGTGTAATTATGTCAAACCTCAGGATGTGTCAGTTGTAATTATCGTTGAAATCAACTGCAGGGGTGTATTATCAGTTTGTTTGAAGGCCTGAGTTAGATTGTCACACACAATGAAACAACTGAAAGCAGTTTTATCAATATTCTGGACTAATGCAAATCTTCTTTCCACATACTCAATTTTCAGTTCAGAGATTTGCATTGAAAACAAATATCAAAATTTGGGTAACAAAGTATGATTCTGAATCGATTACATGCTTTCCAAATTCATAAGGAAGAACTAAGGATGCATTATCGATCATGTACACGTATCGAATTTACCAGGCAACGTCCAAAAGCTCCGGCACCAAGTCTGACTTCAAATGACTGCTCAAGAACTTCACTTATCCGTCTCTGTTTATCTGCCAAACTCGAGATACCTTGATTTATTACTGACTCAAGGTCTAACGAGAGCAACTGAAATCAAACACGAATAATTGAGTTTGAGTAAGGTGTATCAGTAATAAAAGTATTAAGAAACTGAAGGTTATGGCAACAGATTTAGAAGGTCATGTCACAAAGATGCACCTAGAAATGTCAAGATTATGCTACATCTCTAAAATATGCATTTCTCGAACAATAAACGGAGATTGAAAGATTATAGAAAACCAAGTAACTATTAAAGTCTGGGGTACCTATACTCGAATATACTGAATATCAATTATTTGGGACAAACGAATGTAGTATTCATTTCAATTTAATCATGGTTTTAGGTAACAATTATCCAAGTACTTCTATCAACATAAGCTTCTTTAATTGGCGAAGTAGATAAGCCTAATCACTGAAGGTCATTGTCGAATTTGAAACCACAAACGCAGATATCCAAGCTGATGCTTTTTCAGAAAAAAAGGATCTAATGCTCCACTTATACTAGCATTTTATTCATGAAAAATCACCATCATTCTCTTTCCTTTTTTTTTCTTTCTTTTTTTTTTTTTTTTTGTTTAACACAAACATTGTTTGCACAACATAGCACAACTCACTGAATCAAACTTTATTGTCAGAATCAGAAGTAGGGAGCACAACTCACTGAATCAAACTTCATTGTCAGAATCAGGAGTAGGGAGTTCTTACTATTTTTTCATTAAACTAACTTATTTTCGGGGAAGTTTATGCTGCAAAAGATGTACCTGTTGGAACAACGACGTGTTTGATGTGACATCAAATTCAAGATTTGAATCCTTCAAACCACTGCTAAATGCTTTACTATTAGGAAGGCGCCATCTCCACAAATCTCCATCCTCAATATACTCAAAGAGTCTCCTCATTCGCTGAAATTCACTCAAGGCACCATCTTTACAATTGTTCACGTCCCTACACGAGAGTTTCTCCTTGAAATAATCATAAGCTATCGTAGCTCCACTCCTTTCCATGTCAATCACTTTAATCACATTCCCACTAGTTGACATACCAGAACCCAACGTCTCAAGTGCAGTCTTGTGATGATCCAAGATCACTACCCTATATTGCAAACCAAACAAAGAAATTAACCAAAAATGCCAAAAGAAAATCTATTGCCCTAAATGTAAAATGCACAATTGGAATCAAATCTTTTTCTTATTTTGGGGTGTGCAAGTGAGACTGCCTGTTAGGGAATTGTCTTGGGGAAACCCAATCATCTGTACCAACTAGGTGCATTTGGGTACTGAAATTCCAAGAACCGATCACATTCAAAGTGAGGATAAGTTGAACACATCAAAAGGCAAAAATAAACAAATCCCACTAAAAAAGTTCTGCCCTTGAGCTTCAATTCACATCATAAACTCAAAATCAATGCCTTAAAAAACCCAACACAATAATCTATCATAAAAATAGCAATATAAAAGATAATTAAATTTGCCTTCCAACTTTACGAGAGATCTGCTGCACGAAACCTGGCGGGCCCACAAAATCCAGAAGGTAAACATCGTCAATTTCATCGAGAGGTAAGTCTTCTGCTCTGCAATCTAGCAAACACCATGAGCGCAACACGGAAACACTAACACATAATCTCAAATAGAGTAATTTTGACGAAAAGTGTACCTCAGAGGAGAGTAGACGGTGTTCGGAAAAAACAGAGGCGGAAGAACTGCGGCGGCCGGAGATTGAGAGAAGTAGAGGTGAGCTGCCAAGGCGGCGAAGGCGCCGTCGGGGCAGGGGTAGTGATACAGCACCGCCGATTTCTTCGCCGCCGCCATGGTTGCGTTTGCCGCCGAATGAAGTGAGCTTAGCAGCATATCTTTCACCTGAGTTCTCCGACTCTATGACAATTAATTAATTTTTTTTTGTTAATAATACTAAATTTTATTTTGACATACAAAATTGTATCCTCGTTAATTTATCAAATTATTCGGATAATTCGAGTCTGTCTTAGTTAAAATGATATAATTATTCGGGTCATTTTAATTCGAGTCTATCTCCATTCGATTAAATCGGATAATGAGGAGGTGAGTGTATTATTAGTAAATTTTTTTTAAAAAATAATATATTAAATAACAAGTGTAATATATTTACTTTTATAATTGATTGGGTACGATATCTAAACTAAAAATTTCCCAATTATTAACCCATGTAATTTAGAAAATTTTCAAATTTAATTAAGAATATAATATATAATGCAAACCCAATGTTCAAAACTAAATTTAAGAGTTATTTTCCACAACAAACTTTTTAATAATTTTCAAAATTTATCACGTTTGAGTGACCAAATTCTATCAATATTACAATCAAAATATTATTTGGTAACATGTGATCCTAATGCAACTTCTAAATATTAAAAGAAGAATAAATAATTTGGAACTTCTGAAATTTTAGTATGAGAAAAGAAATTTCTAACCAATTATACCTCCTATAAAGTATGTTTATAAATTAATCATTATAATCGATGATAAATATCTGATCGGAACCCAAAAAAAATGAGAATTTTTAGCTTAATTAGCGGTTTATAACTTGAGACTCAGAAATATTATCTTAACATCCGAATACACCTTCCAAAAACAAGAGAAATCAAGAACAATGACTTGCTACAATTCATAAAGATGGAAGTTACATCCAACCACACACCATATATATATAACCCAAACGATTATATAATTAGTTAAGTGCGATCGAACTGATTCGAACATCAACCTTCCGACAAACAAACCCATAATCAATCTAACGCACACATTCTCCGGGCAACATCCCTTCACCAAAGCGGGCAACATCTTGACAATAATCGTAGATCAAGAAATTATCATGAACCCATTTCAACTGTCTCTTCCTCTCCTTCGTCGTCCCCTTCACCACCGGTTTATCCCACCAAAAACGCCCCGTCCCTCCACATTTCACGGTCGGATCATCAACAGAAAGCTCACACGCATCGACTTCAAATGATCTGAACGTCGCGACGAATGGAGCATGGCTCCAATTAGTCTTCACACGCCCTCCTTGTGTAGCCCAATCATCGGCATTCCACAACGACCCGTGAATCCCCATTGCCTGCGTTTTCGGGTATTGTATCCCTCTCTTCTCCTTGTTCGCGAACTCCCTTATGGGGATATCATCCACGAGGAACCTGAACGTAACAAAACCGAATCTTTACGAAATATAACACAAAATTCATTATATTATGGACATGTTTTGTTTAGAAATTCAAGTGAAAATAAGTGCATAATACATCGTATATGTATATAGTACTACAAGAAAGAAGAAACTATTGCTATAATGGGATGCATGTGCCAAGTTTATAGAGTTTATTTCTTTTCCAAACTTTATTTTAAACAAATATAATGAAAGATTTATAATTAATATAATTACAATATGGAGCGACGATTCCAGAGGAAGGAGTAAGTGTGGAATTCCGATGTGGGATCAAACCACAGATAATGTCTTTGCTCACGATTTCCAGTGCCATTAATGTACAAGTTTGTCTGCACAATGTATGGCTCTCCTGAAACGTTGCCAAGGAACTCAAAATCTAGTTCGTCATGGTTTGGCCCTTCTGATGCCATCTGCATGCAGTGAAAATCAGAATAATTTTGATTAAATTCTCAAAGATATTAACATTTAAAATCATAAAATCACTTCATATTCTCAATAGTTTCATCACTCGAAATTCAAATTCTTGATCTTTGAGACTTACGTAAAATGCAGTGACGACTCCGGCTGAATCCCCTGGAACGAGCTTGATCTGAGCACCGGCTTTTCCGAACAAGTACTTCTTCTTCGACTCGAACCCACAACCTAGCTATTACGGCACAGTTAATAACTGTGTATTTCGGAAACGGAATTATAATAAGTGATCATGTATACCTGTTGAAGAATCCAGGGATAATGAAGTTTGGTCACCTTGAGTGGTGATGTGATCGGCTGCCCAGTTAGCCTGAAACAGTTCACTGAAATCAGCAGAACTGACAGCATGCATGAGCAAAGCAAAGTTTATAAGTATGAAGGTTTTCCATAATCTGTGTTGGAGAAGATTATTCATTGTTTATTTTGAGATTTGATTTCAAGAAACTTGATTGAGGCTGAGTTGAATTGGGGAAATGAAGGGAGGTATTTGTAATACGATGGCTTCTTAGTTTGTGATCTCCATTAGGCAAAGATTAATATTGTTTATTCTCATTGTATATATATATATATATATGAAATTTGAATAAATTGATGGGCTCATATATACGTTTAGTACTATCTAGTCATGGTAGTTTAGTTGTTCGGATGCTATGTTAATTTAACCAGAATTTCGTATTGAAGTCATTAGAAATTCAACTATCATCGATAGGAGAGTTTTATTTTAAAAGGAAATAACAAATTTAGTATTTCAATTCGATCGATTCAACGATTTTGTTATATGATATTTTTCGGTAATAAAATAGGACCATATGCTAAAAACCATGCAATTTAATATATTTTTTTACGGGAACTCAATTGTGTCTGCCTGAAACCCGACCCGATTTTACTTTTACCCATGACGAATTGTAAATTTCGGCAAGAAAATCAATTTCCAGCAAAAAAAAAAAAAAAAGTCATTAAATTGCTTGATTTTAGAGATACGGTTTTATTTTGTTGCCGAAAATGAAATATAATGTACATAAAACTCTGAATTGATCGAGTTAGTATACCAAAATTGTAATTTCTATTTTATTTTAATTCAAATGTAATTCGTATAGGGGTTGCCACAATCGTATATTTTAATTCAAATGATATTGGAATTAATGAGAATTTAGTATTGATGAATCTTGATTTCAGTCGAGTTATCAGATTATATGTTATCACAATACTCAAAATTCTTATTATCAGATTATGTTATTACAATACTCAAAATTGGATTTTTGAGATTGATGAATCTTGATTTCAATCAAGTTATCAGATTTTATGTCATCACAGTACTCAAATTCGGATTTTTGAGATCCAATCGAAATCCAGGCATTGACAACCCAAATATGTAATATAATTGCATGCCACTTAATTAAATAATTAATTAAGAACCAGTATCTAAAAGTCAATTAAAGATTAATATTAATTTGATTGCCAACCCTTTAAATAATGATCAAATTATTTTTTTCCCATAATTTAGCACACTTTTTTAAAGAAAAAGAAGTATGGGTTTAATTATAATAAAAGTACATGGATCTCATGGGTAATGGGAAGCATTACGGGGTTAACTTTCTGAAAGAAAAATACAAGATTGTCTATACACAGTGGAGTCCATCGCAGTGCCACTTCAACCTTTATGTATTTGTCAATTGAAAATTAGTCAATTTGCACATATCAATTTATTTTCAATACAAAATTCAACATGTATTCTAAAATAGTATTTAAACTCCACAACAATAGTATTTACTATTAAGTATGATAACAAGATCTCTCTCATATAACTGGGAGTTCACACTCTCTCAAATTCTCTCTCTCTCTCAAAAATCAAAACTCTAATCTACGTGTTTCAAACTCAAGACAAAGCAATCAATCAATTGAAGCTTCGATCCGGCGCTGGAGAATACTATGCTCTACCGTCAGATTGATTCAGATCTATTCTACTTTCAGATTCTCAGATTTGTTAGGTCGATACAGTTTGTGTTTTTTTCTTTAGATTATGTTATATTTCAAGTTCTTTATCTCTTCCGTATGGAAGTTTCGTCCCTTCCGTATGGAAGTTTAGTCAGTTTCTTTATGTTCTTTTTTATATATTCTGTGATTCTCCGATGAAATTTTTTGGCCGAGTTATCTGTTGTAGGCCAAAGTGTTCTTTTCAATCCGGAGAAAAGGTGGCTGCGGAACTTCACCCAGATCGGATCTTCAACTTCAAGGAGCCTGTTTCTTTTATTAAACGTGATGCTAATATAATAGCTCACAAATCTGTTGGAATTGCGGCTTCGGTGCGTTAATTTTCTTGTTATTCCTTGTATTTTTGTTATTTTTCCTCTTGATGTTGAATAATATTCCCCTTTGAGGGTTTGAGTTTCAAAAAAAAAAATAAAGGGCTAGTTTGGTAATGTGTCAAAAAAAAAAAGTATGATAACAAGAAATACAACTGGTGGGCGGTGGCCTTGTATTTAGGGATAATTGCTAGGAAAATGAGGTAAAATGCCGAAAATGTAATATAAACTTTATATTTTAATATTAGAGTAAAAAATTCTATGCTTTATAAAAAATATACATAAATACATAAAATATCCTGACGCGTTGTTTGAGCCACACTAAAAAATATACATAAATACATAAAATACTAGAAAATATACATAAATACATAAAATATCCTGACGTATTATTTGAGCCACACGCATTGCCTTTTTTTACGAAAATGGAAGTAAAAATTAGACAAAAGATATTTATAAATAAAAAATCTCAAGGAAATATAATGGAATATAAAAAAAAAAATGGAAATTATATATTATAGAAATAAATGAAAAATATAAGTACCAAAAAAATTCTTATTGAAAAGCAAAAAATAAAGTAAAGACATAAATAAAAAGTGGGTAAAATAAAACATTAAATAAAAGATCATATATTAAAATAGATTATTTTAGGACCTATTTGAGAAATTCTATTAATATTGGGATAAAAACCCAAAATTATAAAAATTAAGAGACTATGTGTGACGTCCCGAACGTGGAGCCATCACATCCTCCGCACTAGTACACAATAAATATATGAAATGCAGGCAATCCGTATACACACCAAACACTAGCGAACGAGAGACACTCAAGATCCACGACTAACTAGGCGGCACTATACGTACTGTCGTGAGGGAAAGCATACACTAGCGGAAGCGAATAAAGCATTCAACAAGCAATGGTCACATACCAACAATATTTAAAGCATGCTAATTCAAACTTCATAACCATATATATACACAAGCAAGTTACACGGGCCAAAACAAACATCCTATAACTAAGCCGCACTGGCCATAATTATCAAAAGTGTAACAGTATTCAACTTATAACATTAGTGTACATGTCACCAATTGAAGTAAGCTAAGTACGGCCTCACAGTAGTCCTAGTTGGACTCAAATCTAAAGGAAAAAAGGACTAGACATACACGCCGCCTAGTCGACTCCAACCTACCACCAATAAGAGGAACAAGAAAGAGAGAGAAAGAGAGTCAGTCGAGTGACTGGTGAGACGGATACAATATATAAGAAATATATAATGGTAGAAGAAAAGAGAGATGCAATGCAAGAATACACGCCTCAATTCAATATAGCCTTTATAATTTCAATAGCAATACAACGATCAAGTTTCAAGAATAAAAGACGTATATTGAATTAAGGATTTCCAATCGATCATTTGGTATCAAGCCCTACCATTCTCCAACCTTACTCCTCAATACAATAACAATAACAAATCAAGAAATCATCCTTCTTCCTCCGGGTGATGGAAGGGTTAATTACGCCCTAACCATTCAAGAACACTCGAGTCATAGCCCATTTTGGTGCTATGCTCCTTCGGCCGAATCCAGTCACAGGTAACAAGTGATATCACCTACCTCCGATGATAGCACGTGCACCCATAGAGGATGCGAAATAGGTTCACCGTCAGCTCTTGCCTTCCCGGATTCCCTCAGATCCCTTCCCAATGGAAACAAGCCAAAGGGGAACAATAAGCACGCGCTCGATTAATGCAATACATGCAAAACATTTATCATTATCATTTTCCAAGAGCATGAACGCACTTGAGAAAGGAAAAAAAAAAAAATAATAATAAAAAAAATATATATATATATAATTCCACATGCGGGTAACAATCTAAACATGAAGGTCATACGGGTTTAAGTATTGGTTACAACAAGTGAATAAACCTCACCTGGATAACCTCGATAAAAAGGGCAGGAGAACGAGACAATCTAAACGATCGGATCCTCGGGAGGATCACCTGAACACAAGACACAAAACGGGTGGCATTAGACTCTAACAAGACCAAATAAGGACGCTCGGCAATGAAATATAATGTTACTGGATGGAATAAAATGTAATAAAAGTCAGGAAATGGAGTGAACATGTCTACACGGACGATTAATGCCACGTAATGCAATTAAACATGTAATTATATCATATCATATGCAAGGTAGCATGTATGTGGTTGGAAATTTGGAATAGGTACTGCAAAAACCATGGAAACGTGCTAGGAAAACCTGATAGCAGAGTTCATGTAACATTCACACAGGAGCATTTGTGAAGAACCTTATTCACGCACACATTGTAGAAAATTCGTCATAACTTATTGCTCAGGAAGTATTTTAACGAACCGTAAAATTTCTAATAAACTAGACAACCATGTCTTTCAAATGATGTATGCCTAAGTTTTTAGATATTTCTGTAAAATTACAAATTTTTGATCAAATTCACAACAATATAGCAACTCTGCTGCAGTGAAACCTTTCAAAGACAGGTTTGTTTACCACATCAAACCAAGTCGGAAAATTATGAAATTTTATAGGTATACTCACAACGTATATATTTCTTTGTAAAACAGTTTTGTAAAATTCGAAGGTTTAGTCTCTCTGCTCAGTCTGCACTTTCAGATTAGAAAACAAGGTGAAACAGGGACAACTGTGTCGTTCGAAAATTTTTTCGAGGTATCAAAAGGATACGGATTAACATAAAATTTGACAGACATAAACTTTAATATACTAGGAATATTCAGTTAAAATATTTTTGAAAAATGAGGTCGTATGAGATCGGAATTTACATCTGAATTCTCTGCATATAAGCTGTCAAAGTTTCGGTTTATGCACTCCACACTCTATATCATGCGAAACTCATCCGAAAATATCAAAACTCGTCCCCTAACCTTACCCACAATGATTCTAAACATGTATAGCACATAAAGAATCAGATATACATACCTCAAGCCAATCAAATCAACAATTCAATCAGGATTGATCAAGTTTCTCTATACCCTGTTTTATAACTAATTCAAGCTTACTAGTCTTATGAAATTGGCTTGCTAACATGCTGCAGTTCAGATCCAAGGTACCAAACTTTAACTATAGAAATCGAAATTCTTGCAACGGATAAGTCTAAAACATGTTAAGTATACCCAAATTTTAAACAAACCAAAGTTATGAATTCAATAAGGAATCTATCTCCTAACATGATTTCCTCCATATTTAAGCAAAATTTTATATAAGCTCTAATAATAGATCAATTTTTCATCAAGCAACATTTGAATACACCAGCATATTAGTCTTTAGGGAGAAAGAAAGAGGTGAAGAGAATAATTCTTACCTATTCGAAGAGAATTAAAAGGTTGAGAAATGGTGGTGGTCTCGGCCGCACGTAGCAAAGGGAAGAGGAAGGTGGCGATGGAGCTATTGCTTATAATACTTAAGGGCTGAGGAAGGTGGCGATGGAGCTGTTGCTTATAATACTTGCTGAACTCTTTCTTGTTCTTGAATTGTAAGAAAGGAAAAATGGAATCAGATGTGTATAGGAATGAGAAAAAGGGCAGTCTTTTGTTTTCTTTAATCTGAATTTAGAAAGTGAAAGATGGAGGCTTAGGAGTCATGTACGTGTAATGCTAGGAAGTAATCTTTCCAATTTTCTATTTATTCACAATCTAGTCCTTCAGAAAATTATATTAAGCAATTAACCCCCTAATTTTTAAACAAAATTCAATTAAATCCTCTTGATTTTTCTTAAATCGTTCAAAGGCTTCAGCAATTAATTAAGTTCGATAAAACACGAAATCATAAGTTCGATAAAACATGAAATCATAAATTAGTAAATAAAACGCGTAACTCCGAAACTCAAAACTCACTGTCTTGTCCTATATTCCGGAAATTTGGGGTGTTACACTATGCATATAAATACAAAAATAATATTTTTGTAAAGAAACTTGGCACAACCACCTGTCCATAAAATTCTGTGCAAACTTTAGAAAATACAAAGTTTTCTATGACGAAATTTTTTATAGCACAAAAGTTTTTTACCTCCCTTTCGAATAATTGAGTGCAAAATTTAAAAAATACAAAGTTTTTGAAATTTTTTATGGCACAAAAGTTTTTTACACATAGAAGAGTTGAGTGCAGTCGAATTATGGATCTACATTAATAATTACATTTTCTTGTGGCCGGCTCGCACACAGGAGTCCTGCAAACTGGGCAAGTATCACTTTTCTTGAGCGAAGACCTAACACAAGCAGCATGATATCTATGGCTGCACGCAGTCATCACCGCCAACCTCTGACCACAAATGTATTCGTCCAGGCATATCACGCAAGTGTCCTTCGGTTCTTGAAGGTTATACGTTTTAAACCTTATCATTTTATTTGCCCACCAAGGTGGATTTGGCCTGGCGCCACCATCTGCCGTCGAAGGTGGTACTGGTGGCGGATTTGGCCTTGCGGCGCCACCTGCCATCGAAGGTGGTGGTGGATTTGGCCTTGCGCCGCCGTTGATATTATCAACCAAAGCACACCCCAACATAAAGCGTGTAATTTTGACCAAAAAAATAAACAACATAACGTGAGTAATGCCCAAAAATGGCCTGCGCCTGTCATCGTAAGGGCCGGCTTTGAAGGAATGGCTCAGAACATGGATTTGGCTGTATATATATATATATAGGTTAAGGGAAGGAGAAGATAAGCAGGGAAGTACAACTGGTTAGATAGTCCAAGGACACTTGGAAATTAATTCGAGAAATCATTTTTAAACAAGTGATATGGTTGGAAGTGATCTCCAAGAGTTTGGGAATTCTACAATTTAGCCTTAAAAAGAGATTAAGAAAATCAACAAAAATCAAGAACATTATAATAATTGTTACATCAAGAAATTATCATGAACCCATTTCAACTGTCCTCTCCTTCATCTCGTCCCCTTAAAGATATATATTCCTAGGGTTTATTCCTAGGTCATAGATCACACTCACGTAACATTCTTGCATATGTCTCAAACTAATAGATGAGGAAGGCACTTGGCGGTGACGCTTCCATACTACAACCGAGCTTTTGGGAATAAGAGAATGGCTGAAAATCGTCGGGGAAAGAAGATATTGTAGGATTGAAGTGGAATGTGATTCGAAAGTTGTAATACAAAAGGGTTATAGGGACGTGAATGACAACAATTTAGATGGTTATAGATTAAGTTTCACCATAATGCTAGTTAGGTTTATAGGGATGTGAATGGCAATAATTTAGCAGGTTATAGGGAAGTAAATGACAAGAAGTTTAGCTCGTTTCTGTTGCTAAAAAAAAAATTTAGAAGTATAAGTGAAGATTAATTTGATTGCCAACCCGTGATATATGATTTTTTTTTTTTTCATAATTTGACACACATTTTTAAAGAAAATGCAAGGTTGGGTTAATTATAATAAAACTAGATGGATCTAATGGGTAATGGGAGAGGTTAACTTTCTGCAAGAAAATACACGATTGGTTATATATAGTGGAGTTCATCGCAGTGCCCACTTAACCAGCTCTCTGTATTTGTCAATTGAAAATAGGTCAAAATTCAACATTTATTCTTTAATAGAATCGAATCCCAAAATATTACAATAATTTTACACTGCAAATTTCCGTACTAATTCAGTATTTTTGAATTCAATATTTTTGATATATTTTATTTTCCGGCGATAAAATAATACCGTATCCTAAAAAAAACCACATTTGTAAGTTGTAACCGGAAACTAATTTTGCCAAAATCCAAGAAAATGAAATGTACTAATTAGTCGCTGAATTTTTTTTTTTAACAACCAAATCCCTCACAGGGGAATATTATTGCAAATCATGATGAGGAACAATAAGAAAAATACAAGAAGCAACAACATAAAATTTAATGCGGGCCGAAAACGTGAGCTATCATATTAGCATCACATTTGGTAAAAGAAAAGAACTCTTTGAAAATTGTTCCTTTCAAGTGGATCTCGATCTGATCCGGCTGCTTCAGCCGCTTTTTCTTCGGATTGAGGAGAGATAGCTTGACCTATTTTATTCGAATTGAGAAGAGATAGCTTGGCCTACAGCAGAGAACTCGGCCAGAAATACATGGTGCAAATTTGCAATTTTTCCTTACAACAGAGCACAAATAGCTTGGCCTACTAATTAGTCGCTGAATTGATCAAGTTTTTATATCAAATTTGCAATTTTTCCTTACTATATGTTAAGGACGATAACAAGAAATACAACAGATTTCCTTGTATCTAGGTATCTAGATTAGAAAGTTACAACCAACGAGATACGATCCAAAAGAGTGGCATCATAAAAAATTATCAGTCTACATCTATAATTGCATCTCGACTTTGCAACTGAGTCCTGCAAAGTGGGCAAGTATCACTCTTCACGAGCCAAACCCTAACACAAGCAGCATGATACCTGTGGTTGCAGTCAGTCATCACCGCCAGCGTCTGTCTGTATTCGTAACCGTCCAGGCATATCGAGCAAGTATCTTGCGATTTGTCATAGTTATACGTTTCCAACCTTATCGCGTACTTTGCCGTCAACGATGGCTGTGGATTTGGCTGCACAGGGACGGGGCCATAATCGACAACGCTGAGGACCGCAGCTACTAACCGTGATCCTTGCTTATAAATACTGTGACGGCACAGTAATATCAACCAAAACAAAGCATAACATGGAGCAAATATTGTAAAACGAAAAACCATTGTAAGGGCCTTGAAGGAAAGGTTTGGAACAGAGATGTTGCCTGTGTATATATATGTAGGTTAAGGGAGGAGAATATAATCTGGAAAGCAAAACTGGTTAGAGTCCAAGTCCACTAGGAAATTAATTCGATAAATTATAATTAAACACGGACAGTTAGAAGTCTCTAAGAGTTTGGAAACTACAATTTCGCCTTAAAAGAACCTAAAACAATCAACAAAAATCAAGAACATTGACTTATTAGTACACTTCATTTGAAAATTGTAATTTTAATTCCACTCAAGTTCAATTCATAAAGACGCCAACGGGGGTTGGCCAAATAGTTTGAATGTTCTTTCTCGAAGGCAATGACCAGGGTTCGAATCCCTCTCGCTACTTGAGGTGTGTGTTAAAAAAAAAAAGTTCAATTCTTAAAGACTACAAGTTATTTTAATTCAACTCCGGTCAATCGAACCCTAAACTATTTAAATTATATATAATATATACACGTATATATAAATAACATTGTATATATAATAGTTTGGTGGTGAAAATATAGAATTTGAATAGTTTAGGGTAGATTTGGAAATGTAAACAAACAAAAAGGGCTTAAGAACAATTTTTTGAACGGTCAAACGTTTATTTTGGATGGAAATTGGTCAATGGTGAACCTAATTTAAGAAAAATGTGACTTTATGAGACGTAAAGTGAGAACATCACACCTGTTGCTACCAAAATTGAAAAGGGGTTACATTATGAGACAAAAATAATAATTTTCTCTTATTTAAAAGTCAATTAAAGAGTAATTTGATTGCCAACCCTCGAAATAAGATTTCTTTTTAATAATTTAGCACACTTTATTAAAGAAAAAAAGATGGGTTCAATTATACTAAACCTAGATGGATCAATTCAAATGGTTTAATGGAAGGCATGAAGAAGTTAACTTTCTGCAAGAAATATACACGATTGGCTACATACATTGGAGTCTACCTTTGTGTACATGTCAATTGAAAATTAGTCAAATTGTATACCAATTATTTTCAATACAAAATTCAACATGTATTCTATAATAGTGTCTAAGCACGATAACAAGAAATACAATGGATGCCCTTGTATTCAGTACATTCAGGTACATAGATTAGAGAATTACATTGACTACCTATTTACGGGAAAAGAAGACCAACGAACAAGATAATACGATCCAAAAGAGTCGCATTATAAAGGAGTCAACCTATTTCGGGAAAAAAGAAAACCAACGAACAAGATAAGATCCAAAAGAATTGCATCATAAATGATATAATCAATCTACGTTAAAAATTACATCTCGACTTCGCAGATGGATTCTGCAAAGTGGACAAGTGTCACTATTCAGGAGCCAAGCCCTAGCACAAGCAGCATGATATCTGTGGTTGCAGGCGGTCATCACCGCCAGCGTCTGTCTGTATTCGTATCCGTCCAGGCATATCGTGCAAGCATCATTCGATTTGTCATAGTTGTACGTTTCCAACCTTATCGCGTGTTTTGCCCCCGTCGGTGGCTGTGGATTCGGCCGCACGGGGACGGGGCCGAAATCGACAACGCTGAGGACTGCAGCTACTAACCGTGATCCTTGCTTATAAACATTGCGATTGCACAGTAATAATATCAACCAGAACGCAGCATAACATGAAGCTAATATCTTAAAACGAAAGTCCATTGTAAGGGCTCTGAGGAATGGTTTGGAAAATAGATCTTGCCTGAGTATATATATAATTAACTACAATTTCGCCTTAAAAAAATCAACAAAAATAAGAATATTTATTTTTTCAACACAAAAATAAGAACATTGACATTGACCAAGTACACTTCATAAAGAGGAAAATGGTAATTTTAATTCAATTCAAATTCAATCCATAAAAACTTAAAAGTTGTAATTTTAATTCAGGTCGCATTCAATCGGACCCCAACGATCATAAAGCCGAATAATGAATAGATTAGTTAAGTGTCCACTAAGATTCAATCATACCAAAAATTCTCATCTTAATTCAACTCAAGTTCAATCGAACTACGACGATCATAAAGACTAAAGTGGAATAATGATCATTTTGTTTCCCTTAAACTTCCCTCGGAAACTATAATGTCGAAATCAATTCCGAGGAAGTTTTTCCTGAAAAAATGATTTTTCTCGAAATTCTCTAAAAAATTTGTCTGTTTTCTTGTAGGATCAGGTCGATCCATAAACACCAAAAATTGTAATATTAATTCAATTCAAGTTCAATTAATCCACAATGAACATTAAGCGAAATAATTATATAAATTAGCTGAGTTCCATTGAATTTCAATCCATAAACACCAAAATTTGTAATTTTAGTTCAATTCAAGTTCAATCGTACCACAACCCCCGAAAAAACCAAATAATCATATAGATTAATTAATTAGCGTGGTCCAATACTCGCATCAATACAAATTACAAAACATTAAGCTTTCAATGAACAAACAAACTAAAAATCAATATAACGCACACATCCTCCTGGCACAACGTCTTTCGCATCGAATTTCTTGTTATATTTTCTTGTTACATCTCCTATTTCATTCTGTATTATTGATGAGCAATTGGGCGTGTAATAATGAATCGGGAAATGTAACAGGAAATTCGATCTGATCTTGACAATAATCATTTATATATATATATATATATATATGGATTGACTTTAATGAGTTTTCAAACTAGCCATTTTCTCCAAGATACGATATCTTAGGTTTACCAAATCCCATTATTAAAATTTTCCTAAAGTTCTTCTAAATCTTATTTTATTGCAATTTGGAGCTATAATAATAGCTCAGCAACAACAGCAAAAGAAAACATTAATTTTTTTTCACGCACAAACACACACTAGAGGTGAACAAGAACCAATACAAAGCTCAACCCGTCAATCATCAGAATTCAGACATCAAAGATGGCTGATCTTAAAGAAAGCCCAGTTCTGCCACTGATGATGAGATTGAAGCTCTCCATTGGTTCCTTCATCTTCCAATTCCTCAGGCGCTCCGACGGCGCCATCAACCGCCGCCTAGTGGACCTGCTGGACCTGAAAACACCCGCCGGAGCCACGGCGGTCGTCGGCGGCACACTGGTTTCCTCCGCTGACATTTCTATTGACCCCTCGCGCCAACTCTGGTTCCGCCTCTTTCTTCCCGAGACCACCGGTAAGTTGCCTCTGATTATCCACTTCCACGGCGGAGGTTTCTCGTGTTTCCAGCCGGATTCGAAGACCGTAGACGGTTTCTGCCGCACACTCGCCGGAAAAGTCCCCGCCGCCGTCGCCTCCGTCAACTACCGCCTCGCGCCGGAGCATAAATACCCCTGCCAATACGACGACGCTTTGGACGCATTGAGATTCATCGACAGCCAAAGCTACGCCGTTCTACCGCCGGAAGTTGATCTGAGCAGATGCTTCTTGATCGGAGACAGCGCCGGCGCCAACATAGCCCACCACGCGGCGTTAATGGCATTGGAAAAACCCCACGCATTCGATAAAATTACCCTCGCCGGAATCGTGGCGGTGCAACCGTTCTTCGGCGGCGAGGAGCGGACGGAGTCGGAGCTGAGGCTGCGTAGGGCGCCGATACTCAATGCCGAGGGGGCGGACGCGCTGTGGAGGATGTTCTTGCCGGCGGGGGAAGATAGGGACCACGCGGCCGTGAATGTGTTCGGCGGCGCGAACGCGATAGCACGTGTGGAGCGTGTGAGACGGGTAGATTTCCCGAGGAGCATGGTGGTGGTGGGAGGATTTGATCCACTGCAAGATTGGCAGAGGAGGTATGTTGAGGGGCTGAAGAAGTGTGGGAAGGAAGTGGAGTTGGTTGAGTATTGCAATGCATTTCATAGCTTCTATGCCTTTGAAGAATTGCCTGAGTTTGGGATGCTTATGGAAGATGTTGGAAAGTTTATCAACAAGTATTGATGAAGTGTATATTTTATTTGATTTAGTTGGTTGTGTGTGTATGGAAAGTGTTAGATCAATTATGTATTTAACTATGTTGTTTTTCTTGAAAGAATGAAATAGCAACTTTTTTTTCGCTTTTTTACTTAATTCCCGGGAGTCTTCGAAGTAACCTTCTTCCGTGCTATGTGCTTGCTCATTCTCCGATTGCCCTTTGGTTTTTAATTTTATCTGCACCTATTCCTGAGCCGATAACTAGAGCAAAATTAATTGGTCTAATGGAAGGGCTAAAGATTGTGTAGGAATGGTGCTATCCACGGATCAAAGTCGAATGTGATTCGAAAATGGATGTTAAACTTGTTCAGGATGCAAATACATCGAGTCATCCTCTTGGTATGGTGTTAGAAGACTGTTGACCATTGCTGTGGAATACTAAGGAATGCAAATTAAAGCACATTAGATAGTTCGGGTAATGGGCTTGCGGATTTTTTGGCCAAGTTAGACCATCGATGGAAGAGTATTGCACTTGGGAGGTGATCTCGAAAACCGAAAACCGAAAACCTCCTTAGGGAGGTGGTGTTGGAAAATTCTATCTCAAATTCGACTTGATCGAACCCAACTAATTAAAAGAGCAAGTTTATTACACTTGTCATTTGATTCGTCATTTTTCCTAAATTTTCCTCTGATTACACGGCAAGTGTAAAACACTCGTCCCTCGTTACACTGGTTTGACCGAGCCAAGCTTGGGTTAAAACTCTCTAGATTGTTTTTCTTACTATCAAATATGTATATATGATTATCATGTATTTAAGTCTTATTATAATGCAATTCATTTAAATTGAAAAATTACATTTTAATCCCCGTAAATGTTGTTTGGTCGCCTAATAGAATTTGTAAAAGTGCACTTATGTACTTGACGGTTTGTATGAGTGTTATACTAAATATATGACTAAAATTACAAAATCATTCATAAAGTTCACAAATTTAAACAAAACAATTCCTATAAATTACGAATTTAACAACACGGTGTCTGGAGTAACAAATCAATTAAAAAAATTACGGGGTGTTTTTGAAATGACATAACGGAATCCTAACAGAGGTCGCGAACTTCAAACGGTTCTAAAAAATTAGGGATTAAAATATAATTTCTTGATTTAAATGGAATGTAGTATAATTCGACTCTAAATATAGAGCAGTTGGAAGTAAATCTCAATATATATAATCTATTGAAATTGTGAAAATTAATCATATTCGAATGGTATTAGTTATGAAAATTTTAATTAATATTCAAACTCGCCTCACGCAAACTAGCTCTACTATACGTAACCCGATTCCTACATAACAGAGGAAAGCCAAAGACAAATACGATCAATTTAGAACACTAATCCCACTCCAACTAGAACTTATACTCCTTCTCCGATCTTGATATATATATATATATATATATATATATATATATATATACACACGCATGGATGCAAACATGCTACGATCAAGAAATATAATCCAAAACAACTTGACAACCAACTTCAACGATCAATTCATGAATATCACTGACCGGCCGGAGCCACCGGAAGTATCGCTGGATCCGCCACAACACGGCCCCGTTCCACCGTCCGCCGACGCCCGCCTTGTGAACTTTATAGAACGCCATATTGGAGAAAAGGATTTCTATTGTATTGAATTTTGTATGTTCAACTGTACACGGTACACACAAATATATATACACTGCATACAACAACCCTAAGCTAGAATTAAGGAAAGGAATAACTCATAAATAACAAATCCTTGATTTCTAGCCTTCCTTAATCAACACTCCCCTCAAGTTGTATTGTCAGATCTTCGATATGCAACTTGCTCAGAACTTCTTCAAAAATCCTACCATTATCCGCTAGTTGATTCTCTGACCTGACAAACGGTAATTTGATCACCCCTTCCTCAATTTTTTCCTTAATAAAGTGTCGATCCACCTCCACATGTTTTGTGTGATCATGCTGCACGGGATTCTCAGAAATACTAATCGCAGCCCGATTATCACACATGAGGTTACAGGCTCTAATTACTGGGATACCAATCTCAGTGAGTAACTTCCTTAGCCAAAGAACTTCTGCCACTCCTCGAGCAATCCCTTTAAATTCTGCCTCTGCACTCGAAAGTGCAACCATTTTCTGTTTCTTACTCCTCCATGTCACCACATTCCCTCCAACTAGGGTAAAGTAACCCGAGGTAGATCTCCGGTCCCCTGGGCTTCCAGCCCAATCTGCACCTGTATAAGCCTCGATGTTCAAATGTCTATTCTTCTGAAACACTACTCCTCGTCCTGGACATCCCTTCAAGTACTTGCAAACTCTGACCGCTGCATCTAAGTGTTCCTTCTGAGGCTTATGCATAAACTGACTCAACACCCCTACTGCATAAACTATGTCAGGCCGTGTATAGG
This sequence comes from Lantana camara, assembly GCA_037501455.1. Classification (NCBI taxonomy): domain Eukaryota; kingdom Viridiplantae; phylum Streptophyta; class Magnoliopsida; order Lamiales; family Verbenaceae; genus Lantana; species Lantana camara. The sequence goes on along the minus strand of CM074860.1, from coordinate 1,145,310 downwards.
ACAAGTAGATTAACTTTCCTACCAGGTGCTGGTACTGTGCCTTGTTTGCTTCTGGCTCTCCCTCAATAATTCTCAGTCCGTGATTTACCATCATAGGGGTGTCTGCCGGACGACTCTCCAGTAGCCCTGTCTCAGCCAAAAGATCAAGTACAAACTTTCGCTGTGAGATGTATATGCCTTTCCTAGATCTCATAACTTCAATCCCGAGAAAGTACTTTAGTCTCCCAAGGTCCTTCATCTCAAACTCCCTGAACAAGTTCTCCCTTAGCTGGGAAATTTCTGATGTGTCATCCCCTGTAATGATCATATCGTCCATATAAATGATAAGGCACGTTACGAGTCCATCCTTCCTCTTGATGAAAAGTGTGTGATCTGAATTACTCTGATGATACCCGTATGTCCTCATGGCTATCGAAAATCTCCCAAACCAAGCTCTGGGTGGTTGTTTTAACCTGTACAATGCCTTTTTTAACCTGCACACCTCTCTGTCTTCAAAGTCCCTAGTGAACCCAGGAGGGGGTTCTATGTAGACTTCCTCTCGAAGATCTCCATCTAAAAACGCATTTTTGACATCAAACTGATGTAACTCTCAATCTCAATTGGCTGCCACAGAGAACAACACCCTGATCGTATCAATCTTCGTCACTGGAGAGAAAGTTTCAGAGTAGTCAATGCCATAAGTCTGTGTATATCCTTTTGCGACCAACCTAGCTTTATACCTCTCAACGCTCCCATCTGCCCGATGTTTCACTGTATATACCCACCTGTTGGGAAAAACACGATCAGAAAACGCGGCGGAATTTTAAAATTTTTCCCAAAAGTAAGATCGAACTTGCAATTTATATTTCCAAATCTTAAGGATTCAAGAACTTACAAAAATCGACTCTTTCTTGACATGTTTTGAGCCGCCCTCAAATGCGCTTCATGCGGTAATGGAAACCCTCGTCCCTCGAAAGATTCTTTCTACTAGATTCGACGATAGGTCTCCTCTAGAGTAATAATCCACACCAACCTAGATTCAAATCATGTTAGAGAAAGTGCTAGTGATATAACATGTGTAAAGAAAGAAACATAAAACGAGAAGAAAGAGAGCAAGAGAATTCTCCCAAATTCTTGAAGCCATGTAGATTGGGCGTGAATCCCAAGTCACGCGTAAATTAAAAAATTCGAACCCCTTGGCTTATTTATATGCAGGTCGGGTCTTAGTGCAGGGGATGTGGCGTCACGCGCTCGGGCGCTACAAAGAAAATTACCCATCTTCTTCTTCGACAGATAGAGATTTCCCCAGAATCCCTTCACTAAACCTGTTATATGTTGCGTGAGAAATAAAGAAGCACAATAGATTTTGTGGGATTTTCTGGGAATGTATTCACTACCTATCAAAATATCAAAAAAGGCCTTGAACACCCTTAGATTCATGATTGACCCCATAGCAATCTCAGAATATCACTAACATACACACGAGTATCATCGCCACTGGCATAAACCACCTTATCATTAGAGAAAAAATAATATTATGCATTGATACAAAATTGATGTGCAAATTACAAAAATAATTACGCATTAAGAACAACTTACTCCAACGTCACAGAGTAGGCATCAATCATCTCATCGATCATTGTAAAGGCTTCATCATTCAAAGATGCACGCTCATCAAAGTCCTTGCTACCCAGCAGCGACTTCAAATCTTTGTCAACAGAATCTTTTGGGGCAACAAAATCATCATCAGTATCTTCACCAACATGGACTGCCTCTTGAGGGAACTCTACAGCATCTTGAGAAACACGCACAACATCTTGTGCAACTTCATCAACAGCATCTCGCTCAACTTCATAAGCAACAACTCTCCATTTACCTTTCAAATCAGTTAAAACCACCCTAATGGTTTCATCAACAGAATCTTCCCTGACATTCTTCATAACCTCTTCAGTCTTCTGCTCACTACCGTTTCCTTCAACATCTTCTACATCAGACAACTCATCAACAACCTTCTTTCATTTTTTAGACTTTGCTCTCTTATTAGATTTCTTTCTCTTACCAGCTTTCTTCTCCTCGGCTACCTCTTGGTCTTCACCATTATCATCACAAATATCAAGGTCATCATCATCTTCATTTTCAAAGGCAGACTCTAGTACAATCTCCACACAATCTAGCAACTTGAGCTCCCTTTGATCAGCAGGTTAAGCAAACGATTCAATTCTATAATATGAGCATCTAGTTCTGCATAATTCGTTTATACATCATATTTTCAATCATAATGCATTCTTACGTTAGCGTTGGTCAGCTTGCTAAAACGCTTTTCAGTTTCCTTCTTCTATGTGGGCAAATTACTCTTCTGCCACTTAAAAAATCGTGGGAAAACATGCACCACCATGGCACGCCCACAGGAAGGAAAATGCTCGTGGAACCAAGCCTGAATTTAAAACATACTAGGCAGATCAAAAAGTGAAAAGTTTAGCTTATATATAAATACAAAATAACAATATATATTCTTACCATGAGCCACATGGTACATTTGTCAAGAAATTGTTTGTCACCATCTTGGAACTTTGCAATTGACAAAAGCAAAAAGTTATAAATAGCAGTGCCCCAATCCAATCAGTTGATATGCTCTAGGTCATCTACATAGCATATGAGACCAATGGACAACTTAAGGCTGTTACGAGGAAACACCAATGTGGGAAAAAAAAACAAACAATATGAACATTCTACGGCATCACTCCTAGATGCCAACCCCTCTAACTTCGCCAATATGTTAGCATATGTCACCCTACCATTTTTGTTATCAAAATACAAATGCCAAAATCGTAGTTTCCTCTAACATAAGGGTTAACGAGATGACCCTCACATTGTATTCCCAACACAATTGAGAACTCTTTGTCAGTAAAGGGTACACTGACGTGCCCAAAGTTGAATGTCCGTTGGTGCGAGTTAAAACGTTTCAGAAGAAAATCAACAAGTTTGTTTGTACTTTGAAAGCCAGGCATGTGAAGGAATGCGCCAAATGGAATTCCCTGTATCCTTTGCCTTTCGGTATTAGTTAGCGCGCCAATTCCGTCCAATTTATCAGTGAAATATGATGACAAACAACGACAGAGTATGTCATTGCATCGTCGAGTTTTATCGTGAATGAGGTGTTTCGTGGCATTGGACCCTCTTTTGGGTGTGGGTCTTTTGGAACATTGCTTTTTCAATTGAGCCATCTCCACTAATTGACAATGAAAACTGCAAAATTTGTACAATTTCAAGCCCTAACGTCAAATTGAAAAACTCTAATCTGGAATTGAAAATCTAAAATGCCGAATCATAAAGATTATATGAGATACCTGAGATTACACTTAGGAGTAGGGATGGCAATGAGTCGAGTCAGCTCGCGAGCTTGACGAGCTAGCTCGGTGTTGGCTCGCACTCGGGTTCGAATTGCACGAGTCAAACCGAGCCTTGGCTCGACTCGTGCCTTTCTCAAGCCAAGCCCTAGCCCAAATATTTCTATTCGTCGGCTGTTTTTTAATAAATAATTATATATATATTATATGATATATATTTTATAATCTAAAAATATGTTATATAGTTATATTATATATAAAAATAAGTAGTCTTCCCTTAAAAAAGCCCTAAGAACACTAAACACTAACGGCATGATTGGTATGATGGAATGGGGTGGGAATGGAATTGGCATTACTGCGTCCATTCCTAAACCCACGATTGGTACCAAAACATGATTAGGAATGCTCATTCCCTCGGTAATGCTCATTCCCACAAGCATGAGATTACCTGTTCTTTTGGTCCCCCATGGTATTAGTCATTCTCAATCTTTAAAATTTATTATTATTTTTATATTGTCGTCACATATTTGATAAATGAATATTATATTTTATTATTTTCATAAATAAAAATTAAATACTAATAATCACGTTGAAAATTTAATAAATTATATATAAATATAAATATATTATATATTTAAGAAACATGTTCAAAATATTATTTTATTTATAAAATTTTATAAATTCAAATATTTTATAAAGAACTAATTTTGATATTTATATTAAAATTTATTTTTAAATGTCAAAAAATATATTAAATATAATAAATAATTAATACATAATCTATGCATGAATAAAAAAACAGTGTATATATATATATCCAAAACTCACTCTCGCACTCACATATATATATTACATACAGTAAATGTCATATATATAACACGTTCGATATAAAATAGTAATAATATATTTATATATAAAAATATATAGTTACTCAATATAAAAAACTTAAAATATATATTTAATATAAAAATATTTGTAACTATATACTTTTATTATTATCCGCCGCTGTCGTCCGCTGCGGCTCCCGCACTTCACGACTGGCGCACACCAGTTGACACCCACCGCAAACCACCACCCCGCAGTCTCTCATCGACCTTTGCAGTTTGCACACTGCTGATTCCACGCCATTCTCCCAATCCCGGCTAGGTAAGGGTTTTTACCTCTGTTTTTTTTTTTTGAAATTTTTGTTTGAAGCATAGACAACCTATGAATTATTTCTTTTTCTTGAACGAAAATTTGTTCGTGAGTTCATTTTATTTGCTATTAAATTTTTTGGCCTGAACTTGTCGTATAAGAAGTTGCAATTTTGACTACTTGTGGATGAAATTTGTTTAATTAATGACGATAAATCCATGCGAAACTGTGGGCATTTGACATTGGATTGTAGGAATGGTTGGATTATGCTGTTGGATTGTAACAATGGTCGAATTTGTTGTTTCATTGCTTAAAATTTTTCAATGTAGAGTATATTTTATGAAATTTTGAGTAGTTGTTGTTGAGTTGTATTAGTTCGAATTAATGGCTGCAAATTCATGTTTTATGGAATGAAATGTATGTTTAAGGGATTGAAATTCATGTTTAATGGACTAAAATTCATGGTTAATGGCTGCAAATTCATGTTTTATGGCTGCAAATGGTTGTTTAATGGGACTGAAATTCATGATTAATGGACTAAAATGCATGTTTAATTGAAATTCATGTTTAATAGCTGCAAATTCATGTTTTATGGACTGAAATTCATGTTTAATGGCTGCACTAAATTAGCTGAAATTCATGGCTGCAAATTCATGGTTGTTTAATGGGACTGAAATTCATGATTAATGGACTAAAATGCATGTTTAATTGAAATTCATGTTTAATAGCTGCAAATTCATGTTTTATGGACTGAAATTCATGTTTAAAGGACTGAAATGCATAGTTTCAGAGCTCTCGATAGAGGCTTCCAACTTTCCAAGATTAGCTTAGTTTCTTTTCATGAAACTAAATAAACAGATAGGCAGATAGCAGATGACTTTCCCTTTTCTTTTCTGAAAAATAGAATTTCAGGTTTTTGTTCGTTGGAGTGTTCAACAGAGTGTTCCGGCCTGCGATTTTACTATTGTCAATAGATAGAAACTAATTCCGCTACGTGTAATGAATGTGTCATTTGCTAACAGATGAAATTCTTTGAAAACATATTATCATTTCCTGAAAGCAGAAATAATTTAACAGGTAATACTATCATCCAACCTTGTTGATGCTTTGAGGACATTATTATTCAATAGTCATGTACCAATCTGAAATTATTGGAGTAATCATCGACTCATTGTGTTGGCTGATGGATTTGCATTTTGTTTGTCTACTCCGGATGTCTTTCCTAGCTCTTGTTACTCATAAATAGAGAAGATTTTTTTTTTCTAATTCCTTGATTGAGAATATATAATTATTTGCATTTTGTTTGATTTTAGGTGCTTAGACCCGGTTTCGGCACAAATAGGGGATAATGCTCAAACTTTTCCTTAGAAAACCTGCGGTTAGGCAATGCGCAGTAGATGCTGCCTTTTCGCAGTTCAATTGGAGGGTGAGTTGTTTTACTGTGACACTGATACTATTTGCCTCTGTGACCCAGTCTTTCATCTGGGTTATACATTTACGCATCTTCTCTTTGTTTTGTACTACAGAGAGGAATGCATAGTAGGAATAAGAAGGCAATGGAGTTTATAGCCAGAGGTTTTAGTGCTTTGAAGGAAGTTGATAGAGTCATTGATTATTGTGAGCTTAATGATAAGCGCCTCATCCCTTTACTTAGGGTAATTTTCATACTTGAATATGAATGCAAAAAAATAAAATTTTATTTTCTCAGTTTCTGTTGAAGCAGTATTGCTTGTGCTGCATTTGTTAGAACTCTTAATGAATAATCATATAAGGCACACGCTATTTTATCCATTTGCATCAAGCTCAAACTTTCTTCTTGCATGCATGGCCCTCCCGAAGCGCACACTATAACAAGAGGTAGAAATTGATTGGTAGCGTACTCAATCAAACGGGTGATTTTCTCCCCCACTACACTACCCATACTACCCCCTATAAACCGAAAATCCATAAACCCCATTGCGACGGGAAAACCATTTATTTGACCTATACCCATTTGAATAGCCTCAGATAATCCTGTATCTCTTTCATAACAGGCTGGGTGTGGATGTGCTATGATCAAGTCATATTTGGTTTGGTTGTGGTAGAAGAAGGAATATTGTGTGGATAATTCTCCTTTTGTGGCATTAGTGTTTACAATATTATCAAAACATTTACTTATTTTAAGTCCATCAAACTTTGTTGAGTGAGAATGGGTTTGTAGTTATTTGAGGTTATGTAGGAGTAGATGGATTAGTCATTATCTTCCAACACATTTAATAATTCACTTTCTCTTACTAGATAAATTCTACGTATAGATGTATATGTTGGTGACTTTATTATTTTTCTGTGGGTTGACTAGAAATATTTGTTGAAGAACCCTACATAATCCAAGGTTTCACTTCAGTATTAAACCTTTTCAGTTTTACGGAGAATTGGCAAGCTAGGTTTTGAATTGATTTGGCATGCATGACTAAGACTGCAGTTAGTCCATATAGATCTGAAATTATGGCTTCCATTGTTTTTCTTATGTTGTACTTTAGATTTCACGTAGTTTTAGTCTTTTATAGCTACTCTCTATTGTCAACTTTTGGAGTTCTGACAGGAAAGATGTTCATATCATCAACATTAACTGTTGCCTCATTTAAGTACATCTTATCCTTGTTAAATTAGTTATTGAGCTAAATTCATTGCATTGGTTCTTCTCAGGGAGCAAAGGAACAATTTGAGTTGGCCCTTGAGGCTGACAACTCGAATACACATGCTAGATATTGGTTATCCAAGCTGCATTTGAAATACCATGTCCCTGGTGCAAATAAAGCTGTGTAAGGATCACTTTTCGTTGAAACTTCTGTTTCTGTAGTAGTGATACATTTTTCACCTTTTGATACTGATATAGTGGCCATGAGTTGAGACTTTATTTACTGCTTTGCTTGGATGTATGCGCATATTTGTTTTATGTTAATTTTCTTTTACCCCTCATACTGTTAAACTTCTGACCTTTTTAATTTGTTGTTCTTCTACTTTATTAACTCTCTCAGTAGCCATCTACTGTAGTTAAATTATATTTTGATTGTGCTATGGCAAGATTATGACATTTGCTAACAATGTTCGGTTCTGTGTCTAAACTCATTGAGTTATTATAGAGGGGCTGCTTTGCTAGTGGAAGCTGCTGAGATGGGTGATCCAGAAGCACAGTTTGAACTCGGTTGCCGCCTAAGGATTGAGGTTAGACTTCTTCATGAACCGGAAAATTAACTGTAAACTCTATCTGAACTCTTTGTATCTGAAATTACTTTATTGGTTTTATTCATGAATCATGATGGAGATTAAACTAATTTCACGCCAAGTTCCAGGGACTTACTAGAGTCAAGACAAACCCAAATTTGATATTAGAAAACATTCACATTTATGCATTTTAATCAGTGAACAATAATCCAAGCTAAGAAGGATAAAAATTTAAGACATATGTTTGTTTTGATATTGAATTATAGTTGGAACTTGGAATTGTTTAACAGATGTGATATGTTATCACGAACGCCCAAGTACAAGCAACCATTTTTCATTCTTTAAACCATAAGTTCCCCACAGCTCATAGAAACCTGCTTGTCATATTCAAGTTGAATTTTTGAGTAACTGATAAATACAAGTATGTGTCTCTCAATCTCAAGTTAGATGTAATATTGTTCACATAGTTTTCAGCATTATATCATTTGTGGCATGGCTGCCCTTGGATCATATATTTTTTATGAACAGCTGGAGTTCTTTATACCATGTCAGTTTAGACCCAAATTCTGTAGATATATAGGACCTGTTTATTTAGTTTCATGAAAAGAAACTAAGCTAATCTTGGAAAGTTGGAAGCCTCTATAGAGAGCTCTAAAACTAATTTTATAAATACTTTTACTTATGAGATACTTTTAATGTATTCTTGTGAGGGAAACATAATTTCATGGACATACTGTATCTTACTTCTCTATTCTGACATTTATCTTGTTAAGACAGAAAATAAGACTCTTCCAGATGACAATGTCTCGATATTTCCTTTACATTTTGGCAGAATGATTATGTTCAATCTGATCAACAAGCTTTCTATTATATTGAGAAAGCAGTTGACCAGGTATTTTCTGCACGGCTTGCATAGATAAGTTCTTTTCTATTTATTTGTTACTTTCATGTTGGAAAAAGTGGGGTTTGAAAAAATCTTACTAGAAGTTGTAATTTTCTAGTTGCATCCTGGTGCTCTCTACCTCTTAGGAGCTGTTTATTTGACCGGAGATTGTGTGAAGCAAGATTTGTCCTCTGCCATATGGTGTTTTCACAGAGCGTCTGAGAAGGTAGTCAAATTATGCACTTTAGGAGACTTAAATTGGTATTATTTTGTTTCCAATTTTGAGCTGTGTGCTAGTACATCTCTTCAGAAGTTGCCGAGATAATATCTGATATATTTGCGCTCTTTTTTAGCTGCTTTAAAGAAATGATTTACATTGCTTGGATCTTGGCAATGTTGAATATTCATGAATAATCTTCTAGTTAGAAAATTCGCATTCATTAATTTCCTCTCCTTGACTTCATGCAGGGTCACGCTGGGGCGGCCATAGCCTATGGATCACTTCTTCTTAGAGGTTTGTTCTTTTCCCTTGGAAGTCGATGCTTTGTCATTTTGCAGCTACAGATAATATATGATGTTTTGGTATTTGGATTGGTCATTGATGGATTATGAATCACATGCACCTTGTCTTATTGCTGAAGAAAAATAGGTAAAACTATAAAACAAAAATAAACTGATTAAGAAAAATCAGGAGCTTCCATTTCCATTAAGCTTATGCCAGAGCAATACCCGATACCAATTTATCCCTGCCAAAGCTTGTGCTTCTGCTTTTGGAGAAGTTAAAAGTAGAAACTAAAGTTAGTAAAAATCATTAGTATTTGACCAAAAAATAAAAAGGTAAAAGTAAAAAACAAAAGGTTGAGCATTTGTGAAAATAAAAAATGACAAGTTTTTGTAGACTAGACTGACTTTATTTATTTATGAAAACAAACTAGAAGTTAGAAGTTGGTCCTAGTTTATTTCTGCTTATCTTACGGAGAAACTGGTTTTCCAAACACTCCATGAAGTATTCTTTTTAGGTGCCGACTCAATTTAGCTCTTACTTTTGATACTGCATGTGAATATGTGATAGGAAAAGTGTACAAGTACTCAATGACGAGTAATATAACTTCATAGACTTATAGTCGAGATCATATATTCTTTTTTCTATTTCTTGCACTTGTCTTCTTTCAGGTTTCTTTGCACTTGTCAATTAACATTTTCGCTGTGAATGTGCTAGGTGCCGAAATTCCTGAATCAATAACCAAATTCAACAAAAAGAGAAAATCGAGGAAGAATGGTGGGGGCCTCGAGTATAATCCAGTTGAGATTGCTAGAGAACAATTTGAAATTGCTGCAAATGCGGGATGTGATCTCGGATTGAAATGGTTAAGGCGACTCGAAGAGGAAGAAAAAGCTTTGCTGGGTTCTTAATATTTTCTATGGATTATATGTCAATTCGCTGCTGCAGATAATGAAATTTTAATCAGTTTTGTTGAATAGGAGTAAACACCAGCATGAACAACCTTCACCGGACTTTGGATGCTTAAGAAATCACCATAGTTTGGCTATTTATGTACTTAAGTCGGATAAAATGTATGGCAATATAGAGATTATAATGTAATTTAGTTTCGAGGTTGATGTTTTGATAGTATAAACTGGAAAGGGTAAATAAAAATATATGAGAAAATGAAGCTTTGTATTTATACAAATGATTTGCAGAGAATCCCACTTGCATAATATAAGGGTTCTGTTACGGCATAATTTTAGTGAATAAATGTGCATATATATGCTTTAACGTCAATTGTATTCTAAACTGTGAATGCATGCTACTTAAGTGTGCACATACCAAATGCAATATTAACCAACACAAAACTCTTACTATGGGAATAGGAGCTATATGCACCCACAACCCTGTGTTTTATGAAATGAGCAAAAAAAACCCTGTAAAAAAAAAATTAGTAAAATAAACCCTGTATTTTTTATTTTTTGCAAACCGCCCCTTTACACCAATAGTACCCTGCTCGTAAAGCTTTGCTAGCCAAAATCCTTCCTCCCTCATGGCCACCACAGCTTCCTTCATGAATTTCTTGTAGTATGTCCCGACCTTCTCGCTGTGTTACACATTTCAGCCATAGGTTCGAATATCCTTTCTTATATAACATCCCATTTAGCTCTCCATACCGAGCCGCTTGCTTGATCGTAAGCCCCGTATTTGACTTCCCTGCTAAGAAAGCCAAATATGATGTCCGCCAATCTTCGTCACTTGTGATCTCCATAAGGGATGCCTCCCCCTGATGCTCTCGTCTATCCAAGACAGTTATCTTCTTAACATGGCAATCCCCCAAGGAGCTTGCGAGTTTGGCCAGGGCATCCGCCTTCTCATTTTGTTCGCGACCTATTCTTTCGAGACAAAAATCCGCTAGTTGTTCCCTCAATTCATGGACCTGTGCTACATACGCCTTCATACGGTCATCTCTGACCTCGTACTCACCGTTAACCTGATTGACTATCAACTTTGAGTCCGATAATGCCCGAATTCGGCATGCTCCAGCTCCAATTGCCGCTTTCATACCTGCTATAAGTGCCTCATATTCAGCTTCATTATTTGATGCCGGAAAGTTAATTTTCATTGCGAATTCCATGTCGTCGTCGTCTGGTGGTTGTAGTACTATTCCTGCCCCGCTGCCACCAGGACCTGATGATCCATCAACCCATAGCTTCCACCAGCTAACTTTTTCTGCTCGCTCTGTGAATTCGATCACGAAGTCGGCCAATGCTTGTCCCTTGATAGCTCTTCTTGGTTCATATGTAATATCATACTCACTCAGCTCGATTACCCACTTAACAAGACGACCTGAATACTCTGCCCGAGTCAAGACCTGTTTCAGCTGAATGTCGGTACGAACTATAATGGTGTGTGATAAGAAATAAGGTCGCAGACGGCGAGCTGTGACTATGACTGCGAGTGCCCATTTTTCAAGCTCGGTGTATCTAGCTTCTGTATCTGTTAGAACCTTGTTGACGTAATATACCGGCTTCTGTTCGCCACCAACCTCCGTAATGAGAACTGAACTAACTGCTCCTTTGTCGACAGCCAGGTATAATATCAAAGGTTCCGTCTCCATTGGTTTCGACAAGAGGGGCAACTGTGTGAGGCGTTCTTTGAGTTCCTGAAAAGCTGTCTCGGCCTCATTACTCCATTCAAATCTTTTTTTCCTAAGTATTTTAAAGAATGGTCGCCCTCGTTCTGCTGATTTGGCCACAAATCTACCAATGGCTGCTAGTCTTCCTGCTAGCCTTTGGACTTCCTGTATGGTTCGTGGTGCTCGCATGCGAGTGATGGCCTCTATCTTTTCCGGATTTGCCTCAATACCGCGCTCTGTTACTAGGTATCCTAAAAATTTTCCCCCTTGCACGCCGAATACGCATTTTGAAGGGTTAAGCTTCAGTTTATGTTGCCGCAGTGTCCGGAATGTTTCTTCCAAATCCCTGACATGCTCGTGTTGAAATTTACTTTTTACTAGCATGTCGTCAACATAAATCTCCATGTTTCTTCCAATCTGAGATTTGAAAATTTTGTCCACCATTCGTTGGTACGTGGCACCTGCATTCTTCAAACCGAATGGCATAACAATATAACAGTATGTACCAGAGGAGGTTATGAAACTTACTTTGTTCCAATCTTCCCGAGCTAATGGTATTTGGTGGTACCCTTGAGATGCATCCACCATGCTTAACAGCTCGCAACCAGCTGTTGAATCTACGAGCTGATCAATCCTTGGCAATGGGTAAAAATCTTTCGGACATGCTTTATTCAAATCTCTGAAATCGATGCATGCGCGCCACTTGCCCCCAGGTTTAGGTACAAGCACCACATTGGATAACCATTCCGGGAACTGGATTTCTCTGATGTGTCCTGCTTGGAGTAATTTTGCAATCTCAGCTTGGATAATTGCATCCTTCTCAGGCCCGAAATGCCGCTTCTTCTGCTTCACTGGTCGTACCCCTTGTTTGACATTCAAACGATGCTCAGCAATACTCCTATCCAGTCCTACCAAATCATGCGTACCGAAGGCGAACACATCCACGTTTGCTCGTAGCATTGCTGCCAATGTTTCCCGCGTCTCCTCAGGGAGCTGCCCGCCGATCCTGGTCGTCTTGGTTGGATCCCCTGGTACCAACTCAATGGTCATCAGTTCACCTTCTGGTTCCATAGTCTTCGCGTCTGCTACCCGTCGTTTCACTCCACTAAGCTCGCCACCCGAGCTCAGATTAATGGGCTCGTATTTTCGCTTCTCCTTTCTAATTGCCTCTACGTAGCACCTCCGTGCTGCCACTTGATCGCCCCGTACTTCTCCGACCTCATTCCCGACAGGGTACTTTAATTTCAGATGGTAAGGTGAAGTGATGGCCTCGAATAACGTCAAAGCCGGTCTCCCTAATATCGCATTGTACGAGGAAGGCGCATCGACCACCATGAATTTGACTTGTCTTGTTTTCACATAATCCCCTCTTCCTAGAGCCATTGGCAATGTGATTTGTCCGATAGGTTCCACCATTTCATCTCCGAAACCATATAAAGCTGTGTTGACCGTCCCCAACTGCACTGTTCCAATATCCATTTGCTGAAAAGCATTTAGGAACAACACGTCCACCGAGCTACCTCCATCCACCAAAACTCTTGATACCTGGTGATGTGCAATTATTGCCGTGATAACGAGTGCATCATTATGGGGCTGTTGTACTCCTATCAAGTCTTCTGGACCAAAACGAATCTGCGGAGTGTTGTCTAGGTGCACCAATAGCATTTCCTCCTTATTGGTTATTCGGGCATATGCTTTCCTGGCTCGTTGCGAGTCTCCATCAGTAGGTCCTCCAACAATCATCTGAATCACCCCTCGAACCTGAGGCTCCTCTTGTTGCTCGTTCATCTCTGCTCGTCTTCTTCCATCTGTCTGTATATCCTTATTTCCTTCGGACTCAATCTTTTCCTCTACCAGTTCTGGTATTTTTCCTTCCCGTACTAGCCTCTCGATTTCGTCCTTCAAATGTCCACAGCGATCTGTTTGGTGCCCGTATTCATTATGATATTCACAGAAAGTGTCTGACGGAGGCCGCTTTGGTGTTGGTGCTCGGGTCCGCGGCCATCGGAACCCCTCCAATTGTTTGATCGTTGTTAAGATAACATGTGGTGTTTTCTTTAAACTCGCGTATGAGTCATATTTTGCGAACTTGCGATTTCCTACTCCGCCTCTCTTGTTCAATTCTCTTGGTTGGAATGTCTCCTGGATTCCTCTCTTCCTGCTAACTTCTCCAATAGCTGTCTTTTTCGCGGCCAACGCCTCCTCTAAGTTTATGTATCTCCCAGCTCGCCTCAGTAGGTCGTCAAAATCCGTCACCGGATCTAGTGCTAATGATTGAAAGAACTCACCGCCTTGTAAACCTTGGGTGAAAGCACTCGCCTTGACTTCCTGTGACACAAAAGGTACATCCAAGGCTTCTCTGTTAAATCTCTGTACGTAAGCACGAAGTGGTTCTCCGACCCCTTGTTTTATTGTGAACAAACTAATCGCGTTCCTTTTATAGTGAAGGGAGCTAGCAAACTGGTTCGTGAATAATCTGCAGAAATCCTCGAAACCACTTATTACGTTCGGAGGTAACAATGAAAACCATCTGCGAGCCGGCCCTTTGAGTGTTGTTACAAACACTCGACACTTGATTCTGTCCGATAGCTTATGTAACATTGCTACATGCTCGAATTCGCTTATATGTTCCGCAGGGTCTCCCGTTCCATCATAATCTGCCACCTGCACCGATCTAAAGTTATACGGGAGGTCTTCTTCTAAGACTTCTTCTGTGAATGCACTTCCTTTTTTCTTCTCCGGGATGGGGCCTTGCAAATTCTTCCTCATCTCCTCTATCATTTTTCCCATATCCTGCATCTGTTCTTCCCAGTTATTAGCCCCTCTATTAACTGGGCCTCTGTTTCTTGATGTTGTCTGGATTGTTGTTTGATCGTCCTCCTCATAGTAGTCCTTGTCTTCAGAGCTGTCCTCCAGATCAATATGAGGTACCTCTGTTCGCTTTCCCTTGGCCGCGGTGTCGGCCTCATCTCCTACCGTTCTCCGCTGGCTCCTAGTATGGCTAGCTCCTGCCCGAGCTTCTCGCTTTTCAACGATCATCTCCACCAGGGCCCGGAGCTGATCCATCGTCATGTTAACAGGCAGTACGGCTGGTGTCTGACTTTCTTCCCCCTGAACGTTTTTTTGTTTCATGCTCTCCGGGGTGTCATAATCGACCTTTCCACTACCACCATCTCCGCGATTGTTCGCCATTATTTGATCAATCTGGTCCAATACTTGGTTGATATGTTCCCTCGTCATCTTTCTGCAAAGAAGAAAATAAAATTCGACCAGTACTAAAAAAGGAACGAAGAATTTTTTCGTTCCCACAAAACGACGAAATGTTAGACGGGAGGAAGGAATATTGATGGAGGATGAGCTGAATTAAACACAAGAAGCGGTCCTCTTTGGATGGATGACAAGATTACCGAATTGGAACAAAACGGTTGGGCTGAACCTTCCATCTATCAATCCCCTCTGTTCTACGAACATAGTGGACTTAGGGGGGGGGAGTAGTGTTGGGGACATACCCTAGAGCCCAAGGTTCAACCCAACACAATCAAGCCCAAGACTCAACCCATAAGGCGAGATAGAGATAAAGGAGAATTCTACAGGATCGTAAAAACTCTTGATCGGATAACTCCAATCATGATAATCTTCATGAAACGTGAATAACTAAATGATAAGTCCCAATATTCTATAAATAAAGCCCTTGAGATATGACGATCTAAGCTTTTTGGTCTGATCACTTGATTAGTCTCTCTGAAACCCTGACTTACTTCGGTAAGATCCTTGAGGAAAGAGGGATTAATCTTTAAGGTTTGGGCTAGAACGCATCACTGGCGCCGTCTGTGGGAATTCGACATTAACAGCTCACGTTGTTATTTGTGGCCGGATGAATAAAAGGGGACGGACGAAAGTTCGACGCGTAAGAAGGGAGTTCGCAGGAGTATAAGCCGGCAAGAGTTGGACTGAATTTCATGGTGCATTAATACACCACTTCAAGGCGGGGAGATAGGTTCCATCTTGGAACCAAAGCAATCTTCAAAGTTCCAGAATGTTGGATTCCTTGTACTAGAATGGAAAAACTTTCTGGAGTTTGATTATGGCCAGCGGCGCATCCATAGACAATGATCGCTTCAAGCGAGGTGCATCATCAATCTTCGGTCTCAGAAGGCAGCGCCGCCGCGGAGCTGAATGACTGTGCCCCTATTGTACGACCCGCAGGTGATGTTACTTGTCGCACTCGCACTAGATTCTCCGCCGCACTCGGGAGTCGGGATCGGAGTTATTCACTGCCAATTGCGAGTCTAGATTATATGGCTCCAAACTCGTCATCTGATCGTGACTAGAAAATCTGCATAGCGGATAGGTGACGTGCGCGATAAAACAGAGGTCGATGCAGGGAACGTGGAACGCGTGCTTGCAATAGGAAAGAACATACCAAGCATTCTTCTATTTGGTGGGTGTCGCGTTTCACGGCGGAGAAGGAGGAAAACTTATTATCTCTCCTTACACGAGTGATGGATATTTTTGAAGAAGAAAAGGAGCTGTGGAGAATGCTAGAAGGTGCTCAAGTTCATGCCGACAATATTGAAAGGATGAGCGAATCCAGCCAATATGGACATGTTCGGAGGAGGCGGGGTTGATTACACGATGGAGATAACAAAAAAACAAAAAATCATTCAGTTCTTCATATCATCGATTAATTCGAGCAAGATAAGTTTTCCATTCTAATTTGACTTTTCAATCTGTCCTTTAAATTGTTGTTCGTTGTTCGAATTCGATGACTGCAAAACCGACTGATTGTGTTGATCGTTTATCATTGGAGCAACAATATTGTTGTTTGATCATTTTCTATGATGCACTATTATCACTTATTCTGCATATGAAACCTTGACATGCATTAATTTAATTATAATTATGAAATATTATCAGTTAAAGTTAGACTTAAAGAGGGTGGTAGTCCGTGGAAGCAATGGGAAATTGAAAAGCCCAAATTAGAATGGAGAGGTTTGTTGGAGAAACCATTATCTTTTGTATAATTTTTAGATTTTTGCTTTTTATTAAAAAGAACATAATAATGATGATAATAAAAGCTTTGTTAGTTGTTCGTGAATATAATTTGATTGTTGATTGTGAGAATCGGTGCTTTTTCATTGTTGATCGCGGGAATCGTTGTTCTCTGTGAGAATTGATGCTTTTGTTATGGTTATTCATAAGAGTCGTGGTTGATTTTGAGAATCCATGAATTCGAGTAGGAAGTGAGATTTAAAAGCGTGAGCCAAACAAGTTGGGATTATAAGTTTTCATGTTCATCTTGTTTGATTATATTGTACATTAGATTATCTTGTGTGAATTCTTATAGTTTCTATGTTTATTTGATGAAGAAAAGATGCAATAACAGACATTGACAAGAACTTTCGGACACCGCTGGTTTAAGGAAGATGATATGTTAACTAAGTACGATTCGATACTCCGATGCTCGACGGGAATGTCAACATATAAGATAAGTGTTCTTATTCATTTGTTTTAAATCACTATCTTTGAATTAGAAAATTAATTATGATAATATTTGAGTTTGTTATCGTTAGATTAGCTTTGTTTTAGTCACTTGAGATGAATTAGTTGAACATCTAGATATATTTCCTTTGTCTTTCACAAGATTTCATATCTCGATGATTTACCCCTGTCAGATGCAATTTGATATGTATTTTCAGTATTGGTTTGGTTGAAAATACGTTTTTGAACCTAGATTGACATTAATCGACGGAAACATATGATGATGATAAAGTTAAATACGTGTTAATACATTTTCTTGACGATATTATTCTAATTAAACGATATTTTAGGGAAGTATAATTGGATTGATGCCGTTTTTTCCGGAGAATACATTTAGATGTAAATGTGGTTGTATTCAATCTCTTCTATTGGATAAAGTTACTTTGTACTTAGTAGCCCATGATGACTCGTGTGGCTATGATCCTTCAAAAAAAATTTTAATATATTTTGGGGAATGTCTAAAAGGAACTTTATATATTACAAAGTTGTTGGCCACATTCTTAACTGTGTTTTTGTTCGATAAGTTGTCAGCAAATAGAGTTGCTAGATGTCCCTATAATACCACCAGATGCGTATACACGAGAAAATGAGAATTGTCATTTGTATAAATTTCCCTCACGTTAGTCTTTAGTTATAATTGTGTATGACTTTAGTTCGATTAGAACTTCTAGAACTAAGTGGAATTTTTGGAACTGAATGAGGACGTGAATTTTATATATTTTAATTTATCGGATAGTATCGACCATCTCACTCGTTATTTTCGTTCTAGATTGATGTCACTACAATCTTCTCTGTTCTTAGGTATTTTCAAGATGACTCGATTAGTCCACCGCCTATGTAATGCTCAACTTCTTTGGTTGCTGCAATAACCTCAACATAGGGATCTAGGAGATGATTGAACTATAGAGACTTTGTGTAATTAAAGATAAGTCATTTGATGATTAATGCCTCACAAATTAATATCATATCATACTTGATTTATGTGTTTTATATGCTTGGGTTCTTTGAATTATTTCCAGTGAAAGCTATATTCTTTTAGCAAAATTAGACTTGACAAAAAAATAAACTCGTGTGTGTTCGGAGATTTATATGTTTAGCTTTGATGTTGGTTCGTTAATTCTAATTTAAATCTATGTTGCTTGGAACCCAATTGTTCGAGTAAAGATGACCCACTGATAATTGATTTGTTTGGATATTTAGCTATATTTTTTATGTTAGAATCGATTATGATTATGATGCTTGAACACATTTTGTTAATTGATGAGACTTTATGCTCGAATTTATAAAGAGATAAAGATATTTGATGATAGATTTGATATGTTATGCCTCGGCTCCCAATCGATTTGGGCAAACATTTACTTCGGATCCCGACTAGATAGACAAGCAGAACTTTGGATCCCAATTGCTAGGGCAAGTATCTGCTTCGGATCCCAACGAATAAGGACAAGTATTTGTTTCGGATCCCAACTCGTTAGGGCAGGCATCAAGATTGATAACTTGATAATGATAACTTGATAATGCGTTCGGAAAAAAAAAAAAAAGAAAAAAAAAAGATAAATTCGAGCAAAAATATATTATGTTTTTCTCTATTTCAATAGAAAATTCTTGACATTTTTCAACGAGATAATAAATAATTTCATTTTCTTACTTCGATATGTACTTGGACTATTATTTCTCACTCTGACTCTTGTTTAGCGAAGAAAAATACGAATGACAAATTGCTGTCTATCCAGATGACCGAATAAGAATTGTTTGGATAGCGAGAAGGAATCCATTCTTTAATCCACTCAGCTCGTCACGATCTCAGTGGATTAGGGAGAGGGAGTAGGGATGGTATCCCATCTCCCCTTTGAATTGGATGATTAAACTAAGTCGACGAGGCTGAAAGGAAGTTTGACAAACTGACTTGCGGGGTGCATGAAATAAGGAGGTTCTGAATGGAAACAAAGAAATCAAAGTCGCATGGGCTTCTCGGGGAATAATCAGAGAAAAGTTAAGATATTGAAAAGAGAGAGACTTACAAGATCAAATAAAGAGAAGTGACAAGATGGCGAAAAGGATGGAAAATTGTCCATCCTAGAAAAGGCTCGGGAAGTATCTACTCAAAAGGGAGCAAATTGCGGAACATAGAGATCTTTGAGGGGGGATTATAGCGAACAGACAAACAAAACGACGAAATGTTAGACGGGAGGAAGGAATATTGATGGAGGATGAGCTGAATTAAACACAAGAAGCGGTCCTCTTTGGATGGATGACAAGATTACCGAATTGGAACAAAACGGTTGGGCTGAACCTTCCATCTATCAATCCCCTCTGTTCTACGAACATAGTGGACTTAGGGGGGGGAGTAGTGTTGGGGACATACCCTAGAGCCCAAGGTTCAACCCAACACAATCAAGCCCAAGACTCAACCCATAAGGCGAGATAGAGATAAAGGAGAATTCTACAGGATCGTAAAAACTCTTGATCGGATAACTCCAATCATGATAATCTTCATGAAACGTGAATAACTAAATGATAAGTCCCAATATTCTATAAATAAAGCTCTTGAGATATGACGATCTAAGCTTTTTGGTCTGATCACTTGATTAGTCTCTCTGAAACCCTGACTTACTTCGGTAAGATCCTTGAGGAAAGAGGGATTAATCTTTAAGGTTTGGGCTAGAACGCATCAGTCAAAATTACCCTTCTTTCATTACAATACATTCTTAAAGAACTATATGCACCCACAACCCTGTGTTTTATGAAATGAGCCAAAAAAACCCTGTAAAAAATTAAATAGTCCAAAAATTATAATATATATATATATGTAAATATATGCAATAAATAAAATATTAATTGTAAATATATAATTATAATTAGTGTACAATACATATATATTTTCATTATAATATTATATATATTTATTTATAAGATTTTTAATAAATATATAATATAATTTATATACATTATATATATAAATATTAAATATTATTTATATGTATTGTAAAATAATTATAATTATATATATATATATATATGTATATTAAATAAATTTATAAATAATATTTAATACATATAGTACATTAGTAATTTTAATATTTTATACATATGCATG